>CM041730.1:19527535-20042535 GCA_023373845.1 Nibea coibor
TCAGCGCTCCTCTTCTCCTCCGTGCTCTTCCTCCGTTTGTACGGAGGCTCTCTGTCTCTGCCGGGCTGCTCCATCATGAGGCCGGCAGAGGTGGAGAATGAGCACCAACCACCGCCCGGGTTGAGGCCTCGAGGGTGTAACGTCCTACCAGAGAAGTCCTGATGAGCTGCTGGGTGGGAGTGAGGGAGTCGAGGAGGCCAGGGGGGAAATCCCCGCACTGACCACCATGGGTGAGGAGCGGGGACGTGAGGAAGGTAAGACGAGGAGGAGGCGCTGCTCCTGGTCCTGAAGCCGGCCCTGCAGAGTGCAGGACGGCTGCGGGGGAGGAAGGAGGAGCTCACCTGGCGGAAGAACATGTGGTGGCTGGAGGGAGAAGAAGAAGAAACAATCAGCTGATTCATCTTTTCCAGTTCTCCTACAGGAGACCGACAGAAGACAGAAACAGGGAAGCAGCAGGTGCCTCCGTGTTGTGTGAAACCTCAGAGCTTTCCTGAAGACAAGAAACAGATTCAGACTGACTGATTCTGGCTGGATCATCCCAGAGAATAAAGAGACTCAGCAACATTTCACATCTGTGAAACCTTCAGCTAGTTTGGGATGTTAAATAAATTAAATAATAATAAAGGGAGATTTCACCGTGTTTTAACAGTCGGTGTCTGCACACCTGAAACTAATACAGAGGCTAAATTAGCCGCTAAGCAGCACGTTAACCTTTAAAGGCTTTAAGGTCAGACTTTACACAACAGACGACAAGCAAAGGACAAGATGCCAACACAACAAACAGAAATAAAGTCAGCTAACAAACAGCTAACAGACGTTAGCTCCGTTAGCTCCATTGAATCAGCTGAAATGTCACTATTACTGTTCAAACTTTGAGCAGCTGGCTCACACTGACTTACTTCTGTCCGGGACTGAAGGACACATCGCTTACGTGTGTGCTGGAACACGTACAAACATCATTTGATCAGATATTATCGGAGCCTGTCGACATGTTTGAGGCTGTTTGGGTTCAACTGAACTCACAACTGCAGGAAACCGTGCTGCCTTCACGTACTCGGCTAAAGCTCGTATTTTCCCCAAACGGTTGCTTCAAACCGTTTGGGGAAACCGCAGTATTCATACTATTAGTATTCATACTGCTATTATGTTAAATAACACCGTGTGCGACCTGGACAGAGTGAAGAGGAGGAGAAACATGTCGGGAAAAGCGAGATAAACAGCTAAGTTAATGATAAACGGCACTAACGTTTGTTTATTTCATCACTGGGCAGCCTGCTGGTACTAAAACAACAAAAACAACAACACATCCGGTTCCACGTTTTGGTATTTTATCGCGAAATCAAAGAAATGTTTTAATTTTAATGATTTACCCTCCAAATTCGAGTCTTCACTCGATAATCGTAATAACGCCAACATTTACGTGAGCGCTTAAACGCAACACGTCGCCTCGCTTCTTCCGCTTCTCACGCTGGGAGTTGTAGTCCTTCCGGTCCTTTTACCTCACGAGACGATTCAGTGAACGAACTACAGTGATGCTGGTGCGGCGGGGAAAGAGGTCCGACTGGAAACATGGCTGCCGAGTAGCTTTTTTTTTTAAATCGCGAGCGTCGAGATTTGACACGATTTCTTACAGATAAATTCAGAGTCATCGTAAATTCATCGATTACATCGAACAACATAACAGATTAGATTAAACACGAGTATCGGCACGTGTTTATCGGAGCTGCCGGAAGAATAATGGCGAAGTGGAAAAAGGTCATTGTACTTACGTAAAGGCGCGAGCCTCTCCTTAAAGACAGACGGTGCCGTTACAGAAATGTCAGCTTCCAAGAACCGAGACCTTAAAACACCGAAGTGAAGCTGCCACGAGCGGATTGATTATTCTGTGTGTGGTTAAAGAGGACCAGTGGTCTGAGCAGTGTGTGTGTGTGTGCAGCGCCTCTCTGCATAAACGATGAGCTCCACACACACCTCTGTGTGTGTGTGTGTGTGTGACACTGACTGCTGATTCTGACGTGAATAAACCTTCATGAAACACAAAGTCTGCTCTTCACTGTTTGAGTCATTATCTTAATTAAATGTGCTCATTTGCATACACGTCCAGACCTGAGCGGGCTCCAACTTCTTGTTTTTGTTGTTGACACATTAAAAAAATGTTTTTACAGAGAATTTATTTAGAAATACATTAGAAATGTATTTGACCTCACAGCAGTGTTTGAACATGAAGAGTCATTGTATGAAATCACAACATAAAGAAACAAATCCAGATTTATATTTTGACTTTTAGTTTATTGATTTCAAAAAAACGTGTGTGTGTGTGTGTGTGTGCTTCCTGTACCTGTGTGTAAACATCACAGCCATCTCAATAAAACAGAAACAGCCGTTATAAAACTTTTATTCAGGAGTCAAACAGGAAAGAAAATGAAGAAACAGAGACTCCATCTTTTGAAAAATGATTGTTGGGAAGTTTAGAGACGATAACTTTGAACATTTTTAGGTGTGCAGTTATTCTGAGTTGTTTTGACTCTGTTGGAATCTGAAATGAAAAACCAAAGTAGACGTCACATGACCGGAGGGTCACAGGTTTGATCTCCACAGCAGCTGCAGTGTGTCCTGTGTGTGTGTCCTGTGTGTGTGTGTCCTGTCAAGGTGCTCAGGAACAAAAAGTCTGGCTGCTAAAGTGTGACCCAGTAACACGGATGGATCCTCAAACCTTTCCCCTCAACCAAAACTCTGACATGCACGGCAGCTCTTCACGGGGGCGTGCAGTGTGAAGCAGCTGCAGCAGTTTGAGAACAGAAAAAAAAAACTGATCGACCCCCAAAATATGAGCCTGGATGAGATGTGCTGCATACATGCTGCTCGTCTCTATGTACACCTGTAGCCCTTTTCTGTCTGTCTACAAATCTCCTGTTTTACTTCCTGCCAGGTCCTGCGAGCTCGCTTTAAACTCCGGCCTCCTCGGAAACTCTTCCCTTCTTCTGCGATCAGCTGCTAGTCAAGTTTGAAGTATAGGGAAATAAATAAAAGCTTGTTTGCACACTTCAGAACACTTCAGAACAGTACCAGGAGGCAGATTTCTTCAGCCACAGAACATGACTGGTCAGCTGGGTTCAAACTCAGGATTAAATCAGGATTATGTGCTGTTATAAGTTATAGGTGAATCTTGAACTTCAGAGTGAGAAGAGACAAAAACAGATTCTGTTCATGCAAAAAAACAATGTGTCTGTTTGTTAGAAGCTTTTCTCTGGCAAGTTCCTGGTTGGATCACGACCATTCTGGATGTTTCTACTACAGTAAAGTAAAGTAAAAGCTCAGGTTGTGCTTGGTTTTAATTCCCACATTCTTGAACATCCTTGAAAACACACTTTCATTGCAAAAGATTACAAGACACATTCTTTGAAATCAAAAGTTTCTGTCCAGCTCAAATCTTTGACGGGTCGGGTTTTAAGGTGCACTTGGTTCGACTCTCCTCCAAACAGCCTCAAACATTTCATCCCCACACAAACAAACCGGACGTTTCCGACGCGTCTCCTCCTTTAGCAGTGTTTCAGTGAAGAGGCGTCTGAAAGTCTTCAGAAACGTCCGGCTGCTCTCAGTGCAGCTCCTCCACACGACGTGCTCATGCATCACTCAGTCAGAGCAGCTGTCTCCGCCCGGGTCTCTGAGGCTGTGAATGGGTGACGGGGCAGGTTTGGATTTTTCATTTTTTTGGGGGGAGGTGAAAGGTCACAGGGTTAAAGGTCAGGAGAAGGGGACCTCCCATCTTTGTGTGTACGCGCTCAGTTCACACGGGCTGATGACCAGCATTCGAGCTGAATCCATCCCGTCCAGAGCCATCTCCGAGTCCAGACAGAACCGAGACACGAGGTGCTCCAGGTGGGTCCCCGACTTCTGCCACCGCTGCAGAGACACAACAAAGAGAAGTCACACACTGACTCATGACATCCCACCTTCTCTTTACAGAGGCTCAGAAAACCTGCTGGAACATCTCACATCTCACTGCGTTCAGCTAAAGATGCGGCTCACATTTAGTCTCTATTTACATTTTACACAGCGAGCTAACTTTTGTGCAGCAGAAAGAGGAAATACTGCAGCATTCAGAGCAGTAATTAAAGTCGAAACTTTTATTGAGGTGCTGCTCGGAGGATCTTATTAATGCTGAAACCTGCAGTCAGCCGACACAGCTCTGAAAAGGTCTTCAGTCATGCTCTGCAGGGCGGTACAGTACGGTGTGACCGAGGTGAAGCTGTCAGAATTCACAATGAGATTTAATGTCACACCTTCGCATACAGAGAAAGAACAGTTAGTCATAACTGCAGCTTCAGGCTGCTTCTCTGTTTGTTTATGACACGTCATTTTATTATTTTGTTCGAGTTTTTCTCCTGAATCTCTGCAGCTGAGGTGGCGATTGGAAAGTCTTGTAGAGCCATGACGGTCAGGCTCCAAATAAAGCAGAACTATCCTTTAAGTAACCAACATAACCTGTAATATAACATATAGAGGAAAAGAAAAGAGACAGAAACATGACACGGCACAGACTGGTCCTCTGCTCTGCGGATGTCTCTGAGCTGACGGTCTGAATTCTGCCGTCAGCTTCAAACTGGTGACTGCTGTCAGTCACCACTAGATGGAGCCCTCATGTGACTTTTTGCTTGAAGTCAGCAGCTCTCTGACCAAACACACATTTTGAAGTGTGTGTGTTCGGCTGGGTGTGAGTGTGTGTGTGCATTATTCATAGCTGGATTCTTTAGCTGGGAAAACAAAGCGGCAGATATGATCAGACATGAAAAGAGGCTTTTATCCAGCTGTGGGTCTGAAAGAGAGAGAGCGAGCACAGACTGACAGACAAAGGAGAGCGAGCATGAAACAGACAAGAGAAGAAGACAATCAGTGTGTGTGTGTGTGTATCTCTGTATCAGTGTGTGTCGGCAGGGAGCGGTCATATTGTGTTTGCCGGGCCTCTGAAGCGTATCGCTGTCATGTATCTTGATCTCGTAAGGCCTTGTAACAACAACAACACACACTGCCTTTGTTCTGAAGAGTTGCATTGTGGGTCTGTTGCGGCGTTGTCAAGATGACACGCTCATCACAGCGTAGCGTCGGGCCACAGAGCGTTTTAATTGGAAAAAAAAAGACAGAGGGATAATTAAAAGTAAATCAATTAGTATTCACCTCATTACTGACTGCTGCAGCACTGCTGCTGTCGGTCTGAGAATAACACTGAATCTGTTCACACACACACACACACACACACACACACACACTCTTTAAATACTGTACATTCACATCGTTGCTCTTCGGGGTGACAGAGGAGAAACCAGAGACTCTCCCAGCATGCACTGGGGTCAGGCTCAGGTCGTCCCACACCTGAAATCAGCTCCTTTGGAGAGTTTGCAGGAATTTCAATTTCCTCACCACCCTGCGGCTTTTCGACGTCTTTGTTTTTTACTCTAAGCGGCTCATCTGTAAAACTGTCTGACCTGAAAAGTCTGACACAAAGTCAAAACATGTCACGTAAACTCATGTTTTCTGTCGTGGTGTTCGTTGACTCCATCATACTTCTCGTGGTCTATTAATAGGTTTTACTACTTGCTGTTATGGAACAGTAAGAGAAAAGATGTTTCCACTCCTCCCCGACCTCCTGGCTTCATCTGGCTGAAGTGAAGCCGAGGTGCCAAAAGCTGCAGATCATCAAACAGTTCAGCCAGCCGTGTTTGAAACGTCCAACTTCCCAGCAGAAATAAACATGTTTACAGCCTGGTACAAAAACAGTTTTGGTCTCTGTAGCTAATTTCCCCGTTCATGACAACTGTACTGAGGGTGAATTTATATACAACTCACCTGTTCACATTATATTAAGGCTTAAAGTTCTGCAGGATTAAGAGCGTGGACGCTTTGATTGACAGGTGGGTGTCGTTACAGGTGGCTTGTTTGCTCAGCCCGCCTCTGCTCACTGCTGCCTTATCTCTGTTTGGCCTGAATTTTTCTGCCCGTTTGGAGACTTGTGTGTCTGAATATTTGTGTCCTCTCTCACATAATTTGACACGGTGTGCTGCCTTACGTGCTCTGTGCTGCCATGGTTGTTGACATATCCGGTCCCAGATCTGTCTGATCATATCTGTGTGTCACGGAGGCGCAGAGCGACCACAAGCTCACCGCTGGACAGGGTTCACGCAGTGACATGTCTCCTGGGTAAGTCACGCAGGAACCTGAGGCACCGTGTCCACCTAATTTGACACAGTGACCGTCTCGAAGGACGTAAATGTCAGGCTTGTCCTGTCCGTGGTTTAGTGGATCCATGTTTCATGTTCACAGCCTCTCTAAACTGTTATTGTGTTTGTACGCGCTTGATTATTTCTTCTTCAGGGTGTGGTTGTTGTGCAGACTGTGACGCCTGCTTCTTTTCCTCAGTGTGTCTCGTCCCATC
This sequence comes from Nibea coibor, assembly GCA_023373845.1. Taxonomy (NCBI): domain Eukaryota; kingdom Metazoa; phylum Chordata; class Actinopteri; family Sciaenidae; genus Nibea; species Nibea coibor. The sequence goes on from CM041730.1 coordinate 19,533,966, forward strand.
AGCCTCCCCATCTCTCTATCCTTAATTTAACCTCTCTCTCTCTCTGTGTGTCAGTGTGTCTCTACCAGTCAGATCTGGGCTGTTTCTCAGTGGATCTTCGTTCTAATTAGCTATCATCGCTCTACTTCCTGCCTTCTGACACACACAAACACACACACACTCTAATGGGATACATAACAGCACACTGTGTGTGTGTGTGTGTTGGTACAAAGGTTTACCAGTTTCAGTTACATGACAGCGATGCGCTTCAGAGCCTCAGCTAAAATACAAACACACAAAAATACCCAGGCCTGTGTGTGTGTGTGTGTGTGCTGTACTACAGTCAGTTAATGTAACAGTGTGGTATCTGATATATATAACAGGAGTGAACTGAATCTCCTCCAGCTATAGAACAGCTGCCTCTGTGTCTCTACAACTCAACTCATTTACTCGTCTTACGCTCGGCTCTGTTTTTGTTCCTGTCTTATCTCTCCTCTCTTTCTATCAGCCTTTCTTTCTTTCTTTCCTTCCCAGACTTACCTTTCTTTCAGTCTATCTTCATTCCTCCTGTTTACCTTATTTTACTTGCTTTTTACTTGTTTCTTTCCTCCCTCCCTCCCTTCCCTCCCTTCCTTGGTGCCTTCCTTTCTCTCCGCTCTGTTTTGCTCTCTTCACTGGTGGCGGTGTTTTTCTGCACCCTGCTGTGAATTCACCACCGTCCTAATTTCCAGCACTGATGTCGGATGACGTTCCAGAAAAATCCTCATTTTTCAGCTGATTCCTGCCTCGGCTGGCACGGCAGCTCTACCTGCACTTCTTGTGTTGTGCGGTGTGTTAGCACTTCTTCTTCTGTGGTGTTGTTGCTGCCACAGGGAAACTTGTTGAGTATATAAATAACTTAAACCTGTCGAAGTCACAGTGAAGCCGGAGCGAGCTGGACCGGCTCTTCAGGTGAGAAATAAGGTGAAATAACAGAAAAGCGAGCGGCTGCACTGTGTTTGATGGATGATGCTTCTTGCTTCGCTTTGAGGACGTGTTGACGTGTGTGACGTGTTGTGTTCTCTGTGTGCTGAGGGGGGACATGACGCACAGTGACGCATTAACTTTACTTTCCTCTTCACTTTCCTCCTTCCTTTCTCTTCCTCCGTTATCATCCTCTGCTTTCTTCTTCATCATGTCATCCTGTCCATCCTCTTTTCTTTTGTTGTTTTATTTATTTTCAGCATCTCTCATCTTTATTAATTTATTTCCTTCCACTGTTTGTTCCTTCTTCCCTCCCCAACACGTACACACTCTTCACCTCTGATCACATCCACACATACAGTAAGTCTGTCTTTACATCGCATGAATACAGACAGGCTTCACACACACACACACACACACACACACACACACACACTTCAGTACATTTTTCCATGCAGACTGAACAGTTGGTGAGGCGTAATGAGCTAATCTTCAGCTACCTCACTCTCCCTTGACTAACTCCCCTCCTTCTTCCCTCACCCCTCTCTCTCTCTCTCTCTCTCTCCTCTTTTGTCTCTTGCTTTGCTTCACCGTTCCTCCCATGCTTCTTCCTCTCCTCCCCCCTTCTCTCTCTCTCCCTCTCTCTCTCTCTCTCTCTCTGGTGATTTATTGGTTGTCAGGTTGTTCTCTGCTGCAGGGGCTTCTGGGACGCCGTCAAGGTGCCCAGTGGTCAGGTAATGACAAGTGTGTGTGTGTGCGTGTGTGTGTAGATGTGTGTGAAGACTATTGCAAGCTGCCTGTCCAAAAAAGTGTCAAGCATCCTCCCCTGCAGTGTGTGTGTGTGTGTAACAATCATCTTTAGATAAATTTAGCTTTAGATTAATTAACATTTTGATTAATTTATCAGCCATATGATATACGGTAATGACTCGCCTCTAGTGTGTGTGTGTGTGTGTGTGTGTGTGTGTGCGCAGACCTGCTTGCCGTCGGCCATGTTGCAGGGCAGCAGGAGGACCTGTGAGGCAGGGAAGGTGGTGGACAAAGACAGACAGTGCTGCTGCTGTCGGATCTGCTGCCCGTGAGTGTACACCCACTCCTAGAGAGAGAGAGAGAGAGGGGGGGAGAGAGAGAGAAACAGGATTTGATGTCGGTTGGGATTTTAAAAACTGAGATTCTCAAGGGCGGCTTTAACTTTTGTTTCTTTATGATGAGCGGCCATGAAGATTAAGTCGCTCGGGGAGAAGTGAGACAGCAAAGTGACATTTCATTTGGGCACTTCACCTGTGTACCACTATGTGTTTCTATAGAATTAAAGCACTGCAGGATCAACATTCACTGCTTTACTAATAACAAAATACAAATGTACTCAGGTTTCCCACCAGATGTTGGAGCCTGGCTGCAGGCTGTTCAAACACTGATGCTGGGTGATCAGGTGTGGCTCACAGTTCATACCAAAGATGGTGGGTGGTGTTGGATGAGGATAAGTATATAGTGCTGACTGCAAACCCCTCAACTCATGTTCACCTCCCTTGTGTGAAGCAGTAACTATAGTGGCAGCGAAAAGGCCCTGTCATGTTGATGATGGAGACAGTGGAGCGTGACAGCAGAAACATGAGGGACGCTGTAGATAACAGACTCATTCTAAGGTCACAAAAACACAAAACTTAGTCATGCAAATTACACTCCATGTCAACGATGGTCAGTGTACATACAATAGTTATATACATAGCAGCAGAGGACACTGAAATTACTCTGGCATGCAGTCTTTCCTTCAAACAGTAAAGTTTCCGTAAGAAGCAGAAGTTGGAACATCAACACAAAGAAACGCAGAGAGGAGAGGCTGCATGCATTCATCATCAAAAGTTACACCAAAATCATGTTTTCCACTCGGCTAATCTCTTCCTGGTTCCTTCAAGTGCAGATAAAAGAACTGACCTTAAAAATACCCAGAGTTCTTATTCAGCCCGGGTTTCAGGGGGGTATCCCCACCATCAGAACTAAAGACTTAAAATACTTTTTCACCTCTGCACACTCACCAAAAGCTAAGAGTGATTGATTAAGAGGGCAAAGAGCAAAGTGAGGGAGAGTAATTAAGAAAACAGATCATACTTTGATATAACAACACACTGATCTTTACTGTGTGAAAAAATAATCCATTTACAGATGTAATCCTCGAAAATCCTCACACAGCGGCAGCAGTAATGATGTGTATTCATAACCGCTGACAGTCAACACGTCACACACACACACACTCACACACACACACGTTGTTACGGGCAGCACATACTAAAGAGGTCAAGGTTCAAAGTAACACCACCCTGATGTATTAATGATCATGTCGGAGAAAAACGTGTCAGGAAAGAAAATGAGAGCTCAGAGGAGAAACAACACACACACACACACACACACACACACAGTGCAACTAGGTCATGGTTATTATTATTACAGCAGCTCACAGGATACATGGTAAATTCAACCTGTCCAGTGTGTGTGTGTGTGTGTGTGTGTGTGTGTATGTGTGCAGCCTCGGGGGACGGACAGTATAAAGGTCACACCAAAGTGAATCACATCTTGACACATCTAGAACACACACACACTCGAGCACACGATGGTGTCTCTTTATTAAGAGGTGCAATGTTCTAATCATAGCAATACCAACCAGTGGATTTTCTAACCATTAAATTCATGTTATTATTAATAATCACTAATGATCATTTTTTACTAAGAGTGATAATAATAATGTGAAGCACAGAAAAGCAGCAGTGTCACATTTAAAACAAAATCCACCTTTTTATTTGAGTTTAAGCTCCAGATTTCTCTGAATTATAAGCACCCACACGTGATACTTTAATAACACTTTACTAAATGATGTGTTTATTTGAATGTTCAGTATGTAATTCTTCGTATACTGAAATAACAAAAGACAGCTTGATGACTGTGAGGTACTGTGGAATCATGGGAGTTGTTGTCTTCATCGTTGGACGGTCACCATTGCCGAGTGATTGACTGAGGCAGAAATCATGTTTACGGACTTCCTTCCTCGCTCTGTAACGTGTCTCTGGAAGTTACAGGGTTAAAGTGGATCTGACAGCACCGACAGGAGACCGACAGAAGCATGCTGCTTTCATGTGGAAATGTTAAATATTACACCTTTAAGTGAGACGTTCAATACAGGACTGCAACAATACATGTTCTGTTGTCTCTTTCATTCACTTTAACAGTTACATAACTTTTTTTAACCTGTCTTCAGAGGGACGTAACAATACATCTTTAGTAAGTTATTACTTTTGTCAGACTCCTTGAAGTCTGCTGATTGGCCTGTTTGAAGTAAGGCAGGGTGAGAGTTGGCTGGTGAATGGACAGTGGGAGGTCTGTTCAAAGCACCACTATGATGTATGGAGTTTTATCTTGAATAACTCAGCGCTGCTGGCTTTACTTCACCGTATGATTGATTTATTGAGCTGCAGCAAAGAGAATGACATTGGAGGTTAATTGGTGCTGTAGCTCAATATATCTTCTCTGCTGGTGCCTTCCAGGGTTTGGTTGGTGCGTTCACGAGCACACTAAAGATTCAGCCTTAAACTTTCAGGCGAGAGGTTACTCCCTCGCCGTGTTCACGCTGTCATGTGAGCATAATCAGCTTGTTGTGGTCGAAACTGTGCTAACATGAATGTATCGTGTTTCTAAATCAAACAGCACGACCGAAAGGAGTGGAGAGACCAAACGTTAAGTGAACACATGATGTAAACACAGCTATTAGAGAAACGAGGCAGTGTTGTAAGAGATCACTGAGTCTAATTGGTTTGCAGGTAAACATGAAGCGGGTCAGTGCTGGGACACAGCCTGCACGCTCAGCAGAATGTTCCCTGGATAAAAAAACAAGAGAAAAACTGAAATGTGAAGTGCACATTGGCTCAAAATAATGTTGACACCTGCGGCCCTGTCTGGAAAGATGTGAGTGTAAGCTGTATTTCTCTGAGAAAGTTGACTGAGCGGCTCACATTCACAGCCAACAGTACATTAAAACCACAACTTCATGCTTTTTGTGCTCATTACATTTGGGCTAAATTATGTTCAGGATGATGTTTTTGTGGCTCAGTGGGTCGCATTTCATGCCCGTCACTTCCCCACTCCTTCATCTCATATTTCTGCTCTGTTATACACAGCTGTCACCCTTAAATTAAGTGAAACTTCCCATTAAAAGAACGGCAGAGTACATTTGAATCCTCGATGACTGACATGCAAAGCATTCTGGTTTGTTTTCTGCTGCTGTGGGTTTACAAATTGGATGCTGCTTCTGCTATTGATTTCTCCCTGTATGTGTATGCTCGTGCTAAATGGTGGCTTTACAGAAATCTTCTTTTTTTTTTTTAGAAGAGACTGAAATCAGAATCTTTATGTTCATCATGGATGGTTCAGATCATTCGCACATTCTGCTTTTAAACTCCCCTGCAGCTGCTGAAATGTCTCAACATGATCAACATGCTCTTTTTTATTCTGCAGTTTCAAAACGCTCTCGCTTTAGGTTTCACTTGACGTCACAGAGACGACGTCCATGTTTAGTCTGCGAGTTTAACACAGTCGTGTTAGAGTCTGCCAGTTCGAAGCAATAAACTTGGTGACTATTACAAATATATAAACCAGGAATGATGCCAAAACTGTAAGACACTAAGACTGAAACAATTTTCCTTTAATGTCAATTCTTTCTTTTAATTAAATATTAGACAGATATCTGCAAACAGCAGGGGAAACTTTTCAAGGGAGAAACTGACAGCAGATAAAAAATTAATTGAATTGTTCATGTTGAAAAATATTCTCACCTGGGAGCCGCTCAGCTCAAGCCAGATTTCTGAACATGAACAAACAGGGATTAAGAGGCTTCCTTCAGGGCTGCTCTACAGCACAGGGCTTACACACACACACACACACACACACACACACACACACACACACACATCCCGGTGTTTTTCCTTGGCAGATGAGGGACTTAAACTAGCAACCTTCCAGTCACACGCTGGCCTCTCCAGCTTCGGGCATTTCAGCTGCTGACATGTCGCTCTCTGCGAGGGGGCTTGTTAGAGCAGATCACAGCCTCCACACTCGCTCTAAATGTGGCATAATGAGAATCCTACGGGTATTAATTATGGCTGAGAGAAGGCAGTGTGTGAAAGTACATGCACACACACACCACACACACTCCTATGTTACCAAGAGTGGACTAATATTTCACACTGACCATGCATGTACTGCAGCTTCTGGTCTTCTGTTTCAGTGTAAATATTCTGTTTTATATATATTTTTAAATTAACAAGAGCTAAACCAAGCTGAACTATCAACACTGCAGGAATACAGCGAGGGCTGCTGCATATTTTAGAGCTTACACGTAAAAAAACACAGTCACACAAACACACACACACCTCCTACTGTACTATGCTTTAGTTTGACGGCTCTCACAGGAATCTCGTTTACAACCATTAATGACTGATATGAGAGCACGAGAGCGAGAGAGAGGTGAGGAGAAGTGAGCAATATTTCCTCACCCATCTTAATGGATAACCCAGTATCACACTTTCACACTCACTGCTCCTCAGTACAGCTGGTAACAACCACCATGTGTAGACTTATGTGCAGATTACGGCATCTTTCATGTGATTCCCTGATTCCTTTGTTTCCTCTCGATCAATATTTTCTATGCTACAAACTCTGTCTTTATAACTCCAGGTTGACCCACCTGGTTGATAGCAGGGACCCCCTCTGTTCCTATGCATGGACCCAGTGTGAGGACGGGAAGCTCCTGGCCCTCGACCCTGCGAGACTCCAGACAGTTCTGCCGCTGTTTGATCACCCCGGACTGAGAGTCGGAGTCGTCTGGGACCCTGACGGAGGAAACATGAGATACAATTATTAAAAATACCAAACAACACCAGGGGTGCAAATCTTTATCTTTGGTCATGTGAGTGAGCTGACACTGTAATCTTTTTAATTTTAAGATACACTAACCGCCTCGCTGAGATGAGACAGAAGACCTCAATCATCTCAGCTCAGATATCGCGGCCACTTCGAAAACGACACGCTGCACCTTTAACAAATCTGCTGAAGGCCACGATTCTCTAAACTCATTACTTCAGAAAGTTTCTTCACAATCTTCTTCTTTGATAAACTTTCTCGAGTCTTTCGTGTTAAATTCTCGGCCGCGCTATAAACTCGGGCTTAAGCCCTGTAGCATTAATTCAATCTGCTATCTCTCTCTGTTTTAATAACCCGTTAAAGGTTATTCTGCGTTTTAAAGGGTCAGGTCTGTCCTCCCTTGAGAGCAAGCCTGTTAATTCCATTCTGGGGGATTAACACCAGCCTCCAGTGGATAAATGGGTATTTAAGTGTGTGTGTGAGTGTCGAAGTGTGTGTGTAAAAGTGAGAGGAAGCATTTAAATGAACCCTAAAGGTGTTTGTATTGGCATGCATGTGGCCTGTAAATATTATATGTATGTAGAGTATGCATATAAAAGAGTGACTGCTGGAGGTTTGTAATGTTATAAAGTGTTAAAGTGTGAGTGTGAGTGTGTGTGTGTGTGTGTGTGTGTGTGTGTGTGTGTGCAGATAGGGCTGAGGACCCAGGGCTCCTGGGAGCTCAGCCAATCATGACGGAGAGAGACATTTAACACAAAGAAACTGAATGAGGTGTTCAAAAAGACACAAAGATGGGCTCTGTGTGTGTGTGTGTGTCTATACTCACTGTAGACATTTAAACAGACAACACACACCACCACACAGGTGTACAGTATTAACACCATCCTCACATTAGTTTGTGTATAAATGACATGTCACATCACCTTAAAGCATGCCCTGTTTTACTGTTTATTTTACTCTTAATGGGTCCATAATTTACTAAATGAACATGATGCTGTGCGGAAGGAGACTTGAAGACAGAGACTGAAGCAGGTCAGGAAGTAAGGTCATGTCCTCATTAGACTCAACACAATCTGACTTCTTTTGTAGTCTGCTGTCGCCGCCTCCTGCTGGCCATTAGAAATAATAATAAAGAGTCAAAATATTACACATACAGCTGTTCACAGTGTTATGACTGTGGTCATTTTTCAGTCTTTTGTGTGTGTGTGTGTGTGCCCTGTGTTTTTTTGTTGTGAATTTCACATGCAAATAGGTCTGTGCCACAGCCGTGAGACGATTGGTGGAAAGGTTTCATGCCCTGGTCCGTGATTGGCTGCGGCCGGGAAACCACCTGTACTCTCACTCTCTACTCTGTCCAACGTTATTTGAGATTAGACATAGTTCCTCCTGAGAGTAACGTGTGACTGCCAGTTTGGTTAGTTTTGGTTATATACCTTAGCTAGATCTTTCTGTAAATAAATAATATTCATTATATTCAACAAATCTGTGGTTGTGGCTTCGTGGGACTTGGGGAAGATGGGGCCTCTTCATGTTACGTCCTAGGCACCCCTAGACTGTGGCATAACAACAGGCTGAGCAGCACTCCCCACCAGGAATACACCGACCTTTATGTGCAAAATAATCGTATTTTTAAAATACCCCAGACGGACATGAAGCCAGTTTTGCTGTCAGTCTCTCTCAGTTGTGCGCTCAGCAGAAGCTTTCTTTCCCTCAGTTCAAACACACAAGCACAAACACACACACACAAACACACACACTTACTTAAGCTCTGGGTAGACGTTGTCCAAGTACCACTTAAAGGATTTGCACTTGAGCTTCTTGCGGAGTTCCACTCTGCCTTGGATACTGGCGACACACACAAACACACACAAAGCAGACAGTCAGACATGAAGACAAAAGCAGGTAGTCGGAATCCTTTTCACTAAAACTCATAAAATGTCCAGAGACGAACAGAAATTGACAAAGATAATGAAGAACTGCGGAATAATGGAAGCGTGTGATGTGAAAAGACCTTAAGCTGTGTTTAATCGTCAGTGTTTACCTGCGTCTGACAGATAAACATTGACATTTAAACACAGCTGCAGGCTTCAATGTCTCGCCCGGCCGTGTCTGTGGGAGCCTTGTATCAGTCACACTGTGTGGCCTCTCATTTAGGGACCAAACAGCGGTCCAAGGTGACACATTCATTTTAGGCTTTATGTTTAAAAGGTAACACAGCCAGCACCATTCACGTCAGCCTCTGCATAGTTGTACCACTCCTGTTGACATTTTAATACCTATTTTGAATTTTTCCATTAATTTGATAGTTTATTTATTTTTTATTAAATCTTTATTTAATCAGGTCTTTGAGATTAAAAACTATTTTCCATCAGAGACCTGAGAACAAGAACACACAAAAACACAATGCACAGAAACTTCAATTAACAATTAATAAAAGCAGTCACAAGAATCAAAAATATCAGACTTTAAAATCTCCAAAAGGAATTCAAGACACAGCCTCCGATTTTATTCCAGAATTAAAGTTTGATTTTTAATTTTTGAGTCAAATGTTGAATTTGTTTACATGTGAACAACAGCTGGAGACAAACGAGAATGTTGCTGTTAAATTGTATCGAGGCGCTTTCATTTCACTCTTTATTTTTCTGTCGCTGTTTTTTGGCTTCGGCGCAGGAAGATGAAATTTACACTCCTAATCCTGCCTCCAAAGCTCGAATTGGCTCAGTTATTTTTTCAAATGGGGAATCAGCCATCAACTAGCACAACACCAGTACTGTTTGAATACCTGAAAAGATCTGGGCAGTGATTCAGAAGTCTGGAAACCAGACTTCTCACCACTGCAAGTGTGTGTGTGTGTTCTTACTCTCCGTATGATTTCCCCCGCGCTGCTGGGCGAGCTGAATAGTAGAAGAGACGGAAATCATCCATCCACACCTCAGCTGTGCGACGTGTGTTCCTGTAACCACACACACACACACACACACAGGGTTATGAACATGGTACCTTTGCCAGCCATTGAAGAAGGTTTGAAGGAGGGAGGCTCCCAGTGTCCATCTGCTGCCTTTAAACACACAGCTCTGCTGCAGAAACAACAGCCCACCTGCAGACGTAGTCTGGCTGGTCTCATCAGATATAATCACAACTTGAGTTTTTCATTGTGCACATACAATATCCATGTCCACATTTTACAGTAATGCCGGGTGTAGAAGAACCAGACTGCCTTCAGATCCAGGTTCTGGTTGTGATGTGGTCTGTATTCATTCACACCTTTCATTACACCTTTTTAAACATCAAATTCAATGACTTTTCAAGGACTTTCAAGGCAGAATTTGCTCAAATTCATGGATCCAACACTGAATAGTTTGAAATACAAATCAAGGTTAACTCGTTAGCAGCAGATGTCCGTACAGTTTGAGCCGGGTTCTGCTCGAGGTTGAAATTTTCATTTTTTTCGAACAAAACTTCTTCTAACAAAACACAACACAGGTACAAAAGTTACACACTGAACCTTTAAAAGAACTTCACTTTCTATTTCTGAATAAAATCTATACATTTAAGCACTTTCAATGACAGTGATTACCTCACCCAGATAAACAGTCACATTTATACCAGGTGTAAATCGTGTCTCGTGTTGTATCATTCAGCTCAGTTCTCCTCAGTGCGCTTTATTCACCCACACTGCGTGAACACTGAGCCACATTTCCTCTAGCTCTCCTCCCAATTTACTCTTTTTTTCTCTCATTCTCTTTTTCCTCTCTCTGAAGTAATTAGCTATTAGCTGAGTTTCTCTGAGCTGTGAACTATCTCATTGAAATGACAGAAACCCTCTATTACAGGCATTACACACACTGGCTGTGGCGGTTTAATGAAAGGGGAAGAGAGGGAGAGAGAGAGAGGATATGAGATGCTTGTAGGCGTATAAACATAAATACGTGTCACGCACAGGCTTACAATTAAAAACTCACGCACACACATACACACGAGGTTGCAGCAGGCCTCTGTGAGGGAGGAAACAGCATAATCTTTGTAATCGAATTATTAAGCAGCTCTTTTTATTCAGCATATTCATAACCCGGACTGCCAGTGCCGAGCCTCCAGCTAATTAACCGGCAGAGCAACACGCAGGGAGACAACATCAGCTTTGTTTGGGAGATCGGCGTTGATCACAAACATCAGGCCATCGTGATACGAATAGAAGTCATCATCTTCCGCACAGAACAGATGTTGCCGCGGTAACGGCCAACAGGGAGTGTAACAAGCGCCTGAGCAGGCCGACTGGAAAGAAGAAAACACGAAACAATAAGTTTATACGAGCCGTTTGGCCGAGGATTTGCTCCAAAGTGCCGTTCGGCAGCGACGGGGAGCGTTCCTTTCGGGAGCCGATGCCCTCCAACCTGGCAGCGTTAGCGCCTCGCTCCAGCCATTAAGCCACAAAGGGGAACCTTCAACCCTGGCAGTGTTAATGCCTTGCTCGCATGCTGAGTTTTATGAGTTACTGAACTGTTAAAGGAATAATCCGCCGGTTAAATCATCTGTCTGCGGATCCCAGGAGTTATTTTGTGATGGAGTGCTGCAATTTAGATTTTGCTGGACTCACTCTCCACGTCTCCTACTTCAGTTTGTCATTCCCAGCGTTTCCCAGAATGCCTTTTATTACATGCCTAGACGTGATATTGACATTTCTCTAACAAACTGTTTAAACCGTGTTTCAATATTAAAACAAGCACTGTCTCCCGATGCCATACTATTACTCCTGTAACTATAACACCGTGATGAACGCTCACGCAGTGATGCTAAAAGTGCACTTGATTTTGTAATCTGAACGGAAGCAGCAACCTTATTGTAGCTCTGATTAATCTGTTTATACGACATCAATTCACATGCAGTCTGAGCACATTAGTCCTGTTAATGGATTATTGGACTGCCTGTAAACATCTTTCTGTCTGAACTGTTTGAAAGGGGGCCGAGAACAGAATACAGCTTATGCTAATAGGATAATATTGTACTCGCAGCTCAAAGGCTCCCAGGCAGCTGCAAATCCACTTTAACAATGATGTGAACAGTGTTTGGTGGTTGTGACACACAGCTCAGAGTGTCTGTTTCCTGTGTGTTGTGTCAGTCAAACAGTGAATCAGTCAGTGGGATTATTTGTTAGGTGGATTTGTGTGTACTGTAAGCGCACAACAGATGACGAGGAATTCCTTTTCACTTGAAGTTAAAGTCAGCCAGGAACTCATCTGACACAGGCCTCAGAGCCCTGATGATGAAGTGTTGACCTTTTCTGTGCTCCTTAAATTGACAGAAATCAAAAAGCGCCACAAACAGCCAATAGTCAAACTCTTCCAGGGACTTACTTGATGTAGGTGTTGGCGTTACCCTCAGGAAAGACGTACGGGTGTTTCTTCCTGAAGACGTGGCCGACTCTGCTGCAGGGGAGGATCTCCAGGCTGCCGCCACACTGCCACACCCGGAACGAGATCTCTGCACACACAAATGACAAAAGAGTGGATGATTTATTTATTTATATCTTTGACATCCATCTATCCACTGATTTTCTAAGCCAACATATTCTGTAAACTAGTATATTATTAATTATAGATTAGCAGACAGCTATCACTGGATTACTGAAGGAAACATACAAAACAAGGAAGTTCTAAAGAATCTTTTCCCCATAATTTCTAGATAACGTTTATTAGTGATGGACGTTAGAGATAATGCGCTCAGACAGTGTAAGACACACTGAATAAAATGTCTTTGTGAGGTTAAAATGCCGTCTGGAGTTAAAGTACTGAGCAGCACAGTGGATATTTCATAATGCTTCACCCGTCCAAACGGGGCTTTAGTTTGACAAAAGACAGCAGTGGAACAGCCAAATGTGATCAACGTGCCAAAATAATTTCATGCAGGGAAAAAACAGAAGAAGGATTCTGTTTACCCGGAATATAATCATAATCAGCTAATGTTCCTTTTTAGCATCTTGTCAACAGAAATGGCAGCCGCCTCATTCTGCTGAACATAAAAAGTGTTTTATTTTTCCTGCATCATAATTTTGTCTCTTTTCAGAGTCCAACAAAAAAGAACAGACATCTCAAGAACATGTGGAGAATGGATGTAATGCTTGTTGTGTAACAGTACCTGTATGCAGCATTTGGACTGTGACAGACTGTGATGTTCTGTCCTTTAAAGGGTTTTTTGCATATGTTAGTTATTTTGTCCAGAGGGCGTGTAGCCTACTGTACATTTACCTTTGAATGTACTGACTGTCACTGTCACTGTATACCCTTCTTTACAGCCCATAATCTGCACAGCATGCTAATAAGAGCAATGGCAGACACGATATCTGCGTCATACAACACGTGATTCTTTTTGCGGTTCTGGAGACTGAGGCATCCTGACAGGTGGCACATGTGCACCTTCTGGCTGCTAACAACCTGACAGGGACTTGAGACATACGAGGCACAGCTGCATCCACAAAAACAAAAAAACAAGTTCATGTTTTCGCAAGTTAACTAGGTCAGTGCTTCGTTACTTTGCCATGAATAAACGTACTTATTTATTTAAGGTGTATAACATCAGACGTGTCGTGATAACTGGGTAACTTCGCCTGCTCTCTGTGTTTGGAACAGCCGTGTTGTTTATCTGAAGCTTTGCCTCGTTCCTTCTCTGTCTCTCCTCGTTATTTTTCTATCCTGCACATCACGGCTAAGTGGGCCAAAACTCTCTGAATATTTGATGATCTGCTGACGGACTCTGATTTGTTTGCCTGATTCACTGTGTGTGAATTTGTACATTACGTTACTGTCTGTGTGTGTTCATTCGACCTGTTTATGCTGTGAAGATTATCTGATTTGAGCAAAGAAAGTTCACATCATCGTGTGTGTGTGTGTGTGTGTGCTTTAATTGACAGAGCTGCTGCCTGTCTGTGAGCTTTGAGGAGAGAAATAACAGAGTTTCCCCAAAAGAACGAGACGCTCAGAAGTTTGCAAAGTTTAACAGTGACTGCGAGGGAGAGAGAGAGAAGTGGAAATGAGAGCGTGGACTGGGTTTGATGAGGAAGAGGAGCGATGGAAGTGAAGATGAAACACGAGACCGCACAAAGGAGAATAAGACAAGTCAGCAACTACTGAGATAGTGATACACAGCCTGTGAGACTGACATGTCAGAGAGCAAATGAGTGTGTGTGTGTGTGCATGTCAAAGAGAGAGAGAGGGGAAAAACAGGCTTTCATTGATCTGAGAAAAGCAGCAGTACAGCAGTCAGCACACACACACACACAGGGCTGGAGGCAGGTAACAGCAGGAGAGCCAGATGTTGCTGCTGGATGGATGTCAGACTGTAAAGACGTTTTTCTGCTGAATGAAAAGTTCACCTTCATTCAGCTGAAGCTGATATTAGGACCTCTGCATTCCTTTCAGATAACTCAGCAGCTTAATCGCTCCTTCCTCTTTGTCGTCGACGCAGCTGTTCATGAGACATTTGTGCGCTTTCTTACGATGGCTATAAAAAATATGATTACAATGTGATACTAATTTGCTCTGGCAAATGTTTCCTCCAAACGTTAACGGTTTGGATTATGTTCGCCGGACGTGAAGACGTGTGTCCACGTTGTGTTGAGCTAAAACTGAGGAGAACATTGGTTTAAGGTTAGAGAAACGTTGCATTTTGGTTAGATTTTGAGACCACGATCTGTCTGCGGCCTTAACCAAGAACTCGATGTGAACATGAACATTCCTCATTCATGAACGCTATCTTTAAAGACTGGGTTGTTATTAACATAATGAAGTAATTATCTATTCTTGCTGGCTCTGCCGCTCAGGCCAAACACTCCAAACACTGCAGATGCAATGAGTGTTTGTCTTCACTGAGCTCATTAAGTCTCGTTGTCATGGCATGAGCAAATAATTACATTATAATCACAATCAAATCCTCAAACATTTGGAAAATAAACATTGATTCAGGCAAAGAAACATAAATTTGCTGTGTATGAGTTTATACTGAGGTATCTAACCCTTTAATAATACGTCTGGGTGAATAAGATCTTCGTAGGTAATCCTACAAATGGATGAGCAGCACTTTTTATAGGATTTTCTACATTAGTTTAATTGGTTTCTGGAGTCTTAGAGTTTTTTGGACTCCATGGCGTGTGAGAACTACTGTAGCATAAATCATTAAAACACTTCTTTTTTGGTTGCTCTGTGTGACATGTGGTGAGATTTTTTTCTAAATATTTCTCAGCACAGAAACAGTATCACACCAGCAATTTAAATCACTGCCATTTTTTTTAACATCTCCAAGCTCTCTCTCTGGCAGGATGATGATGGAAACATATTGTGAGACTATCAGTTGTAGAAGTCAAAAAAGGGTCATTTACAGCTCTCCACATATTCAAACCTTTGGAGTCTGCCTCAGAAAACAGTTTGAGTAACTGTGACTGTTTCACAGATTCTGTTTTAATCATCCTACGTCTGCAGAGTGACACCCTGTTGTTTCATTTTGAAATAAAAGAACTGAAAGGAGAGAAGAAAGGAAGGACAGAGGTCCAGATCAAATGATTTTTGTAAATTAAACTGGAACACTGAAACATAACTGTTGGAAAGATTAGAACTAGACTCCAATTACTACATGTCAACCACTAAATCTCTCTTCACTTCATGTCTGTAAGCTACCGACGACTCACCAAAGTTCTCCCCGCCCCAGATGTCCATGGCAGTGTCGTATTTGCCGAGGTGATTGAACCAGGACCTGTCAATCACAAAGAGTCCGCCCGCGATGATTGGAGTCCTGTCAGAGAGACAAAGAGAGATGGAGCGGTCAAGAAGAGACGGAGTGTGTGCGAGTGTCATTTGTTTGAACAGTAAACTGTAAACTGGCTGTTTCTCGCCGACATTTGTGCTGGAAATTCTCCAGAATCGAATGAAACCCAGAAAACTAAAAAGACTCATTCACACCTTCTGCTGCTCTCTGTGGTTTCTAGCATGGAAAATAGCTTGTTGGTTTGCTGCCACACACACACACACACACGCACACACGCACACACACACACACAGAGGCTGAATCATGATCTGGACAATGTGACAAGTGAATAGCTGAGGGCCAGCATGTGTCATCAAATACCCTCTGTTCATCAACAATTATCCTGCCGTCACTGCCTGCAAATAGCACTCTGTGTGTGTGTGTGGGTGGAAGCACAAAAAAACATTGTCAAGCTCAATTTGTCGTTGTGTGTTTAAAAGAATGTAAGTTTGTGCTTCGAATGTGACTGAGCAGACACACAGAGCAGATTAGATTGCAAATAAAAACGATGAGAGAGGAAATATTCTGCTCCATTATTTAACGGACAGTTACAGGTGATTGACAGCTGCAGGGCTGAAGGTCCTCACAGGTACAGTTTAAAAATGTGTGTGTGTTCCCGGTGGACACGGCGACTTGTTCAGCCTCCGCAGGTCGACGTTACGCAGACAGGAGCAGCACGCTGACATCCAGGTAGAGACAGAGCATCATAATAAACGAGCCACACTGCATCTCTCTACATCACACACACACACACAATGACACACACACCACCACCCGTCCATCTGTAAGTGTTTAACACTCTGCCTCCACTAAAAAAAAAAAAAAAACATGCACTAAGTCAGTCACAAGTTGGCAGAGTGATGAATCTGGGCTTCTGCCACCAATCTGACTTATGAAGAAGGAACGAGTGCCAATGTTTATTATTTATAACTGTGTGTGTGTGCGTGTGTGTGTGTGTTAATCTCTCCAAGCAGTTTGTCGGCTCTGCTGATTTGATTTTGAGTAAACTTTCAGTAAATTCAGGCCCAGCACGAGGCGCCGTGGCATCAACAGGTCGACCTGTAGTGGCAGTGACGCTCGTGACAGATTGTTGCAAAAGCTTCAGTGACGTTTGTCAGCAGACGGTCAGCGCTGCAATTAACATACATTTCTATTTTCATGCTGTTTTATGTTGGCTATGATTGGCTGTTCCCCCTGCCACGTTCATATTGGATCAAATGGATGTAACTACCTTGGGAACATTTCAGTGCTGTCGGTAAACACAGTTCATTGTTGGATCTACAGATACGAGTTAAGACTCCCAAGGTCCTCACAAGTATAGTTGTAGTTTATAATTGTGGTCTGATGGATCGATATTTCAGGCTGTGTCTAATTTTACACACGGTCACAAAGTAATTGTGTAATTGGGTGTATTACTTGATTGGCTGGGTCGGGTCGGTCCGTCGAGCTCTCTGTTCAGGTGACAGCTGCTCCCATTTAAAGTGAAGACTCCAATCAAAACCTGAGAGAGAAAACATATTTAAATACACACCATACTGCAGAAACACTGCACTGTACCACAGCTTTACTTCATTAAGATATTTTTTATAACACAGCAGATGCATGTTGATGCTACACTGACCTCCAGCTGCTCAGCAGCAGCAACTCTGTGATTTACAGAGTTTCCTGATGGACAGTGAAGTAAATGGCTGCTAACTGTAGCTGCTGTTAGCTCAGTTTGTTAGCCGGGGTGCCTGGACTGTGCGCTCAGAGGACTGGGGGGTGTTAGTGTTGGTGTTTGGACCACCCGGAAAAAGAGGAGGTGTTTAGTTGCGGGGAGATGCTGATAAGGAGTAGAACCACTGTTGTGCCAGAACCGGAGCTGGGCAAGCAGGCAAGGAAACCGGGCTCAGCAGACTGTATCTCAGTAACCCACCTGACTCAGCCTGAGAGAATGTGTGTGTTGGCTTATGTTGGCTTGTGTTGGTGTGTGTGTTTGCTGATAAGGCAGTCCAGGAGGCCAATGAGTTGCTACCACAGCACTCCCATCCCCCATATGTAAGTGTGTATGTACACATCTACACACTTCAGTGTATATGTCTGTGTTTGTGTGTATGACAACATGTGTGTGTGAGTCTGAAGAAAAAAACGTCCATCTTATAAACACCTTTTTTTATGTTATGAGCGACAGACTCATCTATAATTAAAATGTCCTTTGTGAGCCCAACTATCACCATCGATTCCCCTGAGAGTGTGTGTGTGTGTGTGTGTGTGTGTGTGTGTGTGTGAGAGAGAGAGAGCGAGGGAGAGCCATAGACAGGGCTATTATCAGCATTGATTGGCGGATCGCTGTTACCAAGATTGGAATAAGACAGGCTAATGGAAGGAGAGAGAGGGGGACCATGGAGCTCTTAGGAGCTTCAGAAAAAGTGAAGGATGACAGAGACGAGTGGAGAACACAGCTGTGTATTGTTCTGATCCATTATCAGGCCATTTGGTTTCAGCTAGGAGAGGCCCTCCTCAGACTCTCTGCTCTTCATCATCAGTCTGTGGTCCACTTTCACTCATGATGTTCTGGTTTCAGTTTTTTCAAGGCTGCCTCTCTTTCGGATGAAGATTGTCCTCGGAGCACGCACTGGCAGATAGACAGCAATTTAAATTCACTCCCTGATTTTGTCATAGCTGCGTGTGAATGTGCAAAGTGGGAGAAGCTACTTCTGCTGTCCAGAGTTTTGGAAATACAGTTCCTGGTTATTTTTAATACAAACAAAGAGAACGGGAGAACTTAAAGGTATTGATGGACACTTTTCTTTGTTGGTGTATTGTCAAGTCTCAGACAAACACGTCATGTCAGATTTTGACAGGCATAGAACGATGAACTGGACTTTATTCTTTCCTTTTTACAGTCTACCGTCGATTCATGAGGATTGAGACAGACATTACGGTATATTTAACAAATAAGAAAATTGTAGTAAATCCTCAGTACAAAAGATGATCAACCATCTTAAAAACATCAGTATTTTGGATCAAAAGGTATCAACATTCAAACAGGATTTAATTATTAAGAGTTACAATGCCTTCGATATGAAACATTCAGTCACTAAAAATAAAATTCTGAACAGTGAGCAGATGCTGAAGATTACACGTTGTAGAATTGTGGATGAATTATGCACCTACAGCGTTCCCAGCTGTTCAGATTCATGCCTCTGATTTATTTCAAGGGCTGAGGCGCATGGGTATTGTAGTACTTTCAGCCGTGAAACCTATAGCATCATTTTTATTGTACAGCTGATTCATCCCGATTTGTGAGAAACTTTACCTCTTACTTTACCTTACCTTACTTGACCTTAGTGGAGATTTGTGGACGCTAAAGGCATTTAACATTGATACGGGTATATTCACAGGAAAGACAGGTTCACAGGAGAGAGAGGAGGTTCATGAACTCATCATGAAGGCTGCAGGAAGCGTCAGGCATTTCTCTACAATCAAAGACTCCCTGAAGGTGCCTCAGAGCTATTGTTATTTCTCAGAGTGCAGAGGAAAGTATTTCCATACCTCCACGGAGATCGGCGGAGGCTGCCACGTAGGCAAAAGTGTCCATGTTGATGATGTCGATGACCGGGCTGACCACACGGGTTGGGTCCTGGAGACAAACACACACACACACACACACACACACACACACACACACACACATTAATGCTGGCTTAGAGCTCTGAATGAAAAAAGAGAGTGAAAAAGAAAAACACCACAGAAAACAGCAGAAGTAGACGGTGCGTGTGTTCCTGTGTGCAGGCGATCAAATTACATCGCAGTGAATTCATTTTTCAATCTCATCTGTGTGCATGTGTGAAGCAGACTGCATATTTCAAGGTCATTACATCGCACCACATTAAAAAGGAGTTTCAGTCATTCGGCACCAATCATGCACAGAGCAAATTCAGTGAGGTGAGAGTGACCTCTACTTCTGTTCACCTCGATTCAGCTTCATTTGATTCACTCTATTGGCAGTACTGTCAGACTGTTGAGGCATATGAAAATACGAAACTCTTCCAAATGAAGGTAGAATCCATCAAGAACGAACTGCAAACATGAATAATAGAGTCGCTCAATATAAGCAACACAAGCACTTTAGTTTAGAGTTTCCTTTAGAGAGGTTTTTCAGTTTATTAGTGTTAAGGACACGCAGGAGACGAGGTCAGAGCCAATCTCTGAAGGACACTGAAGACTTCGGTCAAATAAATGTGCCATGAACTTCAAAATTATTTTAGTGAGGAAAAAAGGAGGCACAGAATTATTGAGAATTCTTTACACATGCTAATTTGTCCACAAAATCCTTCAGTGGGATTGGAAGTCAGTGCGAACAGGAGGCCAAACAAACTAACTAATTAGCAGGCTGCAAGTCATGAATTCAAACATTTTCATCCTGCACATTCAAAACAACAAGCATATTAAAAAACTACTCTTACAGAGTCTTTACAGTCTAAACTACAACGACTGGTGAAAGTTGCATTTAGATTGATTCTAGTGGTCTAAGATCTGTTTTACAAACATGCAGGAAAGTATTCAATCAGTGTCATCAGATAAGGCAGCTTGGTCAGCAGACACTTGGAATGAGGACGCTGTAGCTAAACCTCTACCATCGCCTCTGGAGGAGCCTGTCTGGACTAATGTTTAGATGCTCTGTTAAAGTCATGAAGAGCAAGAAAGCCTGCACATAGATGTGGTTAGGATGAACGGATGAGACAATCAATCACTGGACTTTCGCCCACTGTTCATGTCCCATGTGAAGTCAACCTCTGCTGAACTCTTCAGTTTCTGCTTCACAGAGGAGCTACAGTGTTGTGAATAATTAACACAACAGCACTTTGAACTTAGACCCTCAAACCACAAATTACAGTTGTTAGATTTCTGTTTATGTAAGAGCAAAACAAACGAGGCATGTTCATTAGTGAAGTTTGCAGTAGTTTTTAAACCCATTTTTTTAAAGTAACATGTCCTGACTCAAACTCTATACTTTACGCATAGACGTGAGCTATTATTTCCAACAGTTCAACAGTTCAACATTTCTCCAAATGCTGAACTTCTTTAACTATTACAACTGAAACATGGCGTATATATTTACTTACTTAGAGTCTGAATAAATTACATTTGAAGGATTAAACCACCTCAGTAAAGGACAGAGAAGCTGAGAAGTGGTAGGTGGCTTAAGTGGACATAAAAGTAACTTCTGTATTCTAAAACTCAATTTTCAGAAGTCCCAAAGGATGAGTACATAATATATACAATATTGACACAATCACTGCCAGAAGACGATTTTTAATTCTTCACACTTCTTACTGTAATCATCCACAAGGTCATCAGACCGCTTAGTTATTGTCTCCTTAGCCTGTAAATAGACTCCTAAACCTCTGTGAAAGTGAGAACTGGCTAAATGTCTGCACTTGATTTCCCTCATATTTCTACCTTGATGGCACCATTTGCTCTTTACAAGGATAAAAGTACAAAACACACACACTCTCACACACGTCCACATGCCCACACACAGAATCATGGCAGACTTGAGGTCCCTGTTAAATCACTGAGTGTTCCTCTATTAGTTTGGTCAAACGGCTGGATGCGTCTTCAGCCAGTGATATTACAGAGCAGGTGGAGCGGTTCTGGGCCATTAGCTGCAGGGTCAGTGCAAGGGGACGCAGGCTGCATCCCTCTACAGCTCCAGCCACATTACAAAGCACTGCGTCTGCTTTAATAGCTGTTACGGTAATGACACTGTGCAGCACTCAGGGTGAAGCATTCGCGACATTACTGTTGTAATTGGATGAGTGTTATTTTCAAATCGCTGGGGAGCACTTTCTTAATTTCAGACATTTCTTCTTCTTTTTTTCTCACCTGGATTGAAATGAGGACGTTTGATGGCCGAGCTGAGAGGAAACACTGACCCTCAAAACATCCGACATCATTATCATCATCCTTCATGCATGTCTCCTGCATCACACAGTCCTTTAGTGAACATTATGCAGCATGACTGCAACACAATATTCTACAATAATGATTCGGCAGATGTGGCGTGGTTTAATAATTTTAGACTGCGACAACTTTTAATCATTTCTGGGATGGCATCTTTTATGGGATTGTTTTTCGTTGATTTTATTTATGAATTCGCTTAATGAATTTTATATTGAAAGAGCAGACACACAGAGATTGTTATATTATGCTGTTGAGCCTGTTGTTGGTGCTCTTGACACAAAGATATTTAATCTCAGCGATGCTTCAAATGAGGCTGGTTAAAATGTGTTTAACTAAAAGGAAGGGCAAAAGAAGGAAGTTGAAAATGAAACTGATGAAACTATTATGTCTGTTGTTTTGCTGTCAGGACTCGACATCAGGAAGCTAAACCAATAATTCTGAAACATAAAGATCTTCTGCACAGTTTTATCTTTGGGTGGTGTTTTATCTTGAACAGGCAGAGTTAGTGTTCACTGTATTTTGGCTCTGTTTCTGTTTGTAAATTAAGTTTGTGTAGGTGGCAATCCGTTCTTTGTTAATTAAACCCTGGCACCTTTGCTGCTTGGGCCATTTTCACTTATTTACAGACTTACTTACCAAGAACAAGTTTCCAGGATTCATCTATTATCAGTCGATCACTGCACACTTTGTTTTTTAAAGCAACATTGCACAGGAATCTGTATTTTCCTGATTTAGCTGTACACGTGTATTTGTTCTGATTACATTACTTGTGATCAAAAACTAGAAACCTGTCATTATGTCCATAGAGCCTGCTGAGCCCACTTCCATCTCCAGCTGCACTCCCCGTCAGCATTCCACCGTGCCCAGGCCTTAAAAACCTCTAACACTCCTATGGTGCTCTGAACTCACAGTTCAGGCAGCAATTTGGCCATTTTGTTAACAGAATGACTAAAATGCATCCCCCCCTTGTTAACTTGCCATCTCCATCCCCTCGTAGCAGAGATTGCAGGGGCAAAGGTGTTGTTCAGTTGAATGTGCTAGTCTAGTGTCACTGATTCTTTATCTGACTGAGGTAGAATCTGTGGCCTCGACCGCGGCTCCGAAATATCAGAAACCAAACAGAGGAATCCACGGCGCTGTCCGTGGTCCTGAAGCAGAATACAGATTAGTAATTGGCAAAGTCTACAGGAGTCGAAGAATGCCACAACACAACAGTAAAAATAGTGAATAAGTAACTTAAAAAAACATGATTACCATCGTCTCTAGAACATGACGTACTGACAGATTACACAGTTATCATCTCACTCATGTTAAAGTCTCCAAGAACAGTAAAACATTCACAATAGGATGCAGCCTGTGTTAAGAACAACAAATGCAGCAGCAGAGAGCAGAACTGGAATTTATCATGATGAGAAATTTGCATTTTCTTACTCTGACTCACTCCTCTGACAATAAAATCCACATTAACTAATCATCTGGCATGAACAACATCATGTCCCATGAGTCTTAAGTGCCATCAAAGCATCATAAAAACACTTGTTTGGTTTGCTAAAATGCCAAACGTGCCGTGATAGTACTACACGGTGATTCACACAGTAAAGTACAATGTCTAAAAGAACAAACCATCTATGTGAAAACACAATGAGCAGTAAAAGCAAGTGGAAGCTGGAAGTTGGGCCAGACTGAAGCTCTCCATCAGTGAGACAGACAGGGGGATAAAACTTTATGTTTATATGCAGCTCTGCCTGTGTGTGTGTGTGTGTGTGTGTGTGTGTGTGTGTTTACCTGGATCAATACCTCATACATTTAAATCTAAATATTTGACTATAAAGTGACTGGACAGACAGTGACGGATGACTCTCCTACACACACACACAGACACTTAAACCGTGAGCATGAATATGGATGATGTTGGTCCAGCTGCAGAATCAGATCAGCCTCTGAGGTGGTTTTACTTATTGATCGCTGCTCTATAGATGGAGATCAAAGATCTTTAATATCAGCAAACACAACTGTTGACTGGATGTATTGGAAAAGAGAAGGAAGGAAAGAAAGAGGACGGAGGTGTGAGGAGAGGAGTAATAAGGCAATGAAGGACAGAAAAGGTTGGAGGAGGTGTAAAGAGTGGGTAGGGGAGAGGTGTGAAGACAGCAGAGGACAGTTGGAGAAAATCAGAGTAAGCGTGAGGAGAGAGGGAGGAAGATGAAAGGAGACAAGGAGAGGTAAAAGGAAAAAAAACAAAATGAGAAGAGAGGAGAGGAGAGCAGTGGAGGTGATGTGAGGAGAGAGGACCAGGGAGGATGAGATATAGGCAAAAGGAGGAGACAAGAAGGGAGGATAAGTGGTAGCAAAGAGGGGAAAAAAGGAAAGGACAACGGTGTGACAGCAGTAATAAAGAAGAACAGACGGAGGTGAAAGGAGGTGCAAAGAGAAGGAGAAGAAGAAAGGTGGAGAGGTGGAAAGAGCAATAAAGGTTAGAGGACATGAAAGGGGAGGTGAGGACAGGAGGAAATTGGAAGAGAAAACAGGAGAAGTGGTCCAAGAAGAGTGGTCGAATGAGGTGATAAAAAAAGAAAGAAAGGGAGCACTTAGGAGAGGAGAAACGAGGGGTGAAGAGCGAGAGTGAGAGGGAAGATGGGAGAAGAAAAAAGGAGGTGAAGTGTAAGGAGGGAAGAGAAACTGAGTGGAGGTAAAGAAAAGACTGGAGGAGAGAAATGGTGAGAAAAGCGAGAATTAGATGAGAGGACAGATTGAGGGAGGTGGTATGGAGGGAAAGAAGATAGAAAAGGGAAAGTAAGGACAGAGAAAGGTGTGAAAAGAGAAGACGAACTGACAAGTGGTCAAAAGTGATATAATGAGAAGAGGAGGAGGAGGAGGAGGAGGAGGGAGAGGAAGAGGAGCGACAAATAGAGGAGAGCAGAGGGAAGGAGCGGGGTGAAGGAGAGCGTGCAGCACTTATTTCTTAATGAGAGGCAATCAGACCGACACCGGGGGGGTGGTCTACCTGCTTGATCCTCTGCAGCAGGGGGGGCAGCCAGTCCTTGTTGACCTCACAGTGGCTGTCCAGGAAGGTGAGCACGCTGGCCCTGGCAGCGTCGGCCCCTCGCACTCTGGACCTGATCAGACCTGATGCACAGACAGAAATACAGGTTAGATTGTTCTGTCCATTATCACATACATGAAACATGGATCATACATGTATTTATGATGTTCTGCTGCACAATTTCAGTTTCTGAAGTTTCAGTCTTCGTGGTCTGGTCAGTGAAACAGATCGCAGTCGACAGTAGAGCTACTGAGTCAAGTTATCACATCGACATCATTTAAAATGGAAATAGGGCTCCATAGTCGGAGGATCGGGGTTGTGAGCAGCAGCTGACAGGATGGTGCTTAGGCTGCGTTCATTCACGCGAAATCCAGCAATGTGGCACCTTCATTCTGGATTTATGGAGGTGTGTTGTGTCTATTAAAATAAGTTTTATATTTATCTGATTCTCTGCATTGCTCCCGCCCTCCATTTACTCTATCTGGCTCGACCAGCGCTGCGCTCTCTCTCTCTCTGTCCTACTTATTCTGTCTTTGCTCAACAAAAACAAACTCAGCAAATCAGATGAATCACGTCATTCAAATTTATTCAAGGATTTATGTTTTTAAGGGTAATGACTGACATTCAAAGCTTCATTCAGATACCTCGACAGAAGCTTCAAATGTAACAAAGAAATGACACTCAGTCCGGCCTTAATATTCTGCAAAGACCCGGCAGCAGCGCACGCTTTTGTTCAAGTTATCTGAGTTTCATTGATTTAATTGAGTTTGTCAGGCTGTTTACACATGAGATGTTTAAGTTTATTCTTTGAACGAGGTCGTAGCAAGTTCTTGATCAGTGTGTTTACATAAAGAAAACATTCATCTGCAACCTTTATTCCTGTTTGTATGAGAACTGACAACACTAAAATATTTATCTGCAGCTGCATAATGTAACGAATAAATAAGAAATAAAAAGACGCGTGTTATTGTGATGTCATTTAAGATACATGTTCCAATGAATTATGCTGAAATGTTTATAACATCCACACAAAAACTAAATAAATGATAACTGATACACTAAACTAACATTTGTGGTGGCTGACTGAAGTTGCAGGTTTGAAGTTTCACTCCTGACAAGTAGTTTTGATTCTTGTTAAAACACACACACACACACACACACACACACACACACACACACACACATCAGACCGTGCAGTGTCCATACAGTGCCTGCACTTGGATACAGTTGATATCGAACATACAGCCTCATTCAGCCGTCAGAGCTGCTCTCTGCTAAATTGAAATCCACTTTGCCTGCTGAAATTGATTCTTTTCAGGGCGGCAGATCGGATAAGACAGTATATATATTCAACTTTCACGCTCGCGAGCTGTGACTATCAGTTACACACACACACACACACACGTTCTTCCATCCTCCGCCCACACACACAGATGTCCAAACAGCTTCACAGCTGCTGCAGGACGGAATACTTTGAGGCAATGGAAGGGAATAGAACCCATAACCTTGGCATTGTTAGTGCCTTGCTCTACGTATTGACATCTCCCATCTCTCTCTCTCTCTCTCTCTCTCTCTCTCTCTCTCTCTCTCTCTCTCTCAGTCAGTCAGCAAAGGGGAAAATCGATGCAGGGCTCTTAGAGGCCCTGTCAGACATGGACACAACCTTTTAACAGGCCCATCACACTCTGCATGTGTGTGTGTGTGTGTTAGAGGGAAGGTTCGTGTGTTTTGTGTATGTGTGTGAGAGAGGAGGAGAGTGAAGGTTAGTGTCAGCAAGGGAAAATGTGTGTGTCGGCTGATTGCGGTTGTGTTGCAGAAAGACAGAGACAGACAGAGTGTGTGTGTGTGTGTGTGTGTGTGTGTGTGTGTGTGTGTGTGTGTGTGTGTGTGTAAATGGGCCTGTTAGGGAGGTCTCCCTGATGGGGGGCAGTGTTCTCTCCTATTTGGACTAAATGGTCTAATCAATACTCCCTGACATGGAGACGTATTCTGTGTGTGTGTGTGCACTTTTTCTGAATAAGTGTGTACATGTGTGCAAGGCTACGTGTGCAATACTGTTGTGTGTGTGTTTGTGTGTGTTACCGTGACTGTGCGTGGGTCCATTGTGAGTGTGTGCGTCGGTGACATTGTACGAGGGGCCGTGAAGTTTCACGCCGCTCTGTTAGGCCGAGGCTCAGCCAATTAAAAATCCCATTTCATCCTCAATAAGGCTTTATTTTCTGGATGGATGGACACACACACACACACACACACACACACACACACACACACACACACACACACACAGCACAACCGCACACATAAACTGGTCCCACATTCAAGCAGGCACACATACACAACTGGACATCCATTTACTCAGATACACACTCACATCACATACGGCGCAGCACAGACTGACTTTGTACACGTGTTAATATACATCGTTAACTCTTAACTCTCTGCCTGTCACAGCTGTGTGTGTGTGTGTGTGTGTGCTGCATGAAGTGTGCATGTATGTTGAATTCTCATTTGCAGCTCTTCCAACACTGGAAAGGTGTCGTTATTGTTGGTGATATATTAATATCGTTAATAACACAGGTGATGATGATCGTTTTATTTCTGGTTCTTTCACTTCCCGTGGGTGGAAGGCAGCGATCAGTTCCCCGATGACAGGTACATTCAATAGACTGCTCTCACTCAAACACACACACAGTCAGTGCATCTGTAAGCTAACCTCATCTGCACGTCTGCTTCAGCTTCCTGACATGTCAGCCGTGATTTACTTTGGTTAATCTGAAACTAGCTTCAGATTAGGTGAATGGAAAACGTCCTCACAAGTCTGAGACTGAGTCTGAGTGACATTGAAGACATACAGTATCAATCTGCTGTGTTTTTATGGGCATTAAAAGACAATCAAGTCAGGAGGCCTGAAGCCATAAACTATTAACTAGCCAAACTGATGAACCCCGCCTGTGTGTGTGTGTGAGATCAGCATGACTGTGCTATAATGAAATCCTTCAGTGACAGCATGTAGGACAAGAGTCCCTGTTGTTAAAGAGAGAGAGGCAGACACAGAGGTGAGTGAGAGAGAGAGGGAACGACTATAAAACGCAGGAAAGCAAAATAAAACCTAATATAAGAGAAAGGGGAAAAAAGCGTGAGAGGAGCGAAGATAAAAGGCAAAAGATATTAGCCGAGCTCATATTTTGAGGTGCAGCAATCTCAGTTCAATTGGCCCGGCTCTCAGCGAGCCGAAAAACAAGCGCGTTAGAAGAGATTTCTACTTTAGTTTGCCACAGTGAGAACGATGCTATTTGAACTCAGGTGGCTCCAAATAACAGTGTCTGCAGAGACGTCTGAAAACGTCTGTCTGACATTTGTTCAGAGTGAGGATGCAATCTGAACCATCCAGACAAGATGACGCTCTGATGGAGGGGTAATCGTGAAGGTTCATACGGCACACCGCCGCTCATTTTTTGACCTGTGACAGCTGAAAAGTAATTAAGTGAAGTGGCTTTAAACCTTTGTGCTTCTGTGGCATATAAGAGACTTACAGTGAACGTTCACCTGTATGAACGATTTGTACTCTGTAATTGCAGTGTGATGCATGTTCTGGAAGTAAATCACACATCTGAGGTGAAGGAAAGCTTTTACCGAAGCAGCGGGTTTTCGTGTTTTTTACATTCACGTCAAACACCTTTG
This sequence comes from Nibea coibor, assembly GCA_023373845.1. Taxonomy (NCBI): domain Eukaryota; kingdom Metazoa; phylum Chordata; class Actinopteri; family Sciaenidae; genus Nibea; species Nibea coibor. The sequence goes on from CM041730.1 coordinate 19,562,278, forward strand.
GGGAAAAAGGGCAAAGCAGCCAGAGGTGGAAACTACCAGCTGGCACAGGTGAAATGGATTTTTGATCTTAACGCTAAATCTACTGTACAGAGGGAATGCAATTCTTCTTTTGATAGTGTCTTCATGGTCTGCATGCTCTCTTCTCTCTTTCTTATTATTTTATTCTTTATTTGGTTCAGCTGGCACAAAGTGATTGCTACTCCTCCCGGGGTCCATGTATTACTATTTATATATAGTGTGAGAAAGCACCTACTCCCTTATTACTTGCTAAAGCATTTTTTGTTAAGAAAGATGGGCTTTCTTACACACTCTTCTGTTTTCTTTATTTAATTTTTAGTTCTAATATCAGTGGAAAAAGAAAATGAGAATGCTCCTCCACACTGGAATCAAGTTTATTTCTGAAAACGTATTTAAAAACACGACATGAAGCTCGAATCTTTCATGGTGCTGGTGAAGAATCAAATCATCGTGTTTTTGGTGCAGCGGGGATAGAGAGAGAAAAGATTCAACTTTTGGACAAACACAATCTGATGATCAGGCTGCTCCACAGTTTGCCTCATATGTCACTTCATAGATCACACTGTGATACTCTGCCTGTTGTGTCATCTGTTGGTTTATTTCACGTACCCAGTGTCTACATCTGTGTCTGAAATAGTGACACTATTGGTTTGTGTCCTGACAGAGAGAGACAGCTGTGGTCAACTGACATAGACAGCGAATGAGAGAGAGAGAGTCTGAGAAACAGAAAGATCATTTCATACATTCCTCACACCACCACCAGCCTCCACATGATGCTGTGGCGATGTGCTGCGATGCCTGATTTGGTCTGCTCACGGCCTAAAACACCTCGAATAATCCGCATGCTACCTCCACGTGCATCCAGAATGATCTTCAGTGGAAAACAGGAAGCTTTTCTGGCTCTTATTTGTCTATTTCCTTCCCAAAATGCTCATGACCCCATCGCATTGTCAGGCTGTCATGTTCATTTTTGTATTCTATTCATTTGTATTCTATATTTAAGAGCATGCAGGCAGCTCCAAATGGATTATATAGACAAATGATAAGCATGGCCATGACGCATGGCTGTATTAATATCCAGATTTTGTGTGAATGAGGCATTAACTCTCCGCTGGTTGTCATTTATGAATTTTGCTGCTTTTATGCAGATTTTCTGGCATTGTGCGAAAGAAGGTGTCAAATTTTAGGTCGTGGTTTTGCCTTTGGATTTGTGGTATATTTGGTCTGAGTTCATGGAAGACGTCTTCTCTTCAGTAACATTTCTTTTATGGCAGTCTGCGCCTCTCGCTGCCTCTCCGGGCTCTATTTCAGTCGCAGCTCCTGTCACTTCGATTCACTTCAGGTCATTTCGGTTCTGTGGCGCCATACGTAGCCAAAGATGAATGAATCAATTTCACTTCACTCACTGACTGTCCGTCCGTCCGTCCGTTAATTTGTCTGCCTGTCTGCGGCGTGTTTATATATGGACATGTTTATGCCAAGAGATGAAGAAGCCAATTTATTCCACACACACATGCTCACATACAGCAGGACAACACGTATACAAAGGCAGGATGGATAATTAAACATGCAAATACACACACACACTGTGTTAAAAATGCTAATGCAAACTCTCACACATGTAAAGACAAATACACGTGCGTGCACACACACACGCACACACACACAGCAGTTGGTACCTTCTCTCTTGTTGTTGCGGATGCATTTGACTTTGGGCAGTTTGGTGAGAAGCTGGCAGTCGCTTTCTGAAAAAAACAACAAAGAAATCACAGCGTAAATTCAAATGAGCAGCATAATATATAATAGAACTGGATGTAACATTGTGTGCTGTGAAATAAATCTTGATAATTTCTCGACTCTGGAGGGAAATTAGCAGCTTGTTGAAAAGCTCGGTAGCAGCAGGACGGCAATTCAAAGCTCTCAGTTTGACAACTCAGACATCTGACTCAGACATTTGTTTAGTTGCTGTTCAGCCGACTGTGTGCTCCCTGCTGAATTTTTGAGCTGTATTAATATTTTTTTATTTTTTTGAATATAGCTGTCTGCTGAAATGCATGTTCAAAAAAAAAAAAACAATACTTTGGTGGAAAGTGTCAAAGTGAAAAGAAGAAAAGGAAAAAGAGAACTGCTGGGATATGAGTCATTTACAGAAGTGGGGTGAATATTTAATACGTGTTTGGAAAAACAATGGCTCTGGAAATATTACATTCAGTACTATTCATTTATGAAAATACTTAAGTGCAGCAACAAGAGTTTAAAACAGATTTATATTCAAGAGTTAATAACCTTAATTAATTTCCAGAGCGCACAGTGACGTTTTCAGGACGTTTTGTTCACAGTCCAAAGAGATGTGTGTACGTGTTGTGAAAAGAACAAATCTAAAAAAAGATGTGAGGAAGAAAAACCTTCAGTCACGCTGTGTCAAAGTTTAGTGGCCCTGAATAACTCAGAACCACCATCAGAGCCCTTTGAACCAGAGGGGACGCCTGATTGCTCGTCTCTCCGCTGAACTTCTCCTTTTAAGTGGGAAACAGCAGAGTTTTTGTGAGAACAGGCGAGAAAATACTTTGACCCAGACAGAAATGTTTTGACCCGCTGTGAAGGTGAACTCTTTTTTGACCTGAGATCGAGAAACTGCAATTTTCTCCTGAAACTAAAAGCTTGTCAGGAGTTTGTCTCTCCATCAAGGTTTTAACTAGTAAATATAGTAATATAAACTATTGCAACACAATGCATTTCAGTTTGGCAGTCCATTACAAGACGCTACACGAGTCTACTCACAATCAGTCTCAGAACACACTGGCTATTGTCTGACGTCGATTTAGTCTCTGGGGGGCAGTGGCCAACGTTTCAGGCCTTCCGGTGTGAGGGCTAACTGATATCCTCTGACTCAGACCTCCTCAGCACTCTGATTAGTAACTTGATATGTGAGAATGACAAGAAATAAACATTTCTGCTAACCTCTACAAACGGAAGCAATCGAAGCCCGATCAGATGTGACTGGTCAATACTACTGAGTACAAACAGAAAGCAGAGGGATTAGACTGCCAGTATCTTGGTCCCTTTGCTTCAAGATGTTACAATCGTAGGCAAGTATCTGATAAACATCATTTAGCCTTTCCATCCAAATGTTTTTATCAAGCAGCAACCTTCAGTCAACCTGAGGAAAGACTCTTCTAACGTAAAACACGTAATACTAAAGCAGGAACCCAAACCCAGGTCAGGTTTGAATGGAGACCTAGCTTATGACTGACTACAAGAGCCATGGGCACCTGTACACAGTTACCTGGTCATAAGTTTAAAGATTGTGGAGGAGCTCAGCTACGTTGGCTGGAAGAATAAACTCTGCACGGCAGAAGAAGCAAAGAAACTAAACTGACCTAACCTCTTGATAAAAGCTTAAATATTGTATACGTATATACATGTCAGACAAACCCTGAATAGAACACTTTACATCCCACGATAATGCCGATAATAGCGAGTTACAGTCTGTCTGGCTGAGACAGAATCATTGTGCTGACATGCAGCAGGAAACAAAGCATTCATGCTAGGTCAAATATCCCAAAATAATTCAGTGGAAGAAATTAGGAATTTTGCCAAAGGCGAGATATAAATGACACACTGCTGTGTGGGAGGAAATGAGAGGAAGTTTTGTGGTTTTGCAGATCAGCCTTCATACTTAGTTGTAGGGTGACATGTTTCAAGCGTGCACACTGGGTCATTAACACTGTTTATCCAGTTTTCCCCCTCATTTGCACACGTTCTTTCTTCTTCTTACACCAGTCTCCACTGCTGATTGCACCTCTCCGCCGTCTTGTTCATTTTCTCGACTGTTTAACCTTCATTACCAGACCTTTCACTTCTGCATGTGTCTGGATTGGGTCTCAGGTTAACTCAGCACGTGTCTTTGATAATGGGATGTTGGAGATGTGGAGAATCGGGAAGTACTGAGCCGGTTTCAGAGCGAACGCTCTGAAACGTTGTTTTGTTCTGTGCTAGAATAATTGGTGTTCATGTTTTCCCCTCCTGCTGCAAAATTTCTTTTCATGTTCAAATCTCTGTACTACAAAACTACAAAAGCAAAGCTGAATACAAACGAGGACGAGGAAGCAGCCACGTCGCGGAGACCTCAAACTGGTGTTTTAGTCCTTAATTTGTGACGTGATGAGTTCACGTTTGCAGCACAAAGTTACAGGTTGTGGATCCAACATGTGCTGACTTTTCAAACTAAAGTGCTGAAGTTTTCGTTTCCTTGAAAACATTTCAACCGTGACTCACACCGAGGAAGATAAATAAACTTGTAATACGCGAGCGACCTCGAACACAGGCGAACAAATCAAATCTTATTATCAGCCATTCGTTTTCTCCTGAATCTGCTGTTTCACCACACTTCTGTACATGGAGTTTTCTGTTGCATGTTCGTGTTCCTCTTATCACTGCTGTACTCCCTGGCCATAAAAAACAAATGTGCAGACGTACTTCTGATCGTATCAAGGTCAGCAGATACAGACAGAAACTTATTTTCTTGGCAGTGCTGAAAAATGGAAAATACAGCAAACCAGAACAATTTCTGAGTGCTTCTCTTATAAAAGTGTTCACGGCTTTTAACCGTCTGTGGAAAATAACTTTAACTGCCATTTGTTACTCTACTATTATACTTCAATTTAGACGTACTCCATTTTATTCCACTTAAAACTTCTACTCAACAACAGTACTCCACTGTGTCATTACAGGAGGAATATTACCCCTGGGATCCCTGGAACACTCTCCTACACCTGCTGCTACAACAACCCAACCACAGATAAGAGGAAGGAAATATGAGGTTTAACATGAGGCGTTTAATGTAAGGTCAGGTTCTACACTCAACTTGTGAATAAAAATAAATAAATATATAAATTTTAAAGTTAGAGAGCAAGTAAAGTAAGTTAGTCATTAAGTTTTGAGCTAAAGAGTACTGGTTATCTCAGAATTTTGAGTTTATGAACTTAAACATTTGTCTCAATGTTTTTGAGTTCTGCTGACTTATTTGTGTTCACAGTGTAATTTCACTTTCTGCTGTGTTGTGCTGCTGCTTCTGCTAAAAAGACACGGCTGGCACTATTCTGTATTTTTGTTTCTTAAAAAATCAGGAAACTTCTCTACCTCGTCTGTGGCGCTTGGTTCACATTAAAGATCTACGTCTTTCAGACAGCCGGACACTGCAGTTCTTAATTAACTTCACTCACACAGGAGGAAACAGTGCATTCCTTTTGTTGGGGACTATTTTCAGCTGTCAAATCCACATTTAGTGCTCTAGTGAGTATTCAGAACAGCAGGACGGTGTATGTGAATAAACTATAGTGTGTGCGTGTGTGTGTGTGTGTGCGTGTGTTCATGATAATGAAGGAGCATGTCACCCAGTGCAGCACTGATTCACTGATGTGTTTTTAATAGTTTTTGACAACAATGCAGCTCTGTGGCACAGGGGAAGAAGAATATATACACTGTTTTCATGCACAAACACTGGTTTGAATCTTTTCACTGGGTTTGTTGACAGTAAGAAAAATAAAGACTAGCCTGTTTTTTTGAAGAATATGAATCATATTAAGTTTCTCTGCTCTGTTGGGTCTGTTTCACCTGGACTTTGTGTCTCTCTGGAGGCAGGGCGGACACAGCTGCAGGCGATGTGCAGCTCATCTGTCTCCTCTTTGACCCAGAATGGAGGTCTCTTTTCATCTTCATTGTAATCCTCAAACTGTGGACCCAGCTGCCGTGGACACATCTCTCTCTCTCTGACCTGTTATGCGGGTCTCATCTCTGTTATCTATGACCTGGAAGAGACCTGGAATGTGTGTGTGAGTGTGTGTGTTCAGCAGCAGCTCACCGTCGTCACTGAAGTCATCCACCAGAATGATCTCATGGATGAGGTGAACTGGAGTTCTGTTCAAAACGCTGGAGAGACAAAAGAAAAACATTAGTCTCAAATTTGCACAAACACAAGTATACGGCCGATCAGAATGCATGTGTAATACACACCGAGCTGACAAGTAAATGCCAACCTGCACACACACACACACACACACACACACACACACACACACACACACACACACACACACACACACACACACACAGCCGCTCATGAATCCATTATGTACGCACTGCACACCATATGAAACAACATACTGAAAATGTCAGCCCAAATTCCCGTTATGAAAATGTATGACGTGTCGCCTCTAAAAAACTATTTCATTAAGGAGTGAGATTGAAACATAAAAAATTCATAACTTTTACTGGTAGAAAATAAGAAAATGTGTTTTGTTCTGGGTCGGTTTCTGTGCCACTTTAGTTCATTATTTCTGTTCCTCAATAACCTCTGTGTTCATCATCCCCTCTGGATAAGGCTGAGGAAGGAGGAAGGGAAGGAGGGTGGGAAGGAGGGAAGGCACCAGAAGCATAGGTATGGGTGAAAGAGGGAGGGAAAGGATGGTGGGAGATGGAGGAAGAGTTTATGAGACAGGCACAGAGGGAAAAAGGTGAGGATCGTTAGGGGATAAAGATGGAAGAAAATATAAAGGAAGGAAAGAAAGTAATAAGTATGGAGGGATGAAATACAAAAGGAAGGAGGGAAGAAGGAAAGAAAGAGGAAACAGGGATGCATGGAGGATGTTTAGGCAATGGAGGAAGAAACAGAGAGAAAAGGGAACAAGAAAAAGTACAGTTGGTTGAAATAAAAGAGGAAAGGTGATTAGGAGGAGAAAGAGGATGATGAGAGAGAGAAGAGAGTTTGCAAAGAAAGAAGGAGACAGAGAGGAAAGAATGAAGAATAAAAATGGGAAAAGGGTTGGAGAGGAAGGAAGAAAAGGAAACTGGAAACTGGAGAGGAAGTGAGAAAATGTGTCATATTGTCAACATTTATTAGTGGATGTGGACTAGTGTGTGTGTATTTATGATGTTGTTTATGAATGTGAAAAGATTTTGTCCTGCTGATGAAAGATGAAAATGAGACTTTTGGGTAAATTCCTGCTCTTTACAGATCTCTGCTCAGTTTTCCGTTGATAAATGTTCAGTCTTTGTCAAATAAACAAAATAAAATTAAAAACAGGGAGAATAAATGAACAAAGATGTGACAGATTAATCAAAGTACAACAGAGCAATCTCCAGGAAGGACGGCATGAAAATAAAGGAGCTAAGGAGGAACGAACAGAAGGAGGGATGGCAGATTGTTGGTTGATTGAGACAGAACGGACTGAATTCAGGAGAGGTGAAAGTGAAGACGGGAGCGAGGGATGGAGGGAGCTGAAGCTGATAATGGAGGAGGTGGAGGAGGAGGAGGTGTGGAGCGAAACTATGAGTCTCTGAGGGACCAGACCCCATCAGGAAGAATGATGGATGCAGGGAGGGAGGGGGGAGGTGGAGCGAGATGAAAGAGTGAGGGATAATAAAGGAGGAGAGAGAGAGAGAGAGAGAAAGAGAGAGAGAGAGAGAGGGAGAGAGAGAGGGTGGGCTAGTAAGGGAGACAAATAACCTGATTGTAACTCTCTCTCTCTCTCCCTCTCTCTCTTTCCGTGGAGTTGAGGAGCGATCCAGAAAGATGGATGAACGGATTGATGGATGAGATGGAGGGAAGAAGGGGAGAGGTGGAGGAAAGAAGGAAGGAAGGAAGGAAGGAAGGAAGGGAGGAAGGAAGGAAAAGACGGAGAAATGAGGTGATCTAAGTCTAAAGTCAAGAGTGTATTTATCTCATTAGATCACATTAAATCCTCCACTGAATACACCTATCTGTCTATCCATCCATCTATCTGTCTATCTATCTGTCTATCTATCTGTCTATCTATCTATCTATCTATCTATCTATCTATCTATCTATCTATCTATCTATCTATCTATCCATCTATCCATCTATCTATCTGTGTTACAGTGAGGCAGACAGACATGGATGGATGGACACAATCCACTCTTTTTCTCCACCTCTTCTCCTCCCTTTCACCACCTCAGTCTCTCTCTCTCTCACACACACACACACACTCACACACACAGGAGTTCCCATTCTCTGGTTCACAGGCCACTAGCTATGAGGCTTAACCTCCCCTCAGGCGTGCTGAGGGAGAAGCTATCTTCAGCTCACAGAAAATATTATCACCGCTGACAATACCGCAGTCGCCTGCCACAGAATAGCAGCTCTATATCTGCGCCGCTCATTTCCAACACTCCATATATCAATTTTAGGGGGAATTTTTTGGGAGAAATTTTCATTACCTACAGCTGCCATTTGGAGAGCGCTTTCATCCAAAGTGTCTTAAGAGCGTTGCATTTTTAGAGCTGCCTGTGTGTGTGTGTGTGTGTGGGCCCCCGGTGGAAATGTAACCCCGCTCTCTGGCATCTATGGAGCTCATGTTAAATGGGTGCTGCTGTACGGCTGGGTTCAATTCTCACAGGAGGTAACCCGTGCCTGTGTGCACTCACAGTCGAGCGAGACAATTTGGATAAAAGACTGCGACTGAAATCCTTCAGACAACAGAGAACAGCAGAGTCCATGACACGCCCTGCTGTCTGCCGTGTTGTAGCTCCTCAGATTGTTTGGCGGCGTCGTCAAACGGACACCGACTCACCAGTGTGGAGAATTTCTTTCTGTTCAGTTAATGACTGATACGTCGATCGATTTTGTGTCTTGCCAGTTTCGCAAAGACGGGCAACCTGTCCGTCGTGTAGCCCGCGTGTCTTGCCAAATGCATGCTGGGACAGGATCCAGCCCCACACAACCCTGAACAGGAGATACAGTTTAGAGAACGGACAGATGGATGGTGAGTCAATTAGCTCGCTAACTACAGAATTAGGCAGAAACAGGTGTGGACGGAAGTCGAGTATTTTGTAATTTGAAGACATTCAGACGAGTGTTTAAACTGTGGCCGCACATCGAGGTCACGATGAATGATTGTAACTTTATTGAAAAGTATGTCAGAGTATATAACGCAGAATATAAGAGTGATGGAGAAGAAAGAGAAATATGGACACTGCGGGGTGGGAGTTGATTTATTCAACCACTCCTTTACTCTGATACTTCCTTTTCTTTTATCTTTAAATCCAGTAGGATTCGCCTGTATTGTTCCGAAAGCAAGCGGCTTTTGATTTCATACGTTACTACAATATTTATGTTTGTTTTTAGCATTGCTAGCAGGCACGGCTCAGGTCTGCTACCAACGTTCAGAAGAAAATCCCAACACACACCGGACCTTTAACATTTCCTGTCATAATCAGGTCAAAATGTAATATTGTCCAATGCTTTGTGACCAAACAGCTGCAAAACTAATGACGCTACCATCAGCCTGATCTGTACTTGTGCCTCAAGAAGCAGTTAGAAGTTAGAAGTTGCGACTGTACTTTAATGACAATCAAAGTTGAGGGCAACAACGTTTGCTCATCTGTTCATTCCTGTCTCCCCTCTCTCCTTTTAAAGCATTCAGTTCACTTCTGTTTGTGCACTCGCCTCCATGAAGGCAGATGTGTTTGCTGAACGTGTGACGCAGCTACAAAACCTCTATTACAGGTTTCAGATTGTCTTGCCTCTTTGCTGCCCAGGATTTATGGATTTATTTACACCCGAGAAGCGATGCTTTCAACTGTTGTGAGCAAGATCTCTTCTGCTCTGCTGGTTACTGTAAAAACACGATGCATATCCTTCATGTGCATGGGGTATTTAGTTTTTTATCCCTATTGTAAATCAGTTTCAAAATTGCTTTTCGCTAACTCCATTCCCTACAGGTGAGGAGTCAAATTAGTTTCTACTGTTCATGCGGGATTAGACTTTGCTCAGGGTACAATTTTGTTTCTTCTTCATCCTCTCTAAACCTTTCTCCCTTTCCATCTTTCTCCGTTTGTACCTCTGCTCCGTTCCATCCCTCTTTCCTCTCCTCTCTCTGCCTGATTGGTTATCTGACAGCCGGTTCTTCCATCCTCTACCTTGCTGAAGTAATTCATCACTACTTTCTCTCCACCTCTGCATCCACCCGTCTTTCCATTCATCCGCATCCCACCATCTTTCTCCAACCAATTTCTTTATCAAGACTTCAGACAGCAGTGGAAGAATTTCACAGTGAAAATGAGACGGGGGAAAAGTCTCTGCTTATTCTTGGATAAGATATTTTAGAAATGTGTAAACTTTACAGATTTGGCTTTTTAAAATCATCCACTGCACATTTCTCCTTGTGTGTTAAATCTTTCTTGCTCTGACAGAAAGCCTTTTCCAGCACATCCACAGAAACTGTTCTTAGAGGGGGAAAAAAATCCTGATTCAGCCACTCAATACACTCTGTTCTGTCTAACTACCGGTGATGCATTATGCCGTATATCTGCACCCAGTAAATACTGTCTCATCACTGCTGATCTACAGTGCTGTGCATCTACATTTATCAGTCCCAGTCTGGGGTCAAAAGGCTAGTTTGTTCACAATAAATACACTCCTGTCGCTGCTAATCTACCATGATCTATATCGATATTCACTCATTAATGTCTTGTGATGTTTATTTAGTGGCTGCTGTATGTATAAGCTCATCACTGATGATTTAATGCCTCGTACAGGCTCTGAATGGTATCTAGACGGAATGAAATGTCTCATCACTGATGATCTGTAATGCTACATATCAGCATCCTGCAAACGCTGTGTAATCTTGATAAATATTGTCTAATCACAGCTGAGGTCGGACGCCAAATGTATTCAGTGAATGCCGTCTAATCAGGAATGTTAAATGATATCTGAAAATAGTTGTTTTTTTGAAAGGTACTACAAATGTTTTTGCCCACTGATCAAAAGAAGAAGAAAGGCATGTTAGGAGTGGGCAGTGCGATGAGTTTAGATCGAGAATCTACAGTCTACTTTCCAGGTGAATCTTGGAGAATAAAAAAGATTGCACTTTAGATCCTGGATTGCGATTGCAATTAAAATGATCATGATATTATTTATTTGCCATATTGTCCCTCACCCTCCACTATGTTTACTTAAGGTACAAAGATTAAGATAGAAATGAAGAAGAGCAGAGTATAACAGAGCAGTATTAAATCCTGTCAAACAGTAAACTTGCAGCAGAAAGCAAAGACTATCAATCTGCCTAATGACCTCTTCCTAATAAATCCTGAGTGATCAGCTGGAGAGGAAGTGATCCGGACTCTTTACTGTGCGTTTTTTAGGTCCACTGAATCAGAAAGTGCTGAGCTGGTGCTGATCTAGACTGAGATCTCTCCCTCCCTCGCTCGTTTTCCCATGATGCTCCTGTGGCTCCTCCATAATAATGGAACCTTTGCAGCTCAGGAGGCTGTTTCACACGCACACACACACACACACACACACACACACACAGTCAAAACAAACTAAACCCATTAAAACCAAATATGTCCTCAAAGGCTCCACGTCTCTGTTCTCTCCCGGCCTCTTTCTTTCTTTCTTTCTTTCTTTCTCCCTCGCCTGCTTATCTCTCGCCCGACAGAGACAGAGAAGATGAGATCAATTTTCGGATCAGAGCCTGATTAAATATCGACAAGGCCCGGTTCTCCCTCAGAAAGCAACTCTTTGATCACAAGATGAAAAGCTTTCAAAGTGCCCATCATTGTCTCAGAAATCAAACTTATTAAAGTTCGGCCTGCGTATTGCTGAGCCCCAAAGCGCTCAAACCTCCCAGAATTATACCCTCATAGCCTTATTATAATGTAATTGTCGGCATTCAACGTGCTTTCAGTGTTTTCAGAGTCCCCGGAGTAAAGCATGACTGCAAATAGTAAAAAGAAAACTTATCTAGCTATTATCTGTCTCTCTGTGTTTTTTTTTCTCTTTCTGCTTGAAAAGTGACGCTTGAAATTAGATTGTGATTTTTTGCTGTCTTCGACTAAATATCTTTCAAAGCCTCTTTGAAAAAGTTTGATATCTTCTGTAAACTTTGTGGCTGTGATTCAGTGAAGATTTCAGAATAAGCAGATTGACATTTTTCAAAAGTATTCGCTGTAAAGAGTGATGATGGAGGCTTTTTCCTCAGTGCTTCACATTAACAGAGGCTCTCACATTAGCATTTGGGAGCCGCTGACATCTGCTGTCGATTGTTGTACATCGTTGTACATAGCATCTTTGAATGAATATCAGGTTAAGCACCTTCATCGAGGGCTTTCCTTCATTGTTTTTGATGTGTTCATGTGCTTGTAGGAAACTCTGAGGAGAGTGAGCAAAACTGCACATCATCTGCAAATGTCGGTCCAAATCCAGTCCGACCTCTGACCTCTAAGTAAATACTCTGAGGTCAGAGTCTAAAGACTCTGAGAACTTCCTATGAACTCAACGAAACGAATCATGATCTAAAACACATTTATTACACGGCTTGTTTGAATATTCAAGTCTGCTCGGTCAATTACGACATGCTACAGTCTAAACAGCAGACTGTGCTGGACACAGCACCGACTGTAGACTCTGGACGACAATAAAATGATTTTTAAATCAATGGAATCTTTTTTAAATGATTGATTTCTTTAGTAAGTAACCATTGCCGTCCTGCGTCACTGAGGTTTACGTCACAATAATGACTGCTGCAGCTTCACACTTCTTCTGACTCTTCACATCTCCATGTTCATTTGGCTTGTTTCTGGTTGTCAGCCACTGTCTTGTGACTCACTGACTCATGAAAAAAGAAAACTGTAAATGTCAAGTGATCTTTTGGTGCAGTATTTCAACTTTACCAAAGTACTTCAGTGCGCCCGTAAAGACAGCAGGTGAGGCACTTCTCTTAAAGTGGACACTTTCTGTGGACCTGCTGCGCCTTAACTCGAATGCAGAACAGCAAATGGCAGCTTGAAAAAGTAAAATGTCAAGATGAAATATAAAATGTCAAACGCTGATCCAATCAGCTGCTCGGTGTTTGTCGAGTTGTTGAACAGCATCAGAAAATGCAACAGTAAATCTGTATTTAAGTGTTATTTCATCTAAATGTAAAATCTTTACTCATCAACTTTAAATTTATCATTTATAGACGTCAAGTGAAAAGGTTGGGACACTGTCTTTGAATATTGTATCTTAAAATACATTCATGGCAGAGCTCAGTTAGCATGTCAGTGCTCAGGCTAACAACCTGTAGATATATGAAACGCTTTGTGTTCAGACTGCAAATTAAAAATATTGTTTTATTTCCATATTTTTGCTGGTGTACACACCAAAGTGTGTGAATGAATCGCCGCCGCCATGACTGTCTTTCAAACAGAACATGTGTTCACTTTAAAATGAGTCCAAGTCAAATCAAACTGTTTGCACGAGGAAAGAAGCTTCAGAGGATGCTGAGCATCGTGGTGAGAGCAAATGTTCCAAATTCACAAACTAAAAATAAAAAAGAGCCAAACTTCTTCCAGCTCCAAGTCACCACCGGCAACACACACACTCTCTCACACACACACACACATATACAGCAAGACTTACATACAGAGCCAGAGCCAAAGGGAGCATAGGGGCTCAGGGAGACAGATTGTCTTTTAATTGGTTGAAAACTGCAGAGCTTTGAGAAGGGCTGAAGGGGAGGACACACACACACACATACACACACACTCACACGAAACACACAGTGTCCTCTGTGATAGTACGGAGACGTGGCCGGTCCCTGTTGAGTGACTGGTATAATGAGCTGAACCCAGGCCAAAACCTGGAGGTGTGTGTGTGTTTGTACTGTGTATGTGTGTGTGTGTGTGTGTGTGTGTGTGTGTGTGTGTGTGTGTGTGTGTGCGTGTGTGTGCGCGCAGCGACCTGCTGATATCATCAAACTGAAAGACAGAGCGATGGTTCAGAGATTCGGAGGGTCAGGAGTGTAAATGTGTTTGTGTGTGTGTGCTGTACCGTCGCTGCATCTCGACTGTAATTTTTGGCAGCTGAATGTTTCTTTGCTTGTCAGCCAAAAGTTTGACTGAAGACTGGCACACACACACACACACACACACACACACACACACACAGATCATTGGAAGCTCAAGATGCTGATAGTCAATATTTTGCTTGAATTTAATGCCTCGATATTGCAGCAGTTCATAAATCAGACCATGAAATTACACTTTACACCTCTTCAGGTGTTATAAAGTAATAAAAACACAAACCCAGGTGCTCAAATTTACAGTCAGTGAGGCATTTTGCCAAATAACAAATGGGAACTTTCATAATTTTGAAGATTTAGGCCATCTCATGAGCTCGGTACCTGGTTCTAAATGAACCTCCAATTCTGCTGAGCCCTCAAGAAGAACTCAGGTACAGAGACAGAGTGGTGTTGTAGTGAATATCAGCACAGATGTGATTGGATCGTAGGCTGGCCAAAGATAATCTTATTTGTTCTTTCAATGATTTATTTGGCTTCACCAACCCAAATAGAGCCCCGGCTGGTGCCAAGAACACATAAACATGTCCTGGACACGATCTTTAAGCTGCTCTGAGTAGGTCTACATGTTACAGCAGCCAAATGCTTTGGTGGAAATATCTTTAGTCTTTAATATTATCAGGAGGCAGATGCACTCTCAGGGAGCTAAACAGGGAGCAGGAACTAGCTAGTTACATTTGGTAACTTGGTAATTGGTGTGTGAATGATTAACTTCCAAACCGATGAGCGGTCTGCAGGGTGTGTGGTGTAAAAGCTTTTCTTTCTGGAAAGGGGTGGACCATTCGGTCTCAAACATTCTGGACCTGGACCACGATGTCTCAGGTGTGTGACGTGTGCAGTGTGTGTTACCTCCTGATGGTGCGCAGCAGCGTGGATCTGGCCTCGTTGTGGAAGGTGATGATGATGGAGGTTGGGGGAAGATCAGAGTCATAATGAAGAGTGGTGCACCTACGAGAGAGAGAGAGAGAGAGAGAGAGAGAGAGAGAGAGAGAGAGAGAGAGAGAGAGAGAGAGAGAGAGAGAGCATGATTAAACATGACATCAGATCCACCAGATGTCCCACATTTTAAGTGCACTGGAAGATAACGGTTGGAAAAGACTTAAATGAACAGAAGCATCCGGAGCTTCAGGAGTTGTTTTCAGAATCTGGAAAATTCTGATTGGACATATGAAACTTTAAAGAAATCCAAGATAATGAACCAAAATCAATAGTTAATGAGGCGCCATGCTCTGTATTAATACAGGCTGCTCATAACACATGAGAAAATACACTTCAGCTGTCTACACACACGCACGGACATGCACACGCACACACAGCGACCAAGCCATCAGACCAGACCTGTTGAAGATGAATTATAGATAACCAGCCAGAGGCTCATTAAAATACACCACATAGCACTGTGTGTGTGTGTGTGCTGCCTTCGCTAGGTCAGCAGCCTTTTCTTCTGAAAGAGCAGAGGCAGACACACACACACACACACACACACACACGGTATAATGAGAAGACTGGCCTTTACCTATCAGATTGATGGATTGGTGACATTTTCAAACAGAAACAGTCTGCTTGTTCTGTTCTGGCCTTCATTTTTAAAAACCTCACCTTTCTCAAATACGTGTGTGCCTGTGTGTGTGTGCAGCATGCGTGTGTGTGCCTGTGTGTGTGCGTATGAACATTAGACTGCACCATTAGCCGACTTAACGTGTTGTTCTCTGTCGCTTATCTAATCAAACAGATAATGAAGCACACATGCTGGAAGCATGTGTGCTTCATTATCTGTTTGTCGAAAGTGTCGAGGTTGGAATGTTATTAATTAAAAACAACTGAAGAACAATCTGATTGACTTTACACATTTTCTTACAGGTATCAGGAGACTGAAGCAGGTAACATCGCTCTCCAAAGCCAGCAGAGTTCACTGACAAAAACTATTTTGCAGTTGCTGGTCTACAACGGCCTCGATCTGCAAAACCACAGTCACACAGTAACACAAAAGAACTAACAGGTCAGGCAGCAGTGGACCAGAAACTGTGAGTCCAGTGGCTTTGAACAGTGCAGACACATGATATGATATAAACGCTTCAGATTTCCATCAGATAGGGCTGTCAGGATGGTACGGTAAAATTTATCACACCCTATTGTTTCTTCTCCTGAGGTATGGCTGAAATACGTAATAATAAATGCATCGCTTAGATTCTGTCCTGGTCCTCCTGTCTGCTTTTCCAAACTGTGGGTGTGTCAGCCAGCGCCTACTGTAGGGGATACACTGACTATAAATAAATACCTCACACAGCCCCACTTCAGAAAACCAGAACCCTTTAAATGAGCTTGACTTGCTGTTTGTAGGCACAGAGGAAGAACAAAGTCTTGTGCACTTGTACTGGAAACAGAACAGCACTGTAATATTGTTTGGATTTAATCAAACTCACATCATGTATTCTGCATTAGGCTTTTTCACATCATACACAACAACACGTATTCATGATAACACCAACATGTTTTCCAGCTTGCCACATACAAAGATTGGGTTCTCTGTTGCTGTCCCACTTTGTAGTTTCCAAAGATAAGACAGCACAGAAAAAATAAAAAATAAAAACCATCTTGTGTAGCTCAGAGGCAGAAAAAAAACCTGTCTTACTTTCCTTTTAAATAAGACGACACCAAAAACATGTTGACTCGCTGTGATCTGGGAGGAAATTCCACATCAGAGGACCTCAAGAAAATGTTTAATAAAAAGCCAGAAACTCTATGAAGTCCGGCCAGTTCAGTTTATCGCTCCAACCAAAACTCATGTGACGCAGAAAACTTCAGATTTTTCTGGAACTTGTGAACACGACTTCCTTCACCATCTCATGCACGCTGCTGTTGGTTTATGTCTCATAATTCTGCATCATGTTCTCCCGACAAATAAGAGCTAAACACAAACACTGGACTTTTGTGTCCTTGAACCAAACGTCAAGTCACGTCCTGTGATTTTCTGTGGGCTTAGGACTTAAGCCCAGTTCCTAATTTGTTGTATTAACAGGTCGGCACACACCATCAGTCAGTGCACACGAGCACCCGGCTGTGAAATAATGCTATCAGCACCTCATTAACTCGCAATTTGATTTTGTTTTTTTGGTTTAGAGGCGTGATGATTGAGTGTGCAAACGATATTGGCAAGGCTGATAACAGGATGTAAAAGAAAGGAGTGATTCATGCTTTTGCTGTTGTAACATATGAAGCAGATTGGAAGGACTCTGTGTCTTGTTAGCTGCTTGTGAGATTCATTTCTTTCTTTCTCCCTTAAACTCAATCTCAGCTGCACATCAGCCTTGTATACCCACACACCGAGGGTTTTTAAACTGAAGGCCAGCACAGGCTGCGAGCACACTGTTGTCAGTCCGCATTCATATTTCTTTCTGTCCTTCTTTGCTGCACATCTCTTCCTTCTCTCCCTCTCCCTCCCAGTGAGAATAGGAACCCGCGTTGTATATATTTGTCATATCATATCCCATCATGCACCTCTCCGTCTCCTCCGTCCCTCTATCTCCCCGTCTCCATCTCTGGTTTTCCTCGGGTTGATTTATTCAGCAGCTCCACCAGAGAGGAACGATGAGAAGATAAAGACGAGCTGATTCTGTGTGTGTGTGTGTGTGTGTGTGTTTGTGTGTAAGAGAAAGAGAGAGAGAGGGTTTGAGAGTGAGAAAGGGACGAACGAGGCCGAGAGACACAGTGACAGACAGGCAGAGAGACAGACAGACAGAGATATACAGATAAAAGTTGTGCTGACAGATGACTGATGTTGGAGCTGATATGAACAAGCTTCCACACTCCCCAAGCGTATGTATGCAAGTGTGTGTGTATATGTGTGTGTGAGAGTGTTAACTTCCTGATGCGTCAAAGCTCAAGAGAGCTCACACACACACGGAGGGAAGGAAACGGGAGGAAATACAGGAGAGGGGAGAAAATAGGGGAGGAGAGGAGACAAATGACAAGAATAGAGGACAATAGTGGAGAAGAAAGCCGGGGGGATAAAGGGGAGGTTAGATGTTAGGAGCAAATATGAGGAGGGGAGGGATTAGGAGAGGATGTATGGCACGAGGGGAGAGGCGTGATGAGAAAGGAGAGAGGAAAGAAGAAGAAGAAAAAGGAGAGAGGATTAGAGGGGAGAAGAAAAAGAAAATGGAAACAGGAGAAAAATGAAGATGACAAAAGGGGGGATACAAAGAGAAAGATGGAAGAGTGAAGGAGACAAGAACAGGAGCGAAAATGTATGAGGAGAGAGGAGATGGAGAAAGGAGTGAAGGAAAGAGGAGGGAAGACGAGGCAGAATATGAGAAAAGAAGAAAAAGAGAAAAAAAAACTCATTTAACTTTTTATGTACAGCACTGCCATAAATCACAGAGAAATCTATTTCATACAGCAGAGATAAAAATAAACAACACGTCTTTCAACCAAAGTGTTAAACTTTAATCATGTACAAAACTCCCCATGAAGCCCATTTAAAGCTGCACAGCTTCGTACTGTCCACAGTCTGAAAACAGCCAACGAATGAAGAAGAGAAGAAGAACTGGAAAAGTTGAGCCAAGAGTGGATCCCTCGTGTTTTTTCCATGTTACTCTCTTCCTGTGTGTCTCCTGTATTCCTGTCTGTCTGCCCATCACCAGCCATCAGCACACCTGTCTGTCATGTAGTCATGGACCTGCTGGATCGGACTTCTACTCACGCTCAGTCTTTGCATGCTAGTATGAGGCCGGTTTACTTTATGACACCCCCTCACATCTGAAGACACGGTCACTAAAGACTTTAACTAGATTTGTTTTTGAGATCATTTCCCATCATGCACCTGGTAAAAACTTCTGAACAAGCAGCTGTCTTTGTGTGTGTCATTTCTGTCCATACAAACCAGAGGCAGTCTGACTCACTCCACAACTCCAGTTTCTCCTTTTCTACAGTAAAGACAACAGAGACTTGCACCTCCCAGTCCCCTTCATGTTTACTACTGTGTAGTCAGGTGCCTGCTTCCTGATGGTGCTAGAGAGAGTGCTCCTATTGTTGACACAGTTCATGCCATTCAACGTCACTATTTGCATCAGCCAAAAAAACTGTTTGATATTAGAACAACATCAAGACGAGAAAAAGACAGCGTGTGCTGAGTTTTATGACCGTCTTACACTACTTCCAGCATTAGTTAGTTCGCCTACCTGCCTGCCTGAGACTTACACCTGTTGTCTCTGGGTCAGGATTATCTGCCTGCCCATCCACTAAACCCATCAGCCAGCTCTCATGCTTGGCATTCCCTCTGTCAAGTCTCCATCTGCCACTCCACTCCTGCCGGTGTAGTTACTAAAAGGCCTGTTTTCACCTTACCTGCCTGCCCTGTGTGTGCATTTAGGCTCAGCCTTACTAAACCGTGGTGCAGACAAGAAAGCAACGCAAAGAAAAGAGAGAACAATGAAACGAGACAAGATCAGGGGTAAAAAGAGTTGAGGGGCCAAAAGACCGTGAGACTGAAGGATGAGCAGAGTGTTTACTGTAGATTTCTGTCCAGATGGTGTGAAAATCATTTATATTTGATGAGCAGAGCCATTTGAGGAGTGAGTGTTGTTTCTGTGTGTGTGTGTGTGTGTTGGCTCATCAAAGTTCATCTGGAGGTGAGATAAACACATGAAAGGACAGGTCAAAACCAGCCGACACACAAACACACACAGAGCGCCTCTCTGCGGGCGCTGCAGCTGACCTGTCAAAGTGTGTGTTCGTGCTGCAAAATACTAATGGCCATTGATGTAGCCTTGAGATAGTGTCAGAGCTGTTCACACACACACACACATACACACACACACACACAGTACTTACCTACCTGCAGCCTCTGATTAACACCTCTAACGCTCTTCTCTTTCTCTCTCTGTCCTTCACTTGTTCTGCCTCCCGGCTTTCTTCTATTCTCTCTCTCTGTCGATGCCCTGCCTTGCCCTCTCTGTCTCTCAGTCTTTTCCTCTTTTCTTCTGTCTCACTTTGAAAAGTTGCAAACATAAAAGACGTGTGAGCTTGGAGTTACTGTAGCTCAGTGATAGTGATTTACAGCACAGAAAGTCCTCCGGCCTAAACAATAGAAAAGGTTGTTGCTTTCCAAAATTTCCCGCATGATGCGATTCCTGACCTTCACTGACTGTTACCTCTGTAGTTAAGTTCTGAAAAAGTTTAGGGAACTAAAAGTTGGTTAAGGTTAGGAAAGGGTTGGTTTCTTTAATGGTCATGATGAGAGGAAACCAGGGAACAGGATGTAAACAGCTTTCTGCAGTCCATCCACTCCTTGGTCCACACATATTTTCTATGATGCCACAGAGACTACGTCTATGTGTCATACAGTCTATGACTCCCTGAATATGACTTCACCTGAGACTTCACATGGCCTTGACTGCCGTGAGTCTGACAAATGACTTCAGACAAGAAAGCAAAAACTTTCATCTTTCTTGAGACTTGCTCAGGCGATTAGCACGTGGCTAACAGAACACTGACTCTTCTCTTTGTATTCAGTGTTCTGAATGTCTCCGGCTCCTGTGTCATCCTGTTTGCTTTCACAAACTTTGCAGTCATGGCGAACTTCACATGCAACAATGAAAAAGTGCTTCCTGTTACGTAACTGCAGTACAATGAATATCTATTTTTACCGGGAAAAGTATCAAATATCTTTTTTTCAATGTGATATTCTTCAGGGAAAAAAAACCCATGTGCAGTGGGAAATGATTTTGTTTTTACTTGGGCGGCATGATATGGAACAATGTCAGCTTAATCTGAGCAGAGCCGCAGCACGCCTGCTGGAGTAAGATATTTTAGTAAGCTTTTCACCTCTGGCCTTCCTTTCTTTCTTTCTTTTTCCCCTATCTTTGTCTCGCTTCTATTCAGGTGTTCACAGAGGAGAAGATGGCCTAGTTTTGGCTGGTTAGGCAACAGTCATTTACATATTTACACACACACACACACACACACACACACACACACACACACTGCTGGTGAATGAGGGGAGTGAGGGATTTCTCTTGTCCTGATCGAGACAAAGAGCATGAAGAAAAAAAAGGGAGACAGCGAGGGACAGATGATAATGCCTCATTCCTTCTTTTACTGGAAAATTCCATTAGGAAAATTTCCGAGTCAATGACTCCAATGAATGAATAGCTCAAATGAATAGTTCAGTGGATTCAACAATTTTAATTGAAGCAGGTTCAATCCCCAAAAGGAGTGAAGGAGTGTACATATTTTCGCAGCAGACAAAGTGACCAGGTTGTGGCCTCGGATTCACTGTTTTCCAGACTTTATTTGAAAGCAGCGTGCACCACACAGTCTGCAGAACTGCAGCAGGCTAATCCCACACACAGACCCATTGAAACACATTCGGGTAAGATGAAACTTGCATTGCATCTCAGTAGACTAAAAACTCCTCGATAAACACAATAAAATAATTACTTCTTCCCCAGGATAACAGATATCCAGGACAGAAGTCTGATTATCAACTTCATACGTGAGAATGACAAGACAGACAAATTTCGGCTCTCTACAAACAAATGTCTAAATTTTGCTCTCCACATGGACTGATTATCTGCATGCAACCGAGGCCTGCTCAGAATAGACTGCTCAAAACCACTCACACGGCAAATGGAAAGCCAAAATTCTGGAGCCATGCCTACAGATCTTGCATTCATAGGTACACCGACCACTTCAGTCTGGTATGACCATTACTGATCGGTGTTGTGTATTTCTGAAGGTAACAGATCAGAAAGCACCTATATGAGCTGTATTTGAAGGCGGGTTCACTGTTTAGTGATGAGGACATGTTGATTAACTGTTTCCTGAAATACCCTGCTAACCTCCCCATGGAGGGAATAGTGCGATATGGAAACATTGCATAAATATGTGATATAAACAGTGTGAGATAAGAGAAATGTTTGTATGTGGTACATAAATAACAAATGAGATGCATGGAAAATGAGTACAGGAAGATAAGTCTTGATATTAATGAATGCTCACAGAAGGTTTCATAAATGTTTTTCATGATTCGTGTGAATAACTCTTTCAATGCACAGAAAAATATTTAACGGTGAATGTGATCCACACAGTTTTTACACACTGTTGAACCTGCGTCCACAGACTGCTTGTCGTGCGAACTTTCAATTTGTGAGTGGGTGTTTTGAGACAAAGGGGTTTTATTCTTTTGTGCATTGAAATGTTTTTGTGGAGCATTATTTATACAAAAGTCACCATTCTGAACATGAACATTTCTGCATATTCAAGGAGAATTACATGGTGTGAAGAAGAGGAAAGCTTTTCTGGGTGTTACTTTCTGTTGTATGTATCTGGAAGGCAGAAGACAGGAGGGTTGCTGTCATGTCTGTAGTATCTGTTTTCAACCTTTACAGGACAAATGATGGACAACACTGTTGTCAGTTCAACATCCAGCTCTGCTGTGTGATCCTCTGAAGCATTCCCTCAAAATCAATTCTACTCAGCACCTGACGTGTTTCCTGTAGCTGCTACAGGCTCGGCATAGACCTACCTGCTAACGCTGGATTAGCAGAGGAGAAAGTGGTGTGTTCACATTATGACAACTTACTGTACTGTTGTCTTCCACAATGCGTTTACATTACGACAAAAGTTAAACAGTGTCTGTCTGACTCAACAAAGATTCAACACAAAGACTCAATGCCCGCTGTAGCCCTCAGATGTGTTTGTGATGTTGTCATACACAGACTAAGTCATTATGTGGTGGTTGGGACAATGAGGCTACAACAACAAACAACAACAAAGCTCAGACGTCAGTCTTGCTGCATTATCAGGAAAATGAAGTATTCTCTCTGATCTCAGCTAAATTGGGTCAAGTGAACAGATTTGACAGCAGACTCTGATCTGATCCATTTAAACAGATTTAAGACACCCTCTGTTTATTTCTGTAAAGTGCCGTCATTTCACCGTTTTCTTGTTTAAATAAAAATGAATGAATAAAATGTCACATAGTCACTGAATCACACACAACAAAATCTTTAAATTTGTTCAAAGTATTACTTCTATCATCTGTTTTGAAAGCACGCCATAAAATAACTATATTTAGTGGAGGAGGGGGCGAGGTTGTCACACATACTGCAAATCCTGGCGAGCACTAACAAGGGGGAAAACTTCCAAACTAACTCCAACACCCACCGTCAGACTAAAAGGAGAACGCTGTCACCCGGGAGGGCTCGTTTTGGCGAGTGCTCTAAAAACGGCTCAAAGAGAAGACACGCGATGGCTTCAGAGCCGAGCCAAACTTGGGGGCTAGTTTCTATTGGTGGAGTTTAGATAGGAGAAGTGGGCGTGAGAGATGAACAAAGGCAGAGATTTTAGATACGACAGAGGGTGGGATGCTTATTTTAATTTTAACAACTCTCAGGGCTCCTTTGGTTCCTTGTTAGTGCTGCTGCGATCCCCCAGTGGAGCGGAGAGCCTCGTGTTTTCCAGAGTTTTCCGACTGCTCAAAAAACATGAGGCTGGAAGTGCTGGGAGAGGCGCCTCACCCCCGTGCTGCTTATTTATTCATGCTTTACTGTTCCACAACTCTGACTGCCTCTGCCTGTGTGTGTGTGTACGTAATCTGTGTCCATGCACAGGTGTTTGTACCTGTGCCGGTGTGTATTTGTGGTTTACTTTTTAGAAGACGCAGAGCTCATGTTCTGTTAATTAGCAAAATTGGGAACTAAATGAATTTACCAACTGCATGTTACACAATATTTCTCGAACAATCTGTTACATAACGAGTATTTTCAGTCTTTAATTGGTTGAAGGTTCTAAGCCGGACTTATTATTATTATTTTCTCGTCCACCTCTTGTGGGAAGCTGAGGTCTAGTTAGTCGTATTTCTTTCTTTCTCTTTCACATTGTTATGTAAGTAAGGTTCTTTGAAGAGACTTTGCAGACAGACAGTCACACACATGAGTGGGTATCTGTGTCATGAAAGCCAGAAACAGCAAGAGGACGTTCTTCGCTGGGATTTTGGGAACAGAGATGCAACTGGTACAAAGCACAGCTAAGCTGTTGTATGAAAGGCCAATCTGATATTAATATGGAGAGATGTATTTGTGTCATATACTGTGTTCTCGTTCCTTATCTACTACATTATGCATCTGCTCTTACTTGCTGCTGTGAAGCTGCAGTTGTCCCTCGTGGGACAGACGTTAATAAAAGTCCAGTACTATCTCTATCACCTACTACTAGTACAACGACTCCTGCTATCTAACTACAAGTACAATGATTGCCACTAGAGGAAACAGTGTTAATGTCTTATATAAGAATAATGTCACTACTACGTGTGGTGCTACTCACGGCAGTATCACTTCTGGCACCAATAATTTGGTCTCAAACCTCTGGGATCTGCAAAGAGTGTTTCTTTTTCTAGAGTTAAAAGTTACAAATTCAATCACTGGTAGAATTTAGATATAAATTATTTGATATTTGGGAAGTGACATAATCATACCACTACTATTAATTAAGCACAGTAGACAGTTGAAGTAGTTTAGTGTCTGATCCAGCAGTGGGCGCTCGGCCTACTTGCATGTCCGGTTGACCTATCAGTAAACTAAGCTAGTAATGTTGCTATAAATTGGAGGTCGGTGGTGACCAATTCCTGATTGGATCATCAATCATGGCGCCAAACTCAGATGCAGTGTGTGGTCATAGCTGGTCACATCTATCCAATAGCACAGCGACACACCTGCATGGTCAGCCAATCATTTTGCTGCTGTCTTTTTAAATATGATTCTCTCTCCACTGTTATGCTTGCTCCTCCACCTCCCTGTCTCCGCCAAGATCCATCAGCTTCATCATTTCATCTGCCATCGGCCTCTACAGAGTCATCAGCCACCCCCCACCAGTGTCTGGACTCCATGGGGGGATTTATTTGCTGCTGCTCTGGAGCCGACGCTCCTCAATCACAAATCGAGTCGAAGGATCAAAATGAAGACTTTCTGTCGAGACTTAATCATCACACATCATCATATTTATACTACCACTGCTGTACCTTTGAGATTACTCAATATTTCTGCTGAAGGATTGTTTAAGTATTCTGATGAGCACGAGTTCTGGTTCCTCCATTCATGACAGGAACAAATGTAATTGGAAATTTTCACAGTACATGATCTTGTTTTATGTGTTAATGATAGAGGCTGATTGATTATTTGCTTGTGCCTTTCAGAGAGAACAGTAAACAGAGAGAGCAGGACTGAGAAGTTAAGAAAGACAACATAAGTGACTGAATGAGTGTGTGCACGATACAACTACTCAAACTTATAACGTTAATGTCGGTGCTCGTACACCCACTCTGTCCTTCCATCTCTTTCTTCTTGTATGTCTCTCTGGCTGCACCGCCCCTCTCTGGATCGCTCTGTCTCTCTGCTTTCAGCCTGTCATGTCACAGCAAAGAGAAGCCAGGATCTAAACTCAGACAAGGCTTTGAACAACAAAGCAGATGAAAGATCACTGTCACTGAAAACGACAGGGAGAGAGAGGGAAAGAGGAGTTCTTCCCTTCTCCCTTTCTGTCTATCAGCTGAATGAACTTCAGAGAGAGATTTAGGGGGTTGGGCAGAGAAAGAGAGGAAGAATGAAAGAAAATGAAAGGCAGAAAAAGAGGAACAGGTGAAGAGGAACAAGAGGTGAGAAACTAATAAAACAGACAAAGTAAAGGATAGTGAGTCAGGAGCAGTGGCAGAACTCCAGAAAACAGACAATGAAACAAAAGAAGGCCTTTACACAAAATGATTTCATGATCACAGCTTTTAAACCTCCACAGGACAGAGATGATGACTGGATGATTGTTCTGATGTGTCTGTGGAGGAATGCACTGTTTACTCAATCCATCGTGTTGTCCTCAAACACTGCGATAGTTTCATGTCATCATGAATATGTTATTATATATAAAATATGCAAGCACACACTGGGAGTGGAATTGTCGTGACTGAAGGACTACCATGTCAGTCAAGCTCCTCCTGATGCTACCTGATGGTCTGTGCATCAGATCAGATCATCGTCATCGTGACTGAGCCAGAAGCTCAGCATCACTCTCAGATTCAATACTATAATGCTCAGACAGACTCAGACTCATTCGGGTCTGTGAGTCTGTCGATGACTTGACAGAACATTAACTGACTAGTCTGTGTCCATTTTGTATTTTCAGTTTGAATATTAAATATAAAAATGAAATTGCGTGGTCGCGATGCTACCTGATCATCATCTAGAGCTAGACTTCAACATCAGACTTTGTTCATCATTTAAAGACTCATCTGAATCCATGATAACTCTGATGGCTGATTAGCCAACACTGGCTTTCTAATTATCTACCCCCCCACAGGCTCGCCCCTACATATATCTCAGAACTTCTCACCCCCTACAGAACCACCAGACACCTCAGATCATCCCACCGTGGTGAGTTGGCAGTGCCCTGTCATTTTCAGTTGTGGCTCCTCAGCTCAGGAAAAGCCTCCCAGAGGCCATTAGACAGGCTGAGCTTTTATTCTTCAGCTTTTAACTGTGTTTCCTTGTAGAGTGCTCTATAAATGAAAGGAGACGTGGACCAAATGGCTTTAGTCACATGTCTGTCAAAATCTCTGCGCTGCTCTCATTAAATTTAAAGTTTCATGTCTCACCAGGACATTTCTGGCCTAATAAAACAATGCAGCCCAGACTTTGCTCACAAAACATCTCTGCAGTCTACATTCTTGCAAAAACAAATGTGAGAGGTGTGAGAGTTTTTCAGGTAATGTCAGCATGCCAGATGCAGCTTGACATGGAGCAGCAGCCTGTCTTTTTGTTGCCTGGGCACTCTTAAGTTCAAGTGAAGAAAGTGAATTTGGAGAAGAGAGCTGAGAGCGTACAGAGCCTGTACGTTTAACAGGTCAAACAAATACATTAAAAAATACCTTCTTATCTTATTCTCAGTTATTAATAATGTTTCTCTGTCATTATCCTGCCATATTTTTTCTGTGCTGGACATTAAAAGTTTAATACTTTGACATTCTACAGCTACAGCTCCCATGAGCCTTTGTGCTAACAGTGCTGGGATCATGGGGCTTGTCGGAAATGTTAAATTCTGATGATATAACTGTTCTACAACACTGGCCCAATATAAAATGATGCTATGTAATTTAAATTTTACACCATTTGGATTTCCTTATAATTTATATAAATCTTTGATATTCTATGTTGTTATATAAATCATGTTATAGCAGACACCGACTGAACTATCAACTATCAACTATCAGTGTCAAACACTGAAGTGTTATCACCATCACTTTGTGACTGAATGTCACGAGGAGATCAAAAGGACAATCTGAAAAATGCCAAATGCTGCAGAATACTGCGCCCACTCCTCTCATGATCCTGACAGAAGAGCACGAGGGACTGATAAAACCAATGATTTAGAAACATTACAAGCCTTAATATTCTTTATTCTACTTTACTAATTTAACTAACAGAATCGTAGGAAAACTTTCCCAACAGGTCTGTTCAATGGCGGCAGATACTTTCCATTCAGCTCGACGTGCAGCAAGAAACGCTCAGTGAGTAAAAGAAGCCAGTGGAATAGACGCCCCGCTCAGTGTTTTTATTGTTTTCTCCACATTTTTATGCCTCCACACGTAGAAATGAAGCAATAAAATCAGCTCATCATTTAAATTTTGACCTCAGATGTTTTTAGATGTCATGGCCGCCACCTTGGCCAGCAGACAGCCTGACACTCTCCTCCTCCACGCTCACATTACAGTGTGTGGGAGAGAGACTCTGTTAGCATCCCCATATTCCATTACTCTGTGCGTGTGTGTGTGTTTATGTCAGGCCTGACATAGCTGCAACTCCCAAGTCAGCTTGCTTCACACAGGCAGGAAACCATCACTCACTCTGTAGCCTCAGGTCAGGCACACACACACACACACACACACACACAGTAGATGAATGTTTGTAGGCAGGCAGAGGCAGAGGTTTTCCACATGGAGGATTCTGTACAATGGATCTGTGGTCACTCTCCATCACACATACGCACAGACACGCACACAAAATACACAAAGAGACACACACTGAGTACATCCAGGCAAAGAAACACACACACACACTCACACAGAGCGATGGCAGTGTGTGTGAGTTCTGCTGGGTGATGAATGAAGCAATATTTCAGTTTAAACCAGCATCCCACCACATATGGTGGTATAGAGAAATGCTTATGCATTACACGCACGCACGCACACACACACATTTGCTTTCTTTTTCACTCTCTGTCACACACACATACACACATACACACACACAAAGCTGTGAAAACCCCATCTGTCAGAGTGCGACAGGGTCTGGAGCACAGAAGAATCACCTGTCTTATTACATACGCATACACACACACATACACGCACACATATTTTAATGCATCTATATGCAAACACAGACAGAGAGAACATGGTCACCTACACACACACACACACACACACACACATTCATTAAACTCTGCAGAGAGTGTTGTGTTGTTTGCTTGTGTTAGGCGAAAGCCCAGAGGGCAAAAATCTCAGTGCCAAGCGAGCATTAGTAGCACCTCTTTCACACACACACACGCACGCGCACACACACACACACATACACACACACACACACACACACACACACACATACACACTATAAACACAGACATAGAAGCTGGACCACACAAACAGGATCAGACACACACCCTTACTTTCACACATGCTCAATCGTACATAAAGACACTAACAAACACCCACAGCTACACACTCTCTCTCACACACACTGTGGGCTTAGCAGTTTGTGTGATGCCAGGTTGGCTGCAGGTCTGGTAGCAGGGCCTCTGCTGTCCTAGTTGTTTTCCATCCAAACCTCTCTCTGTCTATCTACTACACACATACACACAACTGAAGGGAGAGATGAGCAGAGGCAGATGCACAGACAGCTATTTCTTGAATTAATCTCGATAAAATAAAATTTTGCTAACACACCGAGCAGCGGTTTTATCACGTGACTCACGTGAATAACACACAATATACTCCAGCTGTTACTCAAGCTATTTATTTACTGTTGACAGGAATGTAGTGTTTAACAAGACATGTTTTCTCCACTAAAGGAGACCCTAGCAGATGATTTATCAAGTTTTTTTTCCACTGGAACGCACTATAGAGGGCATTTTATTACTAGAAGACATTTTAATCACATCTTCTCCACTGGAAGAGCAACCTATAGGATACTTTATCACAACTGTCCACTAGATATGCATCATAAAGAACACTTAATCATGTTTTCTCCACGAGGGGGGCACTGTAGGGGACGCTTCATCACGTTTTCTCCACTGACAGGGCATCAAATCCAACAGTGATCAGGTGTGAGTCATTTTGTTCCCCCTGTGGGGGAAACACGAGGCTGGTTTGTTTAAAAACTGTCTGATCGGACTGGCGGTGCCTCTTGCAATGTCAAACTTTATTGTAGCAAAGTCGTGTGTTCCCAGACCTCAGCAATTATTTCAATGAGTCTCTCACCATAACTGATTGAAATTATATAAAAATAGGCTGGAGACTTCCTGCCTAATAAACTTTAAACTTCAAACTAAGTAGAACACTAAGTCGTCTTTACAGAAAATACAATCAGTGCTATGCTGTGAATGTTTATGAAGTTAATGTTTCTCCATTTTGTTCTTTAAAAATTCATTTCAGTGACATATTTTCTATCATAATTTATGTACTATTTGCCTCCTAGATGAACTTTTATGTCATTTATATCAGCTTTTATGAAACCCATGGGGAGGCTTTTTGTCTCATCCGCACTGTTTGTACATCCCTTCATCTATCTTCTTCCAAGCAGAGATGCACATTGTAAGTTATATTTTATAGTGATAATGGCTGTGACTGGTATAAAAACTAGTCCAACAGATTATTTATGTGCTTTCATCTGTTCCCGTTCCGATATTTACTGGCCCTTTTTCTGCAGAGACAGGCAAGGTGGAAAATCAACACCAACCATCTAAATATTGCTAAATTTGGTCCAGCTACTTTGGCAGGTAACCAGCCAGGCTGCTCCCTGTTTGATTCAGCACTTTGTCTGCTGAGAAACTGAAAGTTGTGGGTGGAATTCAGAAACCATTAACTTGACTGGTGAAAAAAACAAGTCAAGGTGAAGAAAGTGAGCAAAATAAGCACAGAGAAACATTTTGTGGTTGAAAATGAGCTCAAGCTGCCAGCTACATCCAGGCAAGATTTGAGTTTCCTCTTAACCAGCTATCATTTCTGAAATTAAAAAAACAGCCATAGTGACTAGTTCTCGAGTCTCACCTGAGAAACACTACTGGAGATAATCTGTGTAAGCACATTTGCTGAAGGATCAAACAGTAAGAGAACATTTTGTCCCCGTCTAAGATTTTTCAGAGCCACTCTTTTCTGAAAATCCAACTTGACTGATCTCAGGGAAGAAGATGAAAAATGACAACTGACAGAGTAGTTTGTAGCTCCGGGGTGTTTTGAGTCATTTTAGCCTCAAGCTTGTCCGACTATTTCAGGGATGAGCTGGTTAACATGACCTAGTTTACTGTAGTTAAACATGCCAAGCAATTGCTCTCCTCCACTCTCATTAATACCAAAGCAGCTGAGTTTCTATCAAGTGTTACTTTGCAAGAACAAACTTTTCTTTGCTTCGATCTGAACACCAACTGAACTTGGGCACTCTTGTGAGCACTACACTTCTTGATACGCACACAGTCTCACACACTGAACCTCGGGAGTACAACAAGTCCATTAATGATGCTGGTTGAGTGCCTTGCTCAAGGTCACTGCATTTTTCCTTCCTCACGTGTCATATCCAATAAGGCAGGAGGCGCCTTAGAAATAAAAATAAAACGACGGGGCTGCCGAGTTATTTTGGACGTGTAGTGAAGGAGGGAACAGCTCACGGGGGGCCGAGTTACCTGAGTGCCAATGCTGATGTGTGGCGTTTGAAGTTTGAAACTAATTTCACCTCTCGGGACATGCACGTTAATCTGACCCAGTTCAGCTGTAACACACCAGTGAGTGATGCTACTTTATTGAAACCAATTAAAAAACATGGAATCAAAACCAATTTTCATTTCAAATGCTTGTGAGTGTGAATAATGATTTAGAAATAATATTTACAGTAGGTTTAATTTGTCCAGGGAACATCCACTGAGCCACAGACTTCATTGGAAAAGCGGTGGTTCATTTTCACTCAGTAACATACTTTTACTCCTGAGAGTTGACAATAATATCTCCAGCTAAGCTGCAGAGCCTGCAGAGAACTGCTCTGGGCCACTACAGCAGAAGTTGTTGAAGAAAAAAGCTTTGGTCAAACTAATCTGAGGAAAGAAAACTGGTGAAAAACAGGAGGCGTTTTATTAATGAACCCATCCCCATTATGTTAAAAAAACAATTAAGCATCCTGGTTAATTTTTTGTTGACTAAATTGATAAAGAATTGAACATTATCTAAATCAATGAACAACATTAGCCCTAATGTAAACACCATTAGAGGAAAATGCGCGCGCGTGCGTGCACACACGCGCACACACACACACACACACATACACGTACTGTACACACAGTGCAGTGTGTAAGAGCACTTTCTAATATTTCTTGGATCTCCCATCTGTGATTCAGGTCTCGTCTAGTGATGCCTTGAGGCTGAATGTTGCAGGAAGTGATGCTGAAAAAGAGTTGTGTTTCTCCCTCAGGCTTTCTCCTCCTCTCATCTGTTTCACACAGACACACAAGCTTCAACTGCTGTACTTGTGAGGACAGCGTATTGACTGCAGCCTCATTTGTGTGTGTGATGTCATATACATAACACACACACACACTCACGCACATATAGTACAAGGACACACACTTATTAAGTCTATGAAATTGAATTAGAATTTCCATAAGGATGAATAATTTAACATAATAAACATGCTTAAAGGCAATGTAAGGCGAGAAATACATGGATGGATTAAAGCACACACACACATAGCTGCAGGCTGAGGTGGTGTGTTGTGATGAGGGTCGCAGTCTGACCAGAGCTAAAAGTGGAACAGCGCTGACACTGATCTATGGCTAACTCTGTGGCTCGCTCTGAAAAACCTGAATCTAATGAAAGTTAATGATATTCCACATTCGCTGATACCTTTAGAAGCGGCTCTGTTTTCTTTAGCTTCACTTCATGCTCATATCTTGATGCTTTTTTTTCAGTAACAATGTTCACTTCTTTCTTGAAACACTTGAAAGGAGAAGGTGGGCATCAAACCAACAACTCTATATTTAATAACCCGCCCACTCTACCACCTAAAGTACACATCCTTCCTATAACAGCCTTCAAAAAGTGACTAAACAAAAGCAAAAGACACGTCTTGTATGACATTCGATAATACATTAATGACATGTTTTCATATTTATATTATATTAATAAAATATAACATTTTGAATGTTGGAAGGAGTCAGATCTTATTTTGTATATACTCTCTCTCTCATGGTCGACGTTGTTTATCATTATGAATAACTCAGAGATGCCAGCTGACTCCTTTTCTAACACGAATGTTAAGCATCCTAACATGCTCGCAGTCGGCGTGTCTCAGCTGGACTTTAAACTTAAAACTAACATAGCATGTTAGCATGTTATCTGCAAACATGTCTACAGGCTTAAAGTACAGCTGAGCCTGCAGCTGAGACTGAAAACACTTCAGATCGAAGAAGTTGTGCTATTACTGTAGCTCTCTTACATGTTGAAAAATATTATAGAAAATGTAGCTATTGTACATTTGTCTTTATTTTTTTAAGATGAAATGTTGATGAAGAGAAAATGGACATCACTCTTAGTGCACGTGTTTGTGTCCATGTATTTATGACTTCCTGTGCATGTATTCAAGAAGAAATGCAGAGACTATTGTAGTTATGTTGGTTCTTCACATAGCCACACACATACACACACACACACACTGGTCCTTAGCTCTCTTGCAGCCAGTAGGCAGATGACCTTCTCTTCAAAGTGCTTATGTCCTGTTTCCTCCAAACCCCTCAACACTTAGCCAGCAGAGCTCTGCAGAGGAGCCGCCACCACTCCTGTTGCTATGAGACAAATGGAAATGTGTCGGGGGAGCAGTCAGTGCTGTGCTGCCTTTTTCTTTTCTAAAATAGTGGTGTACTGTAAAATAAAGCATCTTCATCCACACTGAGTCTCATACAGCAGCTACAGGATCATTGTTGGTGTTTGAGTTTAGAGTTAAATCATCTTTCTTTCATCGGCATGTTGTCGTTACTCAGATTACAAATTCATATTTTATATTGCTTACGTCTCTGTGTTTATGTAAAAACTCACTGCCCACAAGTACAAAATTTGGGACTATTTCAAGGTTATTGAAATTAAAGGTCCAAGATTTAGTGACATCCAGTGATGTAGTTGCACATTGCAACCAATTGAATACTACTTGTCTCTCTCCTTCCCTTACAATCAACAGAAACCCTCTAAAGCCAGGACATAAGTCTTACATGCTGGACTTTGAATTTTAATGTTAAAGGTGAACTTGGTGGATGTGTGAGCAGAAAACACAAATTTGATCAAGAGTTCAGCTCATAGAAACAACAGCAAGCTGATATCAAGACAGTGGAGTCAACTAGTAATATTTATATTTGAATATGTCCTGAGCAAAGAGCAGAACACGAATATTCAAGTATCAGTACCTCAGAAGTGTCACTAATTCGTTCTGTGGTTCTCCAAACTGCTCGAGGGTTCAGGGTCTCGCCCGAGCCGTCACCTTCAAGGTTCAGGACAACTTGAGCGAGCACGCGGCCATCTGGCTGCCATTTTATAGAGCAGTATGAAGCTATTAGAACCTCCACCTCGGTGTCATCCGAAGATCATCTAATCAAATCTGATGGGGAGAGAAAGTGAGTGACAGTGTGTGCGAGAGAGTGTGTTAATGTGTGTGTGTGTGTGTGTGTGTGGTCCTCCAAATTTAGTGGCAGCTATCTGAGGTAAACAGCTGGTGATTGGAGGGGGTGCGTCCTGTTTTGGAGAGCTTCCCAGACACTCATTCACTCACACACAAACACACACACACACGCACACACACACACACACACACACACACACACACACACACACACTCTCTGAGAGTGACAGTGAGAATGGAAAAAAAAAACTATCCTCGCTCTAATATACTACATGCCTCATCACTTCCCTAAACACTTGCCCACACACACACACACTAAATCACACACTGTTGACGCACACTCCAGCAGAAGCACATGAATAAACAAAGAGAAACACACAAAACACAATAACAGGCCACCAGAGTCCACTGTGGCTGCACACACACACATTACAAAAGACTGTCATGTTCCCAAACACAATATTTATCCATCAAGGCTTTCACTGAGCCTTATAATAACTGTCACAGAACACAAAAACATGTCAGAACACAACGCAATACTGTAGTAACATTTCCAGGCTGATAACAAAAGTGACATTTAGAAGCTGCAGAAATGTTTCAGCCTCACACACGGCGACACACATCCACTCTCACTTTGAGATTTAAAGTCATGCTTCACCCAAAATGACGTTAAAAGCAAAAAAACAAATAAACACAGCGCGCTGTATATTATATATTGTGCTGCTGAGTCATGGTATAAGTCGAGTTTTGAAAGTTTAAAAGTACATTTTCATGCAGCAGCTCCAAACCTGGGGCTCCCGATGATTTATTGAAGTAAAAAAACATATATTTCTAATATGCAAATGTTTCACCATGTTGTTAATCTTAGTGATAAATGCCCCTTTTCCTGTGAAATAATAAATGCTCGCAGCCTCGAGGCTTCCTGCGTTCATTATTTGGGTAGAAAGGCTGCAGTATTTGGTTTTTACTTTAGTGTTTTGTGCGCGCCGTCATACAATCAACCAGCTCAGTGGGATCCTTTACAACCTGGTCACACAGCAGGAAATGAAACACCACTTCGACCTCATACTGTTCTATTGTTGACATGCATGAAAACAGAGCCATGTTATCACTCTCAATCAATCACAAGTGTAATTTCCCTGATTGTTAACATTCAGCGGAAACATAAACATTGCAATTATCGCACTATTCTCACACGCTGTTGGAGACAGCACTTAGAAACCTGAGACATACCAGAGACGTACTTACTCCCACTTCATCACTAATGACCTTAATGAAAAGAAAACTTTGTCATGAACGGTTTCGTCTTGAAACATCCGAGGTTATGTTGCCACAGAGTTTTAAAGACCACTTCCTGTGTGACTGAATGCACAGAGACTGTCTCGGGTAAGAAGGCTACAAAAGTTAATTATAACTGAGAGTCTGCACGAGGCGTTTTATTTTGAAAACTGACTGGAATCTCCGTATCGTTCTGTGTCCCACATCCTGTTAGCTCGATCTGTTCTGTGCTACTTTTACATTTAGATATTACATTTAGTCATTTATCACGCAACTTTTTATCCAAAGTGACTTAGTTCTAAGTGCGACGTGTTAGTTCAGCAGTGTAGCGGGGTATAGATGTAGCATGTCCAGTTGTTGGCAGTGTTGGAGAGGAGGTTCCCTCTGAAGAGCTGGAGGTCTTCAGGAAGTTTTTGAAGGTAGAGAGGGACGACCCTGATCTGGTTGGAACTGGTAGGAGGTTCAACCAACTGGGAACAAGTGTACGGGTGGCAGAGCCAGGCCGCAGAACCGAGACTACATTGTAGTCAGCATTATGGATTTTATTTCAATGTGGGCTGCTACAGTCAGCCAGTGGAGCTTGATGAGCAGCAGGGTAACATGTGACCTTTTGGGTTGATTGGATCATCTGAAAGGGTTTCGCTGTGCAGGCTGGGAGGTGTTACAGTACTCTAGCTGTGAGATGACCACAGCCTGGTGCTTAATGTGTCTGCTTGTAACGTCTATCAGAAACAGACCAGCTTCATATTCTCTGGAGCAGAGCGGAGAGACGCTTCTGGTGCCATCAGCTACAGCAAAATAATGTTGAAGTTATGCACACTTTATATCTTTTGGGATGGTCACCATGTTAGATTAGATGTCTAGATTAGTCGGTCAGTCTGTAGATTCACTGTCACAGACGGGCTGGTCGGGAAGAAATGGTTGTTCGGTTGTTAAGAAGCATGCTTGTTAGGCATAAAACACACACACACAGCCACACAACCAAACACACACACACACACACATACACACACTACTCTCCTTCACAAAAAGCTGCAGTCCCTGTGGACCTATTAGTGCATCCCTGTGTCATCTATCTGAGCTTAAGTTCTCTATTGTTTGTGACACTCTGCACATACATACACACTTACAGATGCGGAGATACAACTATGCAACCACCCCCTCGACACACACACATGCACGCACGCACACACACACACACACACACACAGAAAACACTGCAGCACCTGTCAGAGCCTCCGGGGAGCTATATCAGTGTTTAGGAGCAGCCGTTACAGAGGCATACAGGCTAATTAAAACACACTCCTTTCTCGACAGGCTCCACACACACACACACGCCAACACACACTAAAATGCGTAGGTGTCTGTGCAAGAGAGAGAGAGGGAGAGCTGGAGATGGTGAAAGAAACACAAAAGAGAAAGACTGACACTGCTCGCCTAGTGGTGTGTGTGTGTGTGTGTGTGTGTGTGTGTGTGTGTGTGTGTGTGTGTGCGTGTGTGAGAGGTAAACTGAGAGAGACAGCAGTAGGTAGCTGAGGGCCACACCAGGTGGTGGATGTGCCTGTTTGCTTAAATCACAACATGTTGACGTGTGTGCATGTGTGTGAGTGTTTGTGTGCACGGCAGATGGTGCGTGACGACTGTATTGCTCCCAGCAGCACAGCTGTCCGAGGCAATAGCTACAGCTTGGACACAAACCTCTTCATCAAGTTAAATAACGGCTTCATACAAACACACCTCAGCTATTCAATATTCTTATTTTTAGAGGTTTCAGCCAAAAAATGCAGATAACAAAGGTGAGGAGACATTTCCATCCACATATTTTCATGCACATTTGAAATTTGTGAATAAAAACAGCTGAAATATCCAAATTTAAAAGGAGCAGGTAGGAGGGAGGAGAGACGATGTGCAAATGGCCAAAGGAAAATACATTTTTGGAACACCTCGGTGGCCTGCCTTGACTGGATTCAGTTCATCACAGTGAAACAGCTGTGATCAGTATGACAAAGTCTTGTTTGTCGGTCTCTCTGATGCAACACAACAACAGTGTAAGTCAGTAAGTAATAATAAATAATAAAATGTGTAGAAAACCGTCTGCTGGTTTCATTTTATTTCAGAAATGTGCTTTGAAGTTAGATACACATCAGAAGAGTGGTTGACGCTCACTCAGCAGCCGACAGTGACACACGAAACACCAAAAATAATCACAAAGTCTGAAACGATCCAAAAGCCGGCTGCCACACAGACGAGGAGAGAGGAAGGTCGAGTGAGCCAGCTGGAATAACAGTGATTATGATTATAATAAGATATTAGTTCATTCAGTGCTGCCCACCTGCTCCACTTTGACCACAGCTGGTGAAAATGTGTGTTCGATTTATTTTATTTTTAATTTTAACATTACACCAGCTTTGCGTGGGAGGACTTCAAGGCTGGAAGTCCTGCTGGAAACCTGCATCGTCCTGCCCGATCCACCTACGACTCACAAGCCGGAAGATGAGTTCAGAGAGCTGTCGTGGCTTTGTTGTTGTTTCAAAAGACTCTCCGCTGTCAAATATTTATGAAGACAAAAACATGCTCAAATTTAATATGCTGGCCTGTTTTATAAATATCATTCATGTCTATCTGATTTGTGCTGGTGTTCGATCAGTATTTTGACATTTTGTGTCTTTTTGCATCTGTTGTTTATTTCACCGTGTGTGTGTCACACAAAACTTTACAACTGCAATTCACTTTTTATAACAGAGCAAATCAAATGGAGCCTGTGGCCTTGTTCACAACACTGTAAACATGTTTTCAAGTGCTGTGACGCAAACAGAAAATAGATTTTCAATGCGACACACATTTATGTCTGCCTGCAACCTGTGACCCAGGTAGAGAAAAGCTAAGCTCCTGAGGAAAAAGACAAGTAAAATGGAGCCTGTGTATATAAGATGTTCATATTTCTGTGTTTTATGTCTCTTCATTATGTTTGAGACTGAGACTCTTCAGAAAATGTGCATTTGGCTTCAGCAGAATCTTTCCTGCCACATATTCACTCATTATCATGGTGAGTCTTTTGCTCAGGGTTAAACAAGACAGCGGAGCGTTTATTTCAACACGAAGCAAACAGACTTAAACTGATGCAATTAACAGGAGGAGAAGAGAACAAGTGGAAGCAGCAAATGTTGTTGAACCGGGGTGAAATATTGTTCTAATGCACCTCCCGTCGTGAAAATTTAATTTCCATTTAAACATGAATAGAATCAAAACTAATCTAATTTAATCTGCCCTCTCCTCTCATTTCCCTCGCCGTCTCTTCTCATTGCCACCGCTGTCTCCCCAGCTCCTCTCCCTCCTTTCATCTCCTCCTCTCCTCTCCTTTTATCTCCTTTCAACTCTTCACCTCTCTCCTCTGCTTTCATCTCCCTCCCTCCCTTTTCCTTCTCCTTCCTTTTCTTTCCTTTCCCCTTCTTTCCTCTCCTATTTTTACTTCAACGGGGGTTTATTAATGAAGTCGAGATTCATATATAGAGTGTGAGGGAGGGTAAAAAGAGAGAGAGAGAGATGGAAACAGTGTGAGTGAGACAGATAAGAGAGGTGGAGAGTGAGACAGGGAGGGTGAGAGGGGTAGGAAATAAGTGAGGCCTACAGAGAGAAAGAGGGAGAGGTGGCCGTTGGGTTTTTATAATTGGCTGTCTGTGACTCAGAGAGGGTGAGTACAGTATCCCTCTGCCTCCATACACACACACACAGACTCACACAGACACACACATACACACTCAAAGAGATCACATTTCCTCCTCTCGCCTCCCCTAACATGACATGAAACCAGCTTCTGAAGCCTCGGGGCTCTGAACATTTAAATTATCTCCTATCTCCTCGACTCACTGTGGGCTAAAGATCACAGATTCAGCTTCACAGCAGCGGCACAGACTGTCATTTCCTGATTCGCCTAATTAGCGTCGCTAACGACTTCTCCGTACAATTGTCGCTATTTTAACCTGTGTATTAACCCATGCAACAATATTGTGAGTAGCTGTTACTCTCAGCGATGGAGAAACAGCATCATTGTTGGCTGTGAGCTGCGTGTCTGTAATGTTTTTACCTGTGCTGATTTATTGTCAACCTTTGGAAATTGCTGTGAGAAATGTCACATGAACTGTACTGTCTTACTCAGAGGTTAAAAAATGCTTAATTACAATAATTAGGTATACATTACTTTCACTTTTGATTTGTTGAAAACATGTAAGATACTTCCTATACGGAGCACAGAGTTCATAAAATAAAGCAGTGTTCTGGTGTCGGATGCTGTGAATAATCGTCTCTGAGTCACATCTGTTTCTGCTGCACTCACTCAGTTGCCTCATTTGATTGTCGACAACAAACTAAAAACTCGGAGCTAATGTGCAGAATTAAAGCAATAATGCTTCAAATGTAAATAAACGGTTTGACTTAATTACATTCCAGGTTCATTCCACATTGAAAATCACATTAAAAAGTTAACGCAGTCTGTACTGATCTATAAATTAATATGAGATGATTCTTACAGTATCTGTTGTCCACAGCTGCTTTATAACTCATAAAAATCTTCTCCCTTAGTTCAGTAAATCTCTGCAGCTCTCTGAAGGCAGTGGGAGCGGTACTGTACGTTTAGAACAATCACACACACCTCCACATAGCTGACTGCTCTGTTATAACTCAATAATAGACCTGTTTATGTGAGGGACATTAATCCTGTGTGTCACAGCGTCCTTTACAAAAAAAATTACATCAGCTGTTTGTGTTCTATTCATGCAACCATCCACCTCAACCTCTTCTCACCCCTCAGGACCGCGAGAGCTTTTTTTCATCAGATTTTCTTCTTACAAAGCTAATTTAAATTTAGCACATCGCAGTACGACTGTAGAATGTTGCTGCGGTTCACTGAACAGCTCGACCTCAAACACACAAAGATACTGACAATCACAACACAGACCAAAAAAACAAACTAAAAAACAACTTCCTCCAACAAACAGCACTGAAATTGTTGCAAATATCTATTTCCTTTTTGAGAACAAACAGCAGGGAAATCTATCAGGGAAGTAAACACAGGCTGGTCAGTCCTCTCTGACGACTCTTTGGCAAACTTTCCCCCCAGAAAACAGCCTCTATCTCTGGCAGCGAGAGCCGGGGAGGTCCTGCTTTGGGTCTAGAGGGTTAACTATGCTTTATTCTAAATAGCATTATCATTAAATGACCTGATTGAGAGCGAGTGGAACCACAAAAATGTTTCCCTTACTGAGGTTAGGGGTTTCGCATGGCGTGCATCTGTACTTAAGAAGCAGAGAAGAGAAGAAAACTGCTCATATCAGAACAAGCCAAACAAGAACAAGGTGGAAAAGTCATTGTTCTATTTGTGGGAGCCGGATTGTAATAATTCTTCTTTGGTAAGTTACACATTCTACTGGAGTTCAAATATGAAACGCTGAATAAAAATCAAACTTTTAAGAAACCTTCATCATCATTTTTGGGTTATTTCAGTGTGTCAGTCAGAGTTACAGTCTACAGGGAGCTGCAGAAGCTGAAGAAGAACCTGTGCGGCTTTTTAATGAAACACCCTACATACATCAGACTCGCTCTGCTAGGTAGCTGCTTCTTAATATTCCCAAGGTTTTCAAAGATGTAAGTAAAACTGGCTTTTCTTGTAATGGACCCCAGGCAATGGAAGGAAACACCTACAAGGCCTAATTAAACAAGACACACTACCTTCTGTTCAGGACTTTAGGAACCATATTAAAGTCACTTTCACAGAAAGTTTGTCATTGTTTCACAAAACTCTCCTCTTTGTGTTCTGCTGGGATTGTTATTGATGATGCTGCGGGCCTCGTTTGGTCTGTCTTGTAATAAGAAATATTGGATCTCCCGGGACTTCCTTGTGAAATGAAGGTTAAAGAAAAGTAATCGATAAAACTGAGAGGAACAAAACAAACAAACACTTTGAAAATCACCCTGCTGTGGGAGAGAGGACGTACATTATCATGGCAGAAAGCTGGTTGTGTTCCGTCAGGGTGGAGCTGCTGTCGCTCTGTGGTCAGACAGAAATGTAGAGACCCTGCATATATATATACATTTAGCCCAGCTGTCTTTGTGGGTGGAGTACATACTGTGGTTCATGTGAGCTATAATAAAACTGACCAACACATGTCATGTTCTGCTCCTAGCCAACTATTCTGATTAAGAAGATTCTGATTTTAATGAAATGTTTTTTAGTAGTGAATGTTATTCCCTCTGTTGAACCAGTGACCCGCAGTTCTCTCCATTCTGTCATCTTCCAGTCTTCCCTGTCCACACAAGGCTAAATTAAAGAGGTACGCTGCATTCACGGAAAATCAACACAGCCTCCGTGTTTGACCCAAATTTACTGTCTGCAATCATTATCTGTAGATATGACTGAAACATAATGACTCGCCATGCTGTGAAGCTAGATGAGCCTTATGAACTGGCATCCGAAATACTATCAGAGGGCTCATTAATAATTTACACTGCAGCCTCCATAATTCTTGACCCAGAGGAGGAAGGAAAAGAATCTAAACAGATGCTAAGATAGTGATTCACAAGGGACTTAACAGAAGACTGCAGTGTTTGGGGAAATATGGTCAGTAATTTGTGGTGGAATTTTTCATTTACACATTAATGCCAAGGCAGATTTGCATGTGATTAAAAACACAAACGAGCTCTGCAGTTATTAGAAATCACTAAAGGACTCCAGGCTGAACTAGCGCCATGTGAATCGGGTTTTTATTTAGAAGAAGATAACACATTCGCTTTCCTCATAGAAGAACTGGCTTACCAAACAGTTCAATGGTAGTAGATGAAAAGGCATGACCGCCAACCTGAGCAGACTGACTGTAGTCTGAATAAATCAGGTGATGTTTGATGCCAAATTGCATCTCGACTTTTGTTAGTGGGCGAGCCCCAACTGCACAACTTCCCTACATCAAGTCACCAAGATTGGAAACTGAATAAAAAGAGCTGTGCATCCAAAGAAATACCATTTCACAGAGTCACGCCTCTCTACGTGTACCGACACAACATCTGAGCCCTTTTCCTTTCCACACTTTGAGTTTCCCACTCTACTGTAGCTTGGTAAATTCATTTCTTTGGTGAATTGACAAGGAGATGCTATAAACGGATTGCAGCTGAGGCAGTGGGCTTCAGCCGGTTCTGTCCTGTATGACTGTTTTTGGTGAATCGATTTCTGGATACAGTAACTCCATCTCATGGTTCACCAAGTGACCACAGCTTTCCTGCAAAACCAAAGACTGAGGAAAAGTTGAGAGCTAGAAAAAACACCACAGAGTGTGTGAAGAGAAATCACCTTTATGTTGTTATTGTATGATTTTGTGCCAGGCTGTTTTTTTGTTGTGGTAAGTCGTGTATGTGTGTAGTGCTAAGGTTAGCATGTCTTGATTTATGATGATGTTCGAGGTTGTGCGGCTGCACTGTGTATCTGTGCAGCTATTTTACAAACATGAGCCTGCAGAAGGTGTTAAGGTTAGTACTGGAGCTAAATGCAAACCACCTTGACAAGGGACGAAGCTGAACCGTCAACAACTCAATGTCAACAAGGCTACAAGCACAAACTTCACTTTGGCATTCATTTATTGATGACCTTTACTTCAAGGGAATCGAGAAGTGAATAAAAACACAACATGAGAAAATTCAAACCAGATTTTTCTGCTTAATGAGCAAAACAAAAAGCTATTAACTCTCTAACATAACAGAGTATATAACATCCATGTAACAAAAGCTTTCCCTGCATGCGCCTGTCTGCTGCCTGCAGCTCAAACAAACTCTGGCCGGCAGCGATCTCCGTAATTGATCCACACGCCGGAATAAATGACACTGATTTTCCTTTTCAGTTCTATATTGTATTCATCCCTGCAGCATTCAACATGTCAACATGCCCCCCAGCATGCAGCATAATGTGATCCCACATACACACACACATTTACATACACACTGAGCCGAGAAATAATATCTTCCTGTCCTGAGGACGAGATATTGATTGTGGCAGGCTGAGCACAGAGTTTCGATTTACACATTTAGAGTTTGACGGAGGCCGTGTTGGCCATTTGGCTGTCGTTAGCAGCAAAACGCTCATAACTTACAACGTAAATGGCTCAACAGGAAATATAAACCACTAAACACTTTGCTTAGAGAGGAAAGTAAAGGAATAGACATCGAGAAAGGTGTTTGTTTGTTTGCTGGAGTGCAGATGGATTCAATTAAAGCATGTTTACATCACTGAGTAACATTGTTATGAGCAGAAATCTGGTTTTTGCTCAGTCTGTCTCACATTCATGGTTGTTTGGAGGCAACAGAATACCAGAGACGGGGTCATTTGTACTTGTGTGGGCTGTTTGTTTTTCCCTGTTCTCAGCTGTTGCAGTCGTTGCAGGTGAGTGTACGTGGGAGCTGGCGAGTTGGCGAGTTGTTTTTATTTACGATCGTCCTCTGGTTTGTTGTGAGACGTCTTATTAAAGATCGTAAAAAGCCGCTCTCCCGCTAACGCACTTATTACGCCTGAGAATTGAGCAACACGAAATTAAGTAATGAATTCTTGCGACAATTGCCTTAATGACATCCATCAGGCCCGAATTCATTATAAGGTGCTTTTTAAATGGTTTTAACACACACACTCACACACACTCATAAGTCACACACACAGAACAGAAAAAGGCAGTTAATAGTAAAGTAATGAAGAGTTACAGCATAAACTCTTTATAAGCCTCTCATCGCTCATAAATCACTTAGAAACCAATTCCATACCAAAGCAGAGAAGAAGAGAGAGGACGAGGAGGAGGAGGAGCAGGAGGAGGAGGTCTGGATTGAAAAAAGAATTCGCAAGAA
This sequence comes from Nibea coibor, assembly GCA_023373845.1. NCBI lineage: Eukaryota > Metazoa > Chordata > Actinopteri > Sciaenidae > Nibea > Nibea coibor. The sequence goes on from CM041730.1 coordinate 19,606,217, forward strand.
AGAAGGAGGCAGAGAGTGATGTACAGAGGGCAGGACGGAGGAAGGAATGAGCTTGAGTGGGAATACACTAAGGAAGGGTTGAGGAGAAAGGCGGAGGGCAGAAGTGTTCGGACAAGAAGACTAACAGATTAGATGGAGGGATAAAAAGGAGGGAAAGTTGGATTAAAGGGAAGACAGCGGTGAACAGACAGAGGGAGAAAGAAGTACAAAGAGGCGACTTGAATGAACTGAGAACTGAAGAGGAGCCTGAACCAGCGTGTGGCCCACTACAGGACAGCAGATTGATTGATTTCACAAGAAACATTCTGTGTTTCTCTGAACTGGTTTCACTTTCCTTGTTATTGTTTTAAATGTCATTTTTTTGTTGGGTTGTTCAGCTTCAGATTTATTTCATTATTCATTCACTGCTACCCCCATAACACCACAGAGGAAATTCAGCCATTTCAATGGGTATATAAAAAACCCCACTATGTCTTAAATTACATCTTGTTGAGAAAACTAGTCCAGTCTGAGCTAGACTTCATTCGGTCACACTGGTTAAACAAGTGCTCAGATGGAAGTAGAGGTGGGAGTCCGGTGCATGAGGGTTCTGCAGAGCACAGTGTTGTTGATACTGAGAGAAGTGCTGAACAAAATGTTTAATTCATGGATAGATTTAGTCGCCGCAGTTGGAAAATCCATCAGTTACTTCCAGGTGGGAGGATGCGCAGCAAGTGTGAGTGTGATGTTTGATTTCTGTTGTGCAGCTCGGTGTACGAGTGCAGGATGGATTTTCACGCGGGGCTGTGGGCGCTGCCTCGACAGTGTGGTTCCAAACCAATAGAAACATCAAAACACAGTGCAGTCCCATTAAGCAGTGTGCACTTTAACAATGCAACACCCAGCTTCCAGTAGAAAAGGTTCTGCAGAGAGTTTTCTTGGAGAGCTTCACTGGTTGAAGTTGGTTTATGTTTGCTAAGATTGCTAAGATGTTCTCTCTTGTCTGTCCTAGTCCTCCGAACATCTGCCGCGGTTCAAAGTTTTCCTTTAAGGCATTACAAATCAATCACAGTGCATTGAACTGTGATCCGGTCCATCATTGTAGTTACTGTATGTTGTGGTGTCGCTCTTTCCATGTGTCGTGATTGGCTGAACTAATCTTAATGCAGATGTAAAGAGAGATACATGTAACTTGGTGTGTGTGTTATATGTAATGTTCGCCTCAGTTGCTGCATTGACAGACGCTGACAGTGAGTTTTCATCTCCTTTGCTGATGTTGAAGGTGCACACTGTGGCAGCTTCACAAAAGGCTTTATGGTAAACCTGCCTGGCTAACTCAGGGTTAAAAATATAACAAAGACGGAGCAAGATATAGCTGAGCAGGCCAAAAAGAAATTTCACTCATACTTACACACACACACACACACACAGAGTCACAGACTGGAAACGGCTTGGAATAGACCTTGTATTAATCTGCCGGCAGAGCCAATGGAGAAGCTCCTGGGAGGCTATTAGCTTTAGGACTATTCAGCGCTCCATTTGGATTAGGCTGCACTGGGACAGGGATTAAACGAACTCTGCTGCCACATTACAATGGATCCAGCAAACCTTGGTGTACCGCTGGGTCACCTTTGTTGCTTCTGTCTTTTGGAAACGGAACAAAGGCCTTCAGATACTGCAGATATTTCATAGTTTTAATAATGCTGCTGGTGCATTTGATTTCTTTTGCAGCCGTGTCTGTTTTGATTCGACTCAGCTACATGATAACTCAACACAATTCAAAAGTCCTTTAAAAGCCTGGCTATTGTTGTCAGCTGGTTCAGTCTTGACCTAGTGGTTATTCATATATGTACACAAGGAGAAATATGTGATTGAGAGTTTGTATTCATGCAGTCTAGAATGAAAAGGAAATACCTGACAGCATGCAGTGAATCTGTTTACTTAACTGTGGTATACTGTGTTATTTCACGTATCTAAACTAATATGCATGCTGGGGTCTTTATTGTGTAAATTAGTGATGAATCACCCTCATGCATGAGTCAAACATCAGTTATTGGCAGGATCCACGATGATGACGAAGATACAGAAAAAGACCCCACAAAATTATACATCATGTTTTCAGGGGAGCTCATGCCTTAGTGTGTGGACCTGATGATTCATCTCCAGGTCAGAAATCAGATCATGGAATTTTCTAACTTCCTGTAACGCATTCCGTCTTCCCAATTTCTGCACAAACATTCACTACCAATTATTATTCAGGAATAATTAAAGAAATAATGACAATGTCAGCTGTCAGATGATAATACCTTTAACAATAACAACACGCAGCACAGCCTGTAAGAACACGAACACCTGAGGCAGTAAAACCATTGTGTTCTAACTCCACAGAGGACGTCCCTCACTGTGATTACAAGTCCAGCAATGCGGCTGGTCTGCAGCACCAAAGGGCCCATAATCACAGTTAAGGACATCCGCGGAGTATTAAGGATTTTTTTTTATTCAGCAGTTACCGATGCATGTGTGCTGACTGAACCATTTTCTTTAAAGTAGTGCGCATACATTACGGAGGGGACATTCAGAGCTGCTCACACTGGAGAAGGTTATTTATTCACACAGTACAGTAGAGTGGAGCTCCGGACGGGCATTTACATTTAGAGTATTTCAAGGTCCACATGAGTTTGTTTGTCTTGCCTTGAAAGTGTTGCAGCATGTGACCTTAAACACAAGTGTGGTATTTTACATCGCGAGGAATAAGAAATGAGTTTCAGACAGAGAGATAAAGAAAAAAAAAAGCAGAGTTTGGTTTTCCATCATCAAACTCTTTTATCTGAGCTTCAGCCGTCAACACAGCAGCCCAGCAGCAGCTCTCATCATTTACATCCCTTTATCTGCACACAGGAAGCACCAAAGAGAAAGAGGAAATACAAAATGAAAAATAAAGAGCTGCATGTGGGAGAAAAACAATAAAGGGGACGAGAGCGTGACAGGGACGAGCAGCACAAGTAGCTGTGTGAATCAAAGCGAACAATCAGAGGCTCACTCCTCATTTCCTGTGCTGGCTTCAGAGGGCATCGTTAACATGGGAAGTCCTGTCTCCTCTGTGCTGACAGCCACGCAGGGGTCCGCCTTGCTTCACTTCGTGTCATCTATACTTTGAGGACGACGTCACTGCGGCCTGGAGGCACCAATCAGTGAGACACGTGTCATCAATGTGCCTCACGGCTGTGAGCAGGAGGTGGCAGTGGGATTGTAACCAAAACGACAGAGAACGGGGACTTTACATTGACTTTAGGCTAGACATTTAACCTCTAGCTGATCCAATCAGGAAAGTAAGGCACCACAGGTAGAACAATATCATTGTAATTAGCCAACGACACCCCGTTAATCAAACAAAAATTGTTATTGCTGCATGTAATGATGGAGCTAACTACAATTAACCTAAATTGCAGGTTAGAGAACAGGCGTCACTACAATAACAGCAAAGAGGTGAATATTTTAGTTTAGACGCCTTTAGTTTAGTGAAGAACTGTGATAGAAATGGAGGGCAGCGTGATGCCGGACAGCACGAGGCAAGGCAGCACAAGGCTCTCTGCTCCAGTGATGACTGCCAGAGGAGTCGACTAAAACACTTCTGAACCAGACGGTGGTACGACCTCCTCTACAGCCGTCCACTGTGACTGACTCTTCGGCAGACAGCGCTGTCAGCAGCCTGGCGGGAGAGATGCTCCATGGTGTGCTGGGATTTAATAACTGAACTTCGAGCTGGACACACACTTTACTTTCTCAGACTGTGTGGAAATTAAATCACAGATGATGAAGAAAGCCACTGAATGGCACTGAAACTGAACGTAAATTTAAAAATTCAGGGTGGTTAAAATAAGTAAAAGGCTACAGATGCAATAAGACAAACTAATATGTATGTATGAGAATGGTCAGACATGTTCTACTCTGTCTGTCCTAGTCCTCCTCTCCTCAATCACACCCTCTTTATTATAGTAGTGGACTTGATTAAAGGGAATTAGCGATCTGCAGCCCTCAGCTAGCAGAGGTTGAAGCCTCTGTCACTGGAGGGCAGATCGATGCTCAGTTAGCTACTGTCAGGCCTGTTAACTCTGCACTGACACACACACACACACCGGCACGCTGTCCTGCACGGCTGTGTAGTGTCAGGGAGCAAAGGCCACGAGCAGCGATCAAGTGTCACATTAAGGAAAAATATGTTCACTATAATTGATGAATTATGAGGTCAAGGAAGGAAAAGAAGGTGTTAATCTTGTGATCCTTTAGTGCAGTGAAAGGTCATGACAGTATTTATTATGCTATTATTATTATTATTATTTCACATGATGTGTGTTCCTGGCTCAGAGGACTTGAAGCCAAAATATCTTTACTGTAACGTATAACCAATATAACAACAACAGTACTGGTGAGATCTTACAGTTATACACTTATAATTACAGCAAAGAGTCATGAATAATTTGACAGAGATAAATGAACATTTAAAATGCAGCCCTGAGCACCTGCTGGATCCTGAGCACAGCTGTCAGTCAGTGTCCGGCGTGGAGCTGTAGTCAGTCTACGGCTGTCTGGACCGACCAGGCTATTTAAAGATGCATCATGCTTTCAGCTCTGTGTGTGTGTGTGTGTGTGTGTTGGCTCTATATCGAGGTAGTGACGGTATGTCTTGGTGGTAAGACGAGAAGCTGTTTTCTCTGCCAGCAGAACGTGACCCAGTCTGTCTCTCCACTTAACCACATGGCCTCTCTTTCTCTGTTCAACTCCAACACGCTCCTTTGGCCTGGTGTCATAAACGTGGTTAACAACACTCTTGATCTCTTAACTAACTCCACTGTAATTAGCAGCAGGTGTCTTTATCTGTGCATCATGTTTTGTCATTATTCTAGTTGTTTAAATATTTTTTAGAGATGTAAATATCATCAGTCACAGAAAAATCATGCTGTGCATACATCATATCCACCTACTTCATTTACATAGAGCAAGCTGCTACATAAATCATTCAGTATCATTTGCACTCTGCACCATTGTCTCACTGTCTACAAATGTTATTATTTATAGACATACAGTACATATGTATTTATATTAATATAACTGTTTTCTTTTCTGCTGTATGTTTGCCTTTAACTGTTCATGTACTGAGCGGCAACCTGACTGACGGAGCAAAATACTCATTATCCTGATTTTAAGAAAACATGGAAGTTAAAATGAGACCAGGCCTGAAAAGAAGCAAGAGAAGAGAAGAGCATGAAGTGATATTTCAGACTGAAATCACATCAACATCTTTTTTACACCTCTGTGGTACCTTCATTATGAGAAATGGGTCTGCGGGGCGTAGTGTTCCATCAAGGTTTGAAAGATAATTTTTGCTTTCAAAATTGTTTCTTTACTCACTCATATTACATGTCACAGATAAACACCCGTTAGACTCAGAAGTGATCGAATATCAAAATGATACCAAACTGTATGCGCGAGTTGAGCTAAAGCTGCTGACACAACTAATGAGTGATTGCTGACTTACAAGACTGTAGATACTGCAGATCAGAGCGGATTGGGTGTTTGTTCCATGTTTGTCTTAAGAAACACAGAAAATTAATCTCACAGACACGAACAAGATTAAATGTTAATGCTGCAGCTTGAAAGCACATGCTGAACACCAAAATCCAGGAAAATAATAATAAAAAACATATGAGCAAATATGCTGAATAAAAATAGAATCCTAACATCAGCATGGCTAGAGAGTGATGTCTTAGGTATTAATCTTTCATTTTATGTTCATGACATGACAGCACATAATGTCTGCTTCATGTTTTTGCTCTTTACTCCTTTGAATCTATAGTTGAGTCTGAAATCCGTGACACCAAATGACATATAAACTTGTAATGACCACCAGGAGGAGGATTTTTTTTCAGACTACAGCTTTAGAATAAATCCCGCCTGACATTTTCGCAACAGCGGCATGGGTGGAGCTGAGGAGAGACGCCGGACGCTGGTGTTATCTCTCCTCCACCCCTCCTCTCCTCTCTCCTGTCCCTCGCTCTATTAACCCGAGCTATTTGCATGGACTGTTCCATTAGACGGCTGGACAGCAGAGCAGATGAGACCAGAGAGAGAGAGCGCCTCGTAGGATAATGATACAACAGCCAGAGATCCTGACAGAACAATTTCCTGTCTCTCTTTGTCTTTTTTTCCTTCTCTGTCTTTCTCTCTCCCTCTCTCTCTCTCACACACACACACACACACCGTTGTCTGATGAGGCTGTCATGTTGGGAGATCGGCTGATCCATCTCTCTTTCTCTCTGTCTTTCTCTCTGTCTCTCCTCCCTCCATTAAACTTTTATTACTCCGTCTCTCTCTCTCTGTCTCTCCCAGGCGCTGAGTTCCCTTTCAGTCTAATTCAGAAAATTACAATCCATGAATTTATAGAAGAATGTAATGTGGAAGGAATGATATTATCACCTCCGGTTAGTGATCCTGGCTGAATGGCTTTTATTTTTTTCTTCTTTTAATCCCTCTGAATGATGAACATCGGTCACGCGCATCCTCAGAAACTTTGAGCTGAAATTTGAGAACCGGTGTCCAGTCTGCATGCTGATCAGTGATAATAATGTGTTAGGGAGACAAACTGAATCTTTTCATCAATCTGGTGAGGTTGTCACAGTAATCTATAATCTGACTACATCATGTTAGTTTAAAGAGGTGTTTGAAATCTCTGGACGACATTCATATTCAGTATTTTTCAATGTTGCCTGTCAACATTAATGCGTCACTTCACAAACAAGACGAGGAGATGGGAGGAACAAATATTCTGTTTTTTTACTGTTCATATTTATTTCAGTGCTTGTACTGTTGTAAGATATTATGTTTGAAGCTACGACACTCAGATTTTCCCACAGAAAGCACCAAAGTTAAATCAAATCGACATTAATCTGATCTAATTAAATCTAATCTAAACACTGAATTTACTGCGTCCTTTAATCCAGATGGACTGCAGTAATCACCATATTGAACTAAATGGGATTAAATGATGCTACAGCTCTGTGCAGATGAGATTAGTATTACATAAAAAAATAATAAATATAAATATCATTCACGTATTACTTTGAATTTTTTATAAATTCCTGAGTGTTGAGGGTGCTTTTAATTTGAAATTTAAATCAGTTGATCTAGATAAAAACTAAATACAAAAATTCACTAACTGCAGAAAAACAAGACTTCTTATTTTCACAAATTGTTTGATCGATTTTGAATTTTCATCTTTCACTTTCTTCAGTTTTTGGATGGGACATAATCTGAGGTAGAAACAATCATCACACAGCAGCTGGTAAACAGCCTTTCAGAGGGCAAGCATTGAAACAACATGACAGAAAAAATAATAAATTACTTGCAGCCCTGCTTCAAGGAGTAACAATGACACAATCCACAATCACTGTTAACATCTTTGCCTTAATTTATTTTATAATGCACCTGTTACACTCTATCTTGCACAAATGGTCTGCATCGCCATCGCTGTTGTACCTGATGCCTGAACTATCTCTTTAAACAACGAGTGTCCCAAACATCAAGGTCATTTTATTGGCTATAATACCGTACAATCATTGGTCCACTCTGTGGTTAAACCTTGCATGATTACCTCAGAGGTTCTGAATGGATCAAATTGGAGCCTGACAGCCATGTGCCAGAGACATTTTGAGCCAGTTCCCCTCTACGCCTGCCAAACTGCCCTGACCTGCAGGCCTCTGATTGAAAATGAACAGCGTCTGAGTGGGTGCCACTTGTCATCTGAAAGCCCCTCAGGGATGATTAGAGTAACTGCTCAGGCCTCAAATTTCAGCCTGTGCTCCACTTGGCCTGATTCAAACCGGCCCAATAAAAAACAATATTTTGCAGCCTAAACCCAACACACAGTGATCAGTATGGGTCACTTTGGACCCAAATTAGTTCAACCTCTAATAAGAAAAACATTCATGATAATGACAGCTTCTCAGTTTGTTAGAGAAGTCTGTAACAGGTTCACATCTCAGTTGCAAACCACACTGTTATCTAAAGATGATCATTTGTGATGGAGTGGAAACAACAAGAGTAGTTACCTTTCTCTATTTAGCCAGTTAAAGCTGTGTCTGATCAGTTTAGTTGTTATTCTTCTGGATCTAGTAAAAGTAGAAGTAGCTCAAATACAAGGCAGAAAAATTAAGTATGCTATATCTGTATTTCCACTGAAATGTAACTGGTTTAACTGGTTAAAACATGGTTAGACTCCTAGAACAGAGTCTAAGTCTGGACATTAATCTGCCTTCAGGCAACAAAACTGCTGAAATCTTGATGCTAACTGGCAATTAAAGAATTGCTATATTCCTAAGATAGATACTCTGAGGGTTGTTCTGTATATTCACAGCTGACAGGTATATATGTAGCATCAATTCTCTTATTTGACCCCTGATCTTCAGTTGCTCATAAAGCTGCTGCTCTGGGCGATGAATCTTCCCCTGCTGGCTCTACTGGCTGAACACCTTAACTTTAAAAAGCAACAAAACAACTGGCATCCTTTTTTTTCACATCCTTGTGTGGGTGTTAACTTGTGTTTGACAAAGTCTTCATGCCCGAGCAAGCCACTTAAAACCCAGTCAGCTAAATGTAATGTAATGTGAGGCGATGTTTCACTTGGCTAGAACATCTATATATTTCACCACGCTCGATTTAAGCTGATGAACGGTCCACATCCGACGTTAGCTGATGATCCATCTGTATTCTGCGTATTTCTCAGCTGTCATTATTGATCACTTCAAACAAGGAAAACACTCCCGGTCCACCTCGGCGTTTTCTCCTCCTGTGTGTGTGTGTGTGTGTGTTTACTCAAGCACTCAAATGTGTGTATTTGTTTGTGCCTGTTTTCATGTACTTGGTAAATGCCTGTGCATGTTACATGTGTGGGTTTACATGTTCAGCTTTAAAAGTATGAAAAATACATTTTGAACCACTGTACGGAACTTGGGAATTTAATGTGTTATTTAAGGGTAATCTTCCTTAGGACACCAAAAAGGCTTGTGTGTGTGTATGAAGCAGGATCTATGCGAGTTGGTTCAGCCCGCTGTCTGTGCACTTCATCATGCTGAGCTGGAACATATTGCAGTTGTTCGACTAAAGCCAGAAGGAGGAAACAAGTTCAGGCTTAAATTCCCTGATCGTTACAGAGCAGCCGACTGAAACAGCTGAGCTGAGCGGTGTGAGGAACACACTGCTGATGTGTGTCTTTTCATGTGAACAAGGAGGCTTATATGTACACTGTGGTCACGTGCGGCTGTTTGTCTGTGTGCATTATTAATCAGTAGCAGGAGGAGAATGGCTCCATGAAAAGGAGTTGCTGGTTTCAGCACTCTTGGTTTCAATCAGACACTCAGCTCAGTGATACGGCTCACTGACCTTGGCTTCAAGAGGACAACCTGACTGAGGCGACAGACATGGGGGTACGTTTACAGTCGAGGTTTGGATGTAAAGATTACGGGTCTGAACCCTGAGGCTGATGGAAAAGACAGACTATGATCACCTTTATGATGAACTGTGTAAAAGCTGCACTAGAGGTTATTTTATGAAAATATACCTGAAAACAAATGCAGGAAATGTGCAGAAACAATGAACTGAACACTCACTTTCTCACCTTGTTATCTTATTTTCATGGCCAAGAAGCATCTACCGAGTCTGAGAAGTTATTTCTGTGAGCCGCTGGCTCCCAAAATAAGTGAAATACATTTTTTGGAATGTGACTCACAGTTGGAGTATGTCTATAGCTTGAATCTGCATGAAACTCTGCTGGTTGAATCATCACTCCTTAAGATTAACTACTACATTAAAAACGTATGCTTCTATGATAAAATGATGAAGGTATATATAAATAAATTTACAGGGAGAAGTTAACTACAACAGCCAAGGTGCATTTTGGCAGCATCGTCCAATCATCGGTATTCAGCAGGAGGGCTGTGTATTGAACTTGGTTTTGCATTAGTAAACCACTTGCTGTATTACTTGGGCAACAGGTGTAACTATGCTAGTTAAGCTGAAAAAGATCTTTTTTATTATGTACAAACCTTAGTATGAAACTATAATACGTGGATTGCATGTAGCAAGAGTAGTTTGGGCTTGTCTTTTACAGCTGAAATTAGATGTAGTTATTACAGTAAAGTACCATAAAAACGGTACTCAACCAGTACCAGAGAGCCAGTAGTCTGGTTCCAGAACCGGAGGCTCATCCTACTTTGCAGCTCTATATGCTTAACTGATCGCCACGAACAGATCATTAAACACGTAATAATTTGATCTATTAATGCACAGATGTTTGGGGCAGACGTAAACCCAGTGCCATCATATGGCTCTGGTCTGGCTCTCACTGGCAGCTGTTTCCTTTGTTTCACAGCTTTGTAGGCCATCTGATAATAATAAAGACCAAACCCAGATAAGGTTTTTGGGTTAAGTTCCTTTGACTGAAGTCTGTTGGAGATGAGTGTGTGATGTCGACTTCATCTCTGTGCCCTCTAACACTCCCGCTCTGATTAGTTTGTTGTTCCGAGCACTCGGGCGTCTGCTCTGTCACCTGTGTTCATTTTGTCTGCTGTTCCTTTGTACTTCCTCACTCGCTTGTTAATTATTCATCTGATCTCATTAATCAGTTCATTTAATTAATCTACTTATTCAATCTTTCATTCATTAATTAGATTATCTGGATGATTTTTTTAAAAAGTTTTTACACATTTCCTCCATTTGTATTAGTGAACGCTGCATGTTGCTTCGAGAACAGAAGCCCAACAGCTGCAAACTGCAATAAAACTGCTCCTCAACCTGAGTGTGTGTGTGTGTGTGTGTGTGTGTGTGTGCATGTGTAGGTGGGTGTTTACTGCAGTGTTTTACTTGTAATTATCAACACCTCAGCAGGGGAGACTGATGGTGCTATTGTGTGCGATTACGTGCAAGGTTTGGTTTGTTTGTGTGTGTGTGCTTCCATGCGTGTGTGTGTGTGTGTGTGTGTGTGTGTGTGTGTGTGTTAAGAGGATTTGGAGGGCTTCAGCATGAACTTACATCCAGCTGTTCGCAGGATCATCAACAGTAACCCAGCACTGCAGAAGTCCAGACAGGCAGAACGTGTCTGAACCAACTCCACAAACTTCAGAAACAAACTGAGACAGAACATGAAGTAATTACAATAATTATGGTGGTAAAAATAATAATAATAATTTGTCCCTCATAATAATACTGTAATATAGAAGGTTTTAACGTGCCGACCACATTAAGTAATGAAACAGGTAAAACAGGTGGAGGAAAACAAAGAAAAGTTACAATGTTTGGTGTCAATATACCAAATTTCAGAAGTTGGGGCACATTTGTCACGTTGTGCTGTATCCTCACGGACAAAAACTTCAACGACAAAACAACAGAAGCAGAAGCAGACTACACGTAGTCATCCCATGATAGCACTTAATAACTTCTGATTGTCTTCAACTGGAGCACGCTCTGAGCTGTTTGTTCAGAATGAATGCACTTTAAATGTTTTGAGCTCTTGTTCCGACAGAGTTTGAATTCACTTAATTGCAGCTCTGGACAAAAGCTTCTGTTAAAGATGCACCTGATGCATCATCAGGACATTATTAAGCCGATCAGGTATCAGCTAAGTTTACTGGCAGTGTCATTATCAGCTGTTTTCATTCAGCACGCTCATTCCTCCTATCTGAGCTGAACTAACAGATTCAGTAGAAGGAAAGAAAAAGTTGGATCAATGAATCCCTAAAATTAATGTAGTAACATAAATTAAACAAAATAAAATGATTTGACTCATAAATAAATGAAATGTTGCATCTCATGCTTCACTATTATGGCAAACAAACTAATTTACAGTCACATTTTCACACCTGAGATGACGTTCTCACGTCTGTCTCACAGAGCATAGATTACTTCATTTGTAAACAAACATTCATGGAAAAAATATAATGAAAACTGGATTTGTTATATTGACTGACTTGGATCTGCCAATCTGTTTCTCTCTCCCTCTTTTTTCTTTCCTAGCACACACACACATACACACACACACACATACACACACACACCTGCAGGGATCAGGCAGTATTGACTGTTCACTGGCTCCAGTTCAATTTAAATATGGCCTGAAGCAGAGAAGGATGGAGGAGAGAGGAAGGAAAGAGGAGAGGAAGGGAGGAAATGCACCAGGAAAAGAGAGAGAGCGGAAGAGGAAAAGATGGTAGAGACTGAGGAGGATCAGTAGCGCGCACACAGCAGAGGCAGACAAGAAGAAATGGATGTTGAAGTGATCTTTCTTGTGAGGAGCGGCGGTGACAGGATGGTTGACAGGCACTTACACCAGCCAATCAATGAAGACGGATCAATATGTGACTGGGCCAATCGATGGCTGCCACAACCTCTGTGACACACACACTCATGCATATCGCCGTTACACAGCTCAACCTGAAGCCATGTCGAGGTAGACGGTACATAAATTTCACATTAAAGTGTGAAATGAGTGCAGCCTGATAATAACTATCATATTTCACAGCATGTAATTGAATTCATTTATTTCTAATATTGATATGTTACACTGGTTTGTTGGCTGCACGGAGGCCATGTTGGATAATCATGAACACAAATCACTCATTTGATTTGTCTTTTTATTTAGCAGTATACTTTCTGTGCGTTACTCGTCATGGTCTTCTCGGACGCAAGCGAATGACGTGCCTCAATTCATTTTCACGGCATTCACATGGCAGAACATCAGCACCAGTATGTGAACTGAACACACGCCCATCAGGTATAGACCCAGACCTACCATTCTCCACCTGTCCACCAGATGCCCTCGGACTGTCCCACCAATCCTGCATCCACCTGCTCACCTGTTCACGTTCCCCAATCACCCCACCTGCTGGCACACCTGCCTCTCATTTGCTCACCGGCCAGTTTGCCAGTTAATCATGCTTGTGTTCCAGCCACCTGTACCTTCTCTGCTTGCTATGTACCACCTGTGTTTTCACCTGCTGCCTGTTTACGACCTGCCTGCCCCTCTGGATTTATTTACTTTCTTGGACTGCCTTGTGAGAGGCATCTTAATTTTTCCTCCTACCTCCTAACTTTCAGTACAATAGCTGACACTGGGATAAGTCTTATCACCCCAATCACATACTTTATACACTGGATCAGTGTGTAAATGTCTGTGCCCTCCTTATGCAAAACAGCTATGTCCATTGTGACCTCTCAGTTACCCCAAATGGAAGATATAATCAACACAATCATCACTTCTGATCCATGCTCCTGTGCTCCCTCTATTCTTCAGCCCGTGTTGTCTACTTCTGCTGAGTGGAATGAAACAGATGGGCCCAATGGGCCCAGCAGTGCAAGACACTACACCAATAACTGTGTGCTCAAGTGTTTCAGGTTGGACTGTTTCTTTAAGTTTCACTATCCGTGCTTGAAATATACAAGGGCTTAAAAACTGTCTTTAATCTGCCTCTGCCGCTTCTTCTACATCTCGCCTTGGCGACAGAAGTGGATTTAAGAGGTGAAATCAATGAGACATCAGAGCCTGACTCTGATCCAGCGTCTCAGTCTTTTTCAAGGACCAGCTCTGCCTCATGTTTCAAACGCTCTGTGTGTTTTCTCACAATGTAATTCCCTCTAATTCTCTGCACTCATTAACAAAGCACATTATACAGAAGAAAAGTGGGAACTTGGAAGAAACTGCTGCAGAAAAGATGAAAAAAAGAAAGAGGGCAGAATGCAAAATCACCTAGGCGAAATGAGAGCCAAACAAATCTAATCAGGTATCAGAGCAGATACAGTTGTAACAGCGTCTGCTCTGTGATTGTTTCGACATGCAGTCGTCTCAGAGACAGAGCAGGGCGGTTAGCTGAGGCGCTAGCTACGGTAAAGCCGCTTAGCGTCACTGTCACTCTGTGCTCTTGTAGAGCACCGGGGTTCTTCACAGCTCAGGTTCCACATCAGCAGATTACCCACAATACACCAAGGGGATTTCCTCGCCTCACAGAGAGCTCTCTGCCGTGGTTTGTGCTGTTTGTTACATTCAGTGTAAACAGGAAACGTGACAAGAGTCATCATGTGTTCTCTCAGAGAGATTCTTCTTGGACCGGTGAACGTGGAAGATCCAAACACTGCAGTTCCTTGAATGGCCAGTAGAGGCCGGCTGCAAAACAGGTCAGGGGGTCACCCTCATACTCATTGGTACCCTGTTTTTTGCCACATCTAGTGTATAATTTTATCCATTGCTGTTTCTCTAAAGTCAACTGGTACAGCCATAACAAAGAAAGTTCTGATTGCTGAAGTTGTTTTTTTTAATCAAACAGACAAACAGTTGTCAATGAGCACACCATCAGACCTATTTAAATCAGTGAAAAGAATCTGAGATGTGGGTGGATATTCAGAGGTCTGGAGCCAGACTGGTTGAAACAACCTCGCCATCTGAACAGACTTTCCCTTTTAAAACCAAAGTCAGCCTCACTAATCTAAACGTCTAGACATATATATTGACTTGCAAATCACAGAATCAGTGTTTACTTGGAGGAAGTGAATAAAGTAATGCAGTGAATGATGTTCAAAGTTTTTAGAGGTCAAATGTGTGTTTTTAAATCCCAGCCTGTTTGCAGAACATCGGTTCACAGCAAATCAGTGCCTCGAGGGTGTTTTATGTTTCCTCCATCTGCTTTTGATACCAGACTGTGATCGTTCATCACTGGAGCAGGTAATCAAATAAACGAGCTTGACGAGGGAGAATAAAAATCGCTCAGTGTCAGAGTTCAGTGGCTTTTTTCTTTGTATTTTTTCGTGGCTTGTGATCTGAGAAGGATGAGGAGCGTCGGCGTGGGAGGCACCAGAGCTAATACAGTGATTAATGTTTAGCTGCATGTTGTGATTCATGGAAACATGACTAAGAGGTTGACTGAGTGTGAAAGACGCTGACGCCAGTGTACACACACACACACACACACTCACACTCTGCAGACACAAACACACTAAGAGATGGACGGGGGTTATTCAATGATGGAATGATCTAGTTAGTGTTCAAGGATCACTGGGTCACAATGCAGCGAAATAATAACCAACCAGTAAACGTTGATTTATTTATTTTTTTCACAGGCCTGTCTTTGGTTGCCGTTGGATACGCGGATTGTGCCTCCATTTTAGAGCAGTGACAACAAAAACACTGGAGTGTTATCACGTCTCCCGCCGTGGCAAAACAAAGAAAATCACAAATGCATGCAGGGTGGTGTGTTGCTCAGCTGTGCTTTCAATGCTTGTGTCGTGTGGTGACATGTCATCATGACCAGTGGACACCTCGACTGTTTTAGTTAAAATATAGCAATGATGAGGGTTAATTTAAGACACGATTTATTGTCTTTTATTTAAATATACTACACATATGGTTGATTTAAATGGTCCCAGATGACTCACTCACTGTGCCAACAGTGTTGGTTTTGTTTACACGGGTTTTCAGATGTCAGAACTAACGTGAACGTTCAGAAGCTTGGTGCAAAATAAACTTTCCAAAAGTATAAAAATAAAGTGATAAATCTACAAGACTGTAATGTGAGCACACCTGAACACTGCAGACACATCACAGTAACTAAAGTAATGTTTGACTGTTGTTTCTCTTTACCTAGTTGAACGGCTAATTTGAAGCATCCAAAATATGAAACATATTTTTCTTTATTTACTTTTATGATTACTTCATAATTCCATACGTGCTATTTCAGTTTTTGAAATCTGAATGAGGAGAGGTGTCCAAACTTTTGACAGGACTTATTTTTTTAGTGCAGCCCATCTCACAGCTGCAAACTACGAGCTCAGCAATAAACACAGAGCAGAGTTATTACCTTTCCGACAGCGTCAACAAAAACAAGCTTCATGACACAGGCGGTGTATTGGATCATCTTAGATTGTGCCGCTGAGTGTGTACTCTGACTTTAAAGATAGTGAAACAAAACACAGAGATAAAAGGTTCTCTTCTAAAAGTTTTCTTTCTCTGCGTTGTATAAATCAGTTTTCTTATAATTTATCTTGCATCGTACAACACATTTCCTCTCTGTTTCCCTTTGTCTTGCATTACAACTGTTTTCTTGCGCAGTCCTTGTTGCCATATCAACGCACTGTGTAGAAGTGTAAGACACGTTTCCTCTCCGTACTGTATCAGCTCATTGTCTTCATGCTTGGATCTAATCCCTGCGGTGGAGCGGCTGTTGGGCTTATAGACTGTCTGTCTGTCGGAGAGCAGACGGAGGGAGGTTCCCCTGTTCACCGAGATAATAGCAGAGCACTGGAGTGGAGTGCTTTATACACACACATACACACACACACACACACACACACACACACACACACACACACACACACACACACACAGCCTCTCAAGCTCTGCATGTGGCAATTATCTCTCCTCTCAGCAGCTTGTGGCATCTCCCCCATCTCCTCTTCTCCCCCACCTCTCCTTGTCTCCTCTCCCTAATCTCCTCTTGACTTTTCTTCCTCTTCTCTCCTCCTACATCCACCTTCTTTCCCCTATCTCCCCATCTCTACCTAAGCCGTCTATTGCACTCTTTCGTTCCTCACCTCTTCCTTCAAACTTCAGATAGTGACAGAGCGCTCCTCCCATACACAATAACAACCTGAACAATCTGCCGCACCTTCCCAGAAGAAAAAAGAAGCACTGCTTTAAAAGCAAAAGCTCTCCACACCTCTCTGGTTCACCTTCCCACCTAAACACACCACTGTTTTTTAAATCAGGGACTCGCATGTGCAGTACAACTGATTGACTGAGTGAACAAGACCAGACTTTGAAGATAAAATTCAGGCTGCAACTAATGATGATTTTTATTATTGAATGATCTGTTGACCGTTTTCTTGATTGGTCAGTTAGTTAGTAAATCACATTTGTCCACAAAATGTATTGATCACTGTTTGCCAAAGCTTTAAGATGTCAAATGTTTCAATCTACTTCCTTAAAAGTTTGTGAAAGTAGGAAGCAGGAATGACGCATTACATTCATCCCTGTGGAAGCCGTTCAGTGCATCCAGGAATAAGCGTCTTAGTATTTTTCCAGGTTTCTTCAGCCTGCAGGCTATAAGGAGACCAGCCGTGCGTCTACAGGTCAGACGACGCTTCTGTAATCTTTAGGTTATCGCTGCCCTGCTGGGAAAATAACTGACCTGCAGCCTTTTCTCTGAACCTGCTGTGCTTACTCGACTGGAGCCTGCCTTTACAGTGACAATCACAACCAGGTCACCTCGTATCTGTGTCTTTGTATTTGAGTTTTTAAGGCTCATTGCTGAGTTGGTGCTGAGGCACTACATTACCCAGAGATCACCTGTCAATCAGAAAGTAAAGACACTTACAAACATACATTCCTAACCTGATAATAATGGGGTAAGAAAGAGTAATGACTTCACAGTCTATTATTATCCTGCTATTATCCATTGGGTAAATCTGAATAATAATCTTAGTAATACCTACCTTGTTATTATCTGTTATTTTCCAGCATAAATATTCTGAATTCTGCCATTCAGGCGCAGCGTGCTATGTAAAATGATATATACGGTTTCTATGAATACAAAATCAGTTGGGCAGGTGGTGAAAAAATGACAAATCCTCTTCAGAGAAATAAGTGAAACAACTGGAGATGGTGTGCTTTCAAATCAGTCTGTCTGAGCTGTCACACAGAACGGATAGCAGAAGGCATCCTCACTGTCACTCCATCAACGTCTCCATTGACTGTGGTCCAAAGAGACTGAAAAACAACTGCGGCTCGAAATTCAACTCACGTTCTATAGAAATGCAGCCTGCTTCAAAAAGATGGACGCTACATAAACAGTGTGACTTCGAAAAATGCTGCTCCGCTTTCTCTGCACTGCTGTGAACAATATTATATTTGGGACTCGTACGGTTGGGTGATGACCCTGAAATAATATCATAGTATTCATCATGTATTTGACTCTTACTTGTCACTGTCTTCTTGCACTTCTTACAATTTACTGTGGTTTGTTGTACAATTGATGTTTTGCAACTAACCACTTCCACACAACTGAAGTCACTCTCATTTTGGAACTGATTCCTCCAACATGGAGCCAGTAGCAACGTCATCTGTGAGACTTTAACCATGGCTTGTTTTATTCCTGTGTGGTAAGTAAGTGTTACTCTGGGGGAAATATTTGAGGGGGTTTGATTTTTTTGATCAGATGCATCTTGATCACAAAAATCTTTTCTCTTGAGTTTTAGTGGTTGGTGAGCGCTTGGTGAAATAAAAGGCTGAAAGACAGACGCCGAGCTGGGCTGACTGCTGTTGGTGACCTTGTTGATGTTAGCAAAGTTGTCGACTGGCTAGTTTTTGATCATAAGTAATGTCATCTTAAGCATTAACCACAGGAGGCTTACACTCTGGAGCCGAGGGTGCTAAATCACAAAAATGTATTATGTGTTTTGTTTGGCAAATGATTTAAAAACTGCTTTATTATTAACATAATATCAATAGTTCACTTTATCACACCGGTACACTGTGACATCCTCAGTGGGACGTATCAAAATAATGGGAGGTCAGTGGAAAACTTAGCTGGGAGTCTGACTGCAGTCAGCATGGTACATCATTTTCAAGTGCTCCATTTCCATGTCTTATCAAATCTCCTCCAGCCAGGCGTTTAATATTTTATTTCCCTCACTTTTTGTGCTCTCTCTGGAAATTACTGTCACTCACACCACCTTGAATTTTCCTCCTAATGTCCCCGTTTGGAAACGGAGCCAAATTGTAGGAAGCCCGTCAGTGAGTGTGCAGCAGAAGAGAAGGTGTTTCTAAGAATACAAAACCTCGGTGGCTTCACTTCACTGCAGATCTTTTTTTTTTTTCAGAGTATGGGGTGCTATCACTTTTCCTGCCAAGCGCTGCTGAGATCTACAGCTACACAGTAACTGAGTTAACAGATAATCACATAACAGTAAACCCCCCTCATCCACACACACACACACACGCACACACACACACACCCTTCATTGCTGTCCTATAAGAGATAAATGAGCGCTATCAGCCCCCTACCTCCCTGCTAACAGATTAATGTGTAAGCGTATCCCTGGTTCCCGCCTCCTACACACACTTCTCACTTTCTCTGTCAAACACACACACACACAGACACACACAACTATTCACACACTTCCTGGCCGCCTTATGTCAGCTCCACAGCAGATGATGCAGCCGATCAACACAACAGAGTTACACACATTAGTGTAGACATGCGCACACATAGAAACGCTCAAACATACACACATGTGCGTGCCTGCAGTTTGACACACACAGTGTGTTAGAAGCAGCAGACGAAGCTATGATTGAGTCAGACATCATACATCTCATCATCTGCGGGATACAACTTCAAAACTTTGCACGCACACGCACACACACACACACACAATGATATACATGCCAGTTATGCTAACAGATTTTGACTTCCTGCATGAGTCGTGGAGCCGTAACCCCGCTGAGCTTGCCACCACCAGCTGCACCAGCAGCATCCATCCAGGATTTGGTTCTGTTCACCGTAACAGCCAGAACAAACAGGAAACCAATCAACACCCACGTACAGCTTCCTATTAGGGCGCTGGGCCACCACCTGCTAACCTTTAATCACACAGAGAACATCGGCTGAGAGTCACAGCAGGAGCACACGGATGTTCCAGCTGGATGTGTCTGGCTCGAGCTTTAATTTAACTTTTCTATGCTTTTGCTGCGCCATAAAATACATAAAACAAAAATCTCTCAGAAGATGTAAAGCCAGCGGACACACTGTCAGATGCATCCAGGTAATTAAACCAGGACAGTGAGATCTCCGCCAGGTCTGGTATCACCAAAAAGTGTGAACGACACACTGATGTAATTTCACAGTGACTCTTGTTTTTCCATGTCTCATTTCACACCATATAATCTCCACTTTATACCTGATCATCATAAACACAGGAGAGAAAACTATTTACATCAAATTTGGAAACTGGATCACAAGATTTGAGTTTCCTTAAACTGCCTCTCAGGGCTCCTGTACATTTGTAAACACAAATAAACATATTAAATCATTCATCATATTCTGATGTAATCCAATGAAAAGCTGCTCTGTACAGATTTTCACAGACATATGAAAATAGCTAAAACATGTCAGACCCAATAAATAAAATCATAGTATTAAAAATGTAACTAAAGATTGCTGAGAGCATCTTGGAAACAGCAGAGGATAGGTTTGTGTGTGTGTGTGTGTGTGTGTGTGGACCTCTCCACACTTTCCACAAGTGCCTGGAAGTTTTTATCTCCTGAAATGTGTAAGAAGGCGACTGCTGTCAAAGCGGCAAGCTCCTTATCTTCCTGCCGAGCGTCTTTCCAACAGACGAGGACGGCGCTCTGCTAAGAGGATTTCTATTTTGGTGTTTAATTTAATTTCTTAGCGGACAGACGGATTGTAATTTGGTGGTTTTCCTATGAAAACGTGTTTGCTTCCATAATCTAAATTTGTTTTAGTACAGATAGGGGATTAATTACGAGCTCAGGGAGCTGCTGCTGCTGTCTTAGTTTGGCTGTATATGTGTATGTGTGTATACCTGTAATACTGAGAGCTGATCTGTAGTGTCATGTGTGTATTCTGATGTTTGTGCATGCCTGCAAGCTACTGGAGTTTGGGTTTGATAAGCTTTATTTCTATGCAGTGTGCTCTAGACAGATTCATACATCACAGAGTGTGTAGAGTGTGTGTACTGCGTTTTCCTCCAGAGGTCGGATTGAACACAATAGACTGCTGTGTTTCTCAGGTTGTACAGATGGTGTTTCCGCACAGGATCTGACATCTTACACACTGACTCAAACTAGCAGTCAAACTGTGTAGTGGTCTATGTTGCCGTGGGTGTGTGTGTGTGTGTGTGTGTGTGTACCTGTAGTGTCGCGTGTCTCTCAGGGCACGGTTGCTGGGGATGCGTTCGCTCTCTCTCTGGTTGAAGGCGTAGAGGGTGTACGGGTCATCGCCGGGCTTCCAGCGCCGAGCGTTCAGGTAACCGCGCTCATCAAAGCCCTCCAGCATGTCCTCCCACTCTGCATCAGAGATCTGTCAATCAACCAAAAGTCAGTCAATTAGGGCAATTAATTAAATTAAAGGTTTAGTCTACAGAATGTCTGAAAATAAAGAAATTACCACAGAGTGTTAGGTTGCCTGACTCACTCGGCTGCCAACTCAATGACCAAATGACCATGAACCCACACATGCTCTCACACATACGTCCATTAACCTACAGATTTATATTTATATCTGGTGATCAAAGTTTTTTCTAAAAGCTCATTTTTTAAAAATAAATCCATATATAGGCATCAGCAGAGGGCACACATACATTCTCTCTGTTGTGGGTTCAATTACAACAATGCATCATCAATCAGTAACAAAAGCTCTGTACGACAGCCTGTACTGCACACTGGTGTCACTGAAGCGAGCTCTCAGAGCAGAGAGCGTGTTTCTTGGTCTGGAGGTTTTGTTGACTGACATTTTCTCTGCATCAGTCATCAGACTGGATGACGACTGAATGTGAGATTTAGTCATAAATGTCACACACAGTTTTGGATTGTAACCTGTGATTATCCAGCAGAGACGTGTTGAGAGTGTGTGTGCGTACATCGGCTTCTTAAAAGCATCAGGAGAGCTTTTAGAGGTCATTTTACTTAAAGAAGATTCAGAGGGGGATTTTAACGTTCTGCTTGTTGGCATTTAAGAAGATGAATGTTGAACTTCCGTTTCTCATCCTCGTTGTGCTCCTCTTGTTTGGTGACTAAATGCTGCACTTTGTCTCTCAGGAGCTGTCGTACTGATCTGTGCCTTGCTGGGAGGCTCGACGTTTGTCCTTTAAAGTCCCAATTCCTGATCTGGTCATATAAATAAATGCAAATATAAAACTGCAGAAGATTCTTAGGCCCATTTCTGAATTTTGAACAGCACTAGAAACTAAAACCTAATAAATAAAATGAAAATAAGCAAAATCAATCAGCTCCAGTCCTGTGTTTTCAACATTGCTGGTGCGTTAAGCCATTTTTCAAAGCTCAAGATCGTTTCACACCAGTAGTTTGGTTCATTTGGCTCAGATCAAAGAAATGAAAATTATACATGTCACAGTTTTTTTTGTCCCTGGTTTCCGATTCATCTTCATGTGTCTCACTTAGGAAATCACTGCCTTGACACTACCCACAATCAGCAGATGGATTCGGTAGTAGTTCCAATTTGGAACCAGCCTAAATAAACCCGACCAAACGGGCAAATACTCCAGAGAACAACATCAAACCAGGAAGATTTTAAAGCCCAACTTGAAGTTTTAGACTCATATTTTCACCTCTGAGATGGTTTCAGCTCATTTCTGTGATGTATGGAAATCACATGGAGAAGCTTAAAAAAGTTACAGAAAGTAATCCATCTTACCTTGACTTATTGTCACTTATCACTTAGTGGTAATGAATGTGCATTCGTTTTGACATCAGAGAATTAATGGCCTTATCTGCACTGCAGATAAGGTTTTTTGCATTTTGTTGGAAAATCAACGGCAGAAGACAAATAATGAGCCGGGTGTCCTTGACCATATATAAATATATATGTGAGAAGACTCAAATGCAGTGCTTTGACAAGAAAATAAAGATAACTGAACGTACACAGTGATGAATATCTGAGTTGAGACTCGTCTGAGGTCCCTGCAGGTTGATTTTCATGCTACAGTGAATAAATGGAAATCAATAAGACTGCCTGGAAGGCAGGAAACCAACTTAAAACTTACTGAATGCTTTGGAAGAGAAACAAATCATATGAAATGATCAAATGCACTGACACCCACTCATAATATCAACAGAATGTGAAGTGGAATATCAAACACGTCTATGTATTGTGTTGCTGAGATATTTACTGAAATTAGCATGCTAACCAACTAGCTTCGGCTTGTTCTTTCTTGTAATACTATTTGTGCCTTTAGAGGCAACAGTGAGTCACTGTAGCTTTCAGTCGGCCTTCAGTCCAACATGTGGATGAAGATGTAGACAACCGGGTGGAGCAGAGGGACGTAGCAGCCTGGGGGAGCTGTAGAGGAGAGACCTTGAGGCTGCAGAAACCAGAGTTTCTTGAGAAATAACCACCCAGAATCTTGTTGAATTCAGCTCTGATCTGAAGGCGTTTACTGGCGGGAGGACAGCTCAGATTTTATTTTTTAAACCTCTGGGATTAAAAAGTGGATTTGTCTCACTCTTGCTTCTCAACCTGTCTGCGGCAGCAGTCTGCAGCTGCGGTGATACTACTTCACAGTAAGAGGAGACTGCTTGGAGAAAAGAAAGAATGATTCAGCTATGTATATTGTATTTTATTATAAACTAAATGAGCACAGCCTTGATCAATCCGAACTCTGCAGGAAACAAGTTGCAGGCTTGTCGTCTTGCAGACAGACCTGACAGAGTATGAGTTCAGACGTTTTACAAATCGCCATCATGATGTTATTTCAGCTTCATTTTGATCCTTTTGTTGCAGTCAATCGCTGCCAAATCTGTTTTGCGCTCATAACATCAGTAACATTGGTGTGTTTAGAGATTCATACCAGAGTGCTGTTTTATTTCTCATATTTACATTCCCTGAAAAGACAGGCAGATAGGGAGAGACACTGACTGGCATTTGCAATAGTCAACAGAGAGTGTGTGTTACACCTCAACCACGAAGCAATGCAGGCAGCACTAAGGGCTAGTGTCAGCGTTTACCTGACCTGTTTGGCAGGGAATACAGTAGCCTACTGAGGTAGTTTTCATGGTTTGGCTCCTGGCATCCCGGAGCTGACTCAGTCTGATTGAGTAAACTGCAGTTAGCAGTTTGCTACTTCATTCCTGCAATCACTCCTTGAGGAGTGTTACAGTATTCCCTGTTGGTCTCAGAGGCTGTGCTCTGACCCAGTCCTGTGCAGCTGCTGAGCCCAGTTCAGTTGCCAGGATGTAAAGGTACACGCCCCCCAAGTGCAGGTATCATGAAGAATACCTGAAAAATGTTGTGATACTGAAGAAATGTGTTGAAAATGTGTTGTCCTTATGAATAAATAAATGAACGAACTTCAATAAAACATATACAATTTGTAGTTAATGAGCTAAAAAGCGGCCGTATGGCCCTTTAATATGCTAATCAGAGACCGAGTTCTCAGTGTGAGCCACAGTAAAAGTCAGTCCCTCCTTCATGTTATACTGCAGAAACACCACAAAGATTCTGATTCACTGTGACACACAAGAAACAAGCAACTCTGCAGAATCCCCCCCGACATCTCCAAAAAATACAAACGTTATAAAATAAGATGTAAAATGTTAATGTAGCACATAAATCCTCGGCTCCAAACAGCTGGTAGAGAAAAACACAAGGTGGCAGCGACTTTAAAAAAAAGGAGAAGAAAACAGCTACAGCTGCACTTTGTGTGTGTCGGAGCTCTGCTGTGAGTGTGTGTGTGCTTTAAAACACAGTGTATATCATTTATGAGACAGTACAGATGCCTGTTTGCATGCAGGAAGGAGTGTGTACTATGTGTGTGTATCATTTATGAGTGTGTGTAGGCATCTTTTGGGAGGCTGAGGAGTGTGTGTGTGTTTTAGTTGATAGAAAGTCAGTGTCGGTTTCCGTGTGTGTGTTTATGTGATGCGTAAGTGAGAGAGCGAGGACGCCTCTTTGAGGGCGAGAGACATAAATATTGTACATTATCATTCTCTCTCTCTTCTTCCACGTCATAAACATAACACAGGAGCTTCAGCAAAAACCCCAGAGGACATATTTCTCCACAACGACCACACACACCAGCACATAGTGGAGATGAATGGACACACACACACACAAACGGGGTCACAGAGCTGATGGTGTGTGTAACAGAACAACATTTACGGTGGAGCAGCAGTCTGGATGCGGAAAACGACTGACACTCCTCCTCATCTTCTTCTTCACTTGTCCTCCTCCTCCTCCTCCTTCTTCTTCTCTCCTCATTATTCAGCCATACGACTTGCTGATGCGACACATTGTCTAAATGGGGCCATTAGAGGGCTGGGAGTCAGAGTGTGTGTGTGTGTGTGTGTGTGTGTGTGTGAGAATGTTAGTCTGTGTTGCTAGTTCTTCCCCTGGTGGCTGTAACAACAGAGCATGAAGAACAAGAGGGAGGGAGCATGGATGGATGGATGGATGGATGGATGGATGGAGGAGAAGGAGTAAGGGGAGAAAGGGTGAAGGGGAGACAAGGAGGATGCTGGAATGGGAGGAACTAAAGAGAGAAAGATGGAAATGGAGAAGTAAGTATACAGGGAGGGAGTGAGAAAGGAGACAGACTGAGGAGAAGAAAGAAACTAAAGAGACGAGTGAAGAGAAATAAGAATAGAAAATGGAAAGATCGAGAGAGGGAGTAAACAGAAATGTGAGGAAGCGAGGAAAGAGACAAAGACAAGAGGAGGAGGAAGATGAGGATTGGATTGGGAAAGCAAGATGGAAGAACAAAGACAGGAAAGAGTGGAGAAATGAAGAAGAGGAAAGGAGAAGAGGAAATATGAGTTCAAAGTTAGAGAAGAAGAGGAGGAGAGATTAAGGAGACCGAGGAGATAAGAGCAATGAGGGAGAAAATGGCAAAGCACTGAGCAAACAGTAGGAGGAAAAATGAAAGAAAGATATCATGGAGAAAAAAGAGGAAATAAAAGATGTAAAGGAGGAAACGTGGAGGGAAGAAGGAGGAAGAAACTGTGTGAGGCTGAAAGCAAAGAGATGAGGAGCAGGAGTGAAGATAAGAGAGGAAAGAGGAGAGGAGATGAAGGGATTTTTTAAGCCAGTAAAGATAGAGGAGAGGGGGAAGTGATGAAAGTGGAGAAAGGACAAGAGCGCAAGAAGAGGTGAAGGAAAGGAAAGAAGGAAACGAGTAAAGAAGAAGAGTAGGACAAGGAAGGATATATGAGGAGAGGAGAGGAGGGAGAGGTGGATGAAGAAAGGAGAGAAGAGGACAAGATGAGAGAAGAAGCGAGACAGCAAGGACGAGGCGCGATTAAGCTTGTTTCACACACACGTACACACACACACACACACACACACCTGCGGCCTTTCTCGCCTCCCTGTAAGATTTGTTTGCATCTCGTCTCGCTAGGAGCTCAGGAGAGGCTGCGTTCAAGGTCCTCTGGATTTTATCCCATTTACAAAAACACACACACATTCATACACGTTCACACACACACACACACACACAGCGTGTCTTCCTAATGCACCGTGGCATCCTCTCAAGGCCTCTCACGGCCCCTTACATGAACACAGACATTCAATTAACGAACCTGAGGCATGAGGCGCTGGACAAACAATGTGTGTGTGTGTGTGTGTGTGTGTGTTTCTTCTTCTTTCTCATTATGATTCTAAATGTATCAGTCTGTCTCGTCTGAACGAATTAATAGGTTCCTTGGTGGCTTGGCACTGCCACACACACACGCACACACACACCATCCTTTCTGACAGCTCACATTAGAGACAGACAGCAGAGGTAGAAGACAGAGCGGTATGAAGGACAGGATGCAGACAGGTGGAAGGTGTGAATCCATCAGTGATGATCAGCCTGTTTACCTGTGGAAGCTTCCACACAGGTATTCTTTGATCGTTTCACAATTTTTAGCTTTGTTAATGTTTATACTACTTTATACTACTTGGCCAATGATGTGTGTGTGTGTGTGTGTGCATGCAGGAGACGGCCCTAACCATCAGGAGTAACTGGGGTTTAGTGCATTGCTCAAGGGCACAAAGGCTTAAGCCTGAGATTAATGGTCACCACGCTGCGGGCAGAGTCATCAGAAGCGGGTGTTGATGCAGAATAATGTGCTAATGCGTCCACAAGTTTGCCAGAGAAGAAAAATGATCTGGCCTGTAGTCCTGATTTTGTTCTGTGTGAGTGTTAGTTTGGAGAGTCATGGACTAACCAGCACAGCGTGACAAAGAAAACACAAGATACACTCTGAGAACAGTGTGTAGCTTCAGAAAAAACACACATTACAAATCAAGTGTTCGATGTACTGCCACTGTTATTTCTGATAAACCACACACTCCTGGGCTCTCCCTCCTTCTCAGTGTCTCTTAACCTTAATATGTGCTGCAGTCAGATGATGAATCACCCGTTGTCTCCGAGGCATAAATCATGTATGGAGTGTGTATGGAGTGTGTGCTTCCTCTTTATTATCCCCTGTTCATGTGCACCATATGAACAATGACCTCTCTTTCACACGCAAACACATAAACACACACACACACATACGCGTCAACCCCTCGATTACACTGTGATGTATCACCGACTGTGATGAAGCAGCAAAACAAATGTGATGTCTCTATTATTCCATGTTTCCTCTTCAATTATCTATCACAGGCTAAATGAAACCCTCAGAGGTGGCTGTTATCAGCGGAGTTATTACGAAGGTAAGAAGAATATCATCCTTCATCTCCACTTTTTAAAATTGGCTGACTCAGGTTACAGATGGTGGATTAAGGCAGAAAGGTTGCGGAGTATAAATTATATCAAAGATTATAGATTTTTCTCTCATTATTATGCTATTATGTAATTAGGATTTTTAGCTCTCCTCTGTTTCCGTTTTCTGAAAAAGGAGACGGAGTACTTCAGTTCCCAAAGTAAGTACACAAAGTTGGAAAACAAGCTTAAAATTCTGAATATTCTTCTCTGAGATTTGGTCACACAGAAGAGGCAAAACATCCTTTGCAGCAATAAGAGGGAATGAATATGCATCACAGATCCAGATTAAGTATTATGCAGCAGACTGTCAGTGAAATCCATAATTCAAAAAAGCCAACAAAAACAAATAAGAGACATCCAAAGACTGATTATACAGGGCGAAGAAAGCAAACAAAATGCTGGGATTCGTTACAGTCCAGACAGGCTAGACGCTGCATAAAACATCCAAATCTGCAGGATTCTTTAAATTACTCACAGTGAGACACACATCATTTCCATAAATTGTTTTTTAAATCCTGTTATCACAAGCTCGCCAATTAGTTTTTCTGTCACAGTGAGGTATGAAGCTTTTCATGTCTTCAGGTCACAACTAACTATCTTGTTATCCTGTGAAACTGAAAACAGTTTTGTCAGATCGAGACTTTAGATCTGGAGATCGACATCAGAGTGGCTCGGGGTGGCGTCGCCCTTTATAGCCGGGATCACTGAAGAAGAACCAAAGCGGTGGAGACGCAGTCGGAGTAAACGATTGATCAACGCTTCACATTCTGCTTTAATCAGGGTGGAACAGGCAGGAACCGAGCGCTTCTTCTACAGATAAAACTCAAAGTTCACTTGAACTCACGCCTTTTTGAGATAATGAGATAACTAAGTGTGATGTTTGATATCTTTTGGTAACGATAATTAATGTGTGATAATGAATGCAAGTGTTACTCAGAGAGAGAGAGAGATAGAGAGTTGAAGGGTAAACATGTCTGAAAACAAATATTCACTCTCCAGCCTCGTGCTGATTTCTGAATAAATCAACTATATGTTTATGTGTTGTATATGAGCATAGAGCCTAGTGGACGTTTTGAACTTACAGATATCATTCCCACAGATTTATAACAACTAAAATCATGTAGTACACTGGCCAAACTGGTGTGATCCCACTGCAAGATGTTTTTTGATATTTTAAATTGTGTTCCAGTCCTATTCTTCTGACTTCTGCTGACACATTTCCATGGTACATTAATATTTACCAACGATCAACAGAATGGCGTGAAACCGTCTGCAGGAATTTGTTTTGGGGCAAAGTAGAAATGATTCAAACTTCGAGGAGGTGTCACATTTCAGAATTGGACTGTGCAGCCCTATGAGTCAAACAAGCTGACTAAGTGATACTTAAAATATTACATAACTGTTAAAATCATTGATGCATAGCACCACTAGCAGTTCAAATATGTACAAGGGACCTTTAACTGACACCGGTCCACATGAACGGTGCACATAACTCATCAAACTGAAACTAAATGAACAAAATGTGAAACATATTGTTCCTTATTTGAGATTAAAATATTGTCAGCTACATGGAGCTTGTTCCTCCTCCTTTGTTTCAGTCCTCACTTCCTCCCTCTCCTGTCCATCTTCCTACCCACATCACTTCTTCTCCTCTGTTATTTCACACTGCCACACCTCTCTCTGTGTTCATTTATTTTTACCGCCTCGTCTGTCCGTCCTCTCCTCTCCTCTCCTCTCCTCTCCTCTCCTCTCCCCGTGTAAAGTGGTGTGCTGTTTGTTTGAAGTCGAGGCTTATTGAGCTCAGGTCTGGAGAGAGCATTGCTACGTCAATACTGCACAAACACACACCAAGACAAACACCTTCTCCTCTTGCTCCTCTTCTCCCTTCAACACTGTCTCACACACACATACGCGCTGCTCAGTCATCAATTAAGGGTGTGTATAGATCTCTCCCTGCAGCAGCAGTGCTTGTTTGGTTTCTACATTGTTTTTGGTTCCAGCTCATACATCTCTGTCTATGACAAACACACCACCACCTAAACACGCAGACACACTAGCATAATGGTGTACGATTAGCCTTTTTCGCTGCACAAAGCACAGTGTTTTCCCAGGACCGAGACTCAAGACCTTCATCTGCATTCTGAGTTCAAGAGTGAAGTTCTGGATTTGGGTTTGTGGCCTTAAAAAGTTCCTGAATTGAATTGAACAATTTCATTTGACCTTGACCCTGACGACCACATCACAAGTACTGATTTCTAAAGATATATTTTGTGAGAGCTAGCTTATGTAGCGGTATATGCGACCAATATGGTGCTGATGCGAGCTAAACAGTCACAGACTACTGGTCAAAACCAACAGGGTTAAAGAAAGCAGACAGCAGAGTAGTTATGAATGAAATTAGAACATAAGCAGAGGAAATTCTCTGTATATCAGTGTTACTTTGAAGTTTGATTATCAGTTCAAACATTAGTCACGCCACAGTCAAAACTAAGAGCACAATGAATTAGTGTTTGAAGCTGTGACATCTGATATTGGTCTAACACGTCCAATGGTTCAGTGTCGAGCTGGAATGATGAAATCATAGATAGGAAATTAATCTGCAACTATTTTTATGATCTTTCCACTTCTGCACATCTTCTATCAGCATCCACTCAAACATCACAGTCACACAACAGGAAATTACAAAGACTGACATGATGAGTTTGTTATTGTTGATGCTTTTTAATTTATCATCAGTCTGATCTGTTTAATCCTCGCAGTTCACAGACATGGTGAAAATCAAACAGCACACAGGAACCTTCAGGTCCTGATGGGTTTAGTTCCTGACAGTACTGAGAGTTATCAGGAGGAAAACAAAGCTAAACAACACAAATAAACATCCTCAAACACACACACACACATCCACATTATATCTCACAACACAGACACACCAGAAATCTACCAGTGGTGCAATGAATCATGGGAGCACAGGGACATGAGTGGAACTGGCCCGACAGCTGCTGGGAGGCATTGCAATGCGTGACTTTTTTGTTTTCATAAATAAGAACCAAAAGTGAGTTAAGAACAGAACTAATTGAATTTGTCGAGTGTCTGTGAGGTCTTGTTTATTCACTGTGTCTACTGTCTGTTTACTTTTCTGATAACTTCATCACTGCATAACTCATGAATGTTCAGACAAGCTTAATATTTGAGTATTATGTGATGCTGTGTAAACACTATTTGGATGTGGATGTTTGGATGTGGTGGAGTTATAAGACACTCTGGGCAGAGCCGTTTTGCAGGCTGTGGCAGAAAGGCAGCTCTGCGTGTCACGCTGTTCTTCCTGCCTTGCTTTCTGATGATATGGAGCCTGTTGTGACCTACACGCTCTCTCACACAGCGGTAAACTTTTTGTCTGGTCAGAACAGCTCTGCTACGACCGATTTAATTGTAGAAATTCGCAAGTTCATATTTTAGAAAACAGAAAAGGGACAATCGTCTTTCCTGGAAATGACATGAAATCATATTCCATACGTGTCTATATGTGGCTGCTCTGTAGCTGACCCCGACCTTTGACCTTTGACCCTCTCTGTGGAGGCGGCAAAGCGGAGAATTTCCCCACAGGGATCAAGAGGGATCACATCGCATATTCATGGTACAGCAAAGAGCTGGGGATAAAAGCATCCACCATAAAGCAGAGCGAGTGTGAGCAAGCGGCAGAGAGAGGAGATAAACAGAGAGAGAGAGAATATGTTTGTAGGTGCTTACATCTAGAAATTCTCCTTGAATTTAAAGTATTTTTCTTCACAGCTCTGCGAGGCTTTCTGTCTCTGTTCAACTGAGCTCAAAACTGTGGAGGAAAACAACCAAGGCTGTGTGTGTGTGTGTGTGTGTGTGTGTATGCATATGTATGAGGTGACAGATGGGATGTAATTTAAAACGTTACCTTGTACAGATGCACATT
This sequence comes from Nibea coibor, assembly GCA_023373845.1. Taxonomy (NCBI): domain Eukaryota; kingdom Metazoa; phylum Chordata; class Actinopteri; family Sciaenidae; genus Nibea; species Nibea coibor. The sequence continues at coordinate 19,637,679 of CM041730.1, forward strand.
TTACCCTTCACACACACACACATACACACAGAGAAGACGTCTCAGAGTGAAAACTGATGCACGCTGAAATACTGTTACTGAAATACTGATATACTTAACAGTACTTCAATAACAGCGAGTTACTGAAATGAGTCAGTAGTTACAAAAATGATACACAACGCTGAAATATTGTCTGAATTTCCGCTCATAAGTTGTCAGCAGTCAGAAGCTGCAAGACTCTAATCACCAAAAAATGCCAAAGTATGTTTTGGGGTCCGATATATCTGAAAAATATTCACCACCTATATCTGCCTCACCTCGTCATGCACCGCTTGCAGATCAATCAGATATTTCCGGCAAGAGGCAATTTTATAAAGCAGATAATCCACTCCATGCTGAGCAGATATTGGAAAAACACCCACAAAAATAAGCACTCAGCTGCTTAACGTTTACACTCAGTATCCATGAGGGAAGTAAAGTATGGGGAATGGTTTGGCCTGTAATCACTCCAATAATGACACATCTACTGAAGTGCCTGCTGGTTGAAATGAGGAGAAGAGTTGTGACCACTTTGCTCTTCGCAGCTCAGCTCTGACTTGCACTGTTGCTCTTGGCTGCTAAATAGAATATTGTTTTTCTTCTGTGTTGTTGCTGCTCTGATGCAACTATTCGATCACAGCCGTCCGTGAAACAGAGCAGTGTCGCTTTTGAAATCCAGCCGAAACTCATCGACAGTTTCATGCTTTGACTTGGATTTTTGGGAGCTTTGCAGCTACACTGTCTGCACACAGAAGGGGACTGGGCACGAATCCTCTGCTGGAATTGAAGACTGAATACAAACACTTACAGCCTCCTGAAAACCTGAATGTTTTCATGCTCCTTTACAAAATAACACCACATCAACGATTCAGGTGCTGTTGTTGCCATAGGATATTACTGCTCCCTCACTCTGCCTCTCTAATCCATACATATATCCCAGTGGACAGCAGACTGGGAAACTGTTTATCCAATCGCAGCTGTTCAGAATTCCTCACCTTCTCCCACAAAACCTACCTTCACTGGTGAATATAAATGCCTTGGAGTGTGTGCGCGTGTGTGTGTATCGATGCCTACAAATATGTGTGTGTGTATGTGTTGTGGTGGGGGGATGCTTAGCAAACACTGCAGAGCAAGCAGTCCGGAGAGCAATAATTCACCTTCTGCAAAATCCATGAATAAAAACAAACTCGAGAGAAGCGACAAATAAAACATGCTCATTCTTTTCTTCTGTTTCTTTCTGTCTCTTCTCTCGATCGCTCTTACTTCCTCTTTCCCACACACGCACACACACAGATATAAAAGCACACACTTCCTCTCACCTTTGCTTTGCATCAAGCCTGCCTCAAAGAAAATATATTTCTGAATTTCAATCCAGGTAACAAGCAGAAATAAAATATTGTGTTGCAATAGCAGTGACACACACACACGCACACACACAAACACACACGTTGTGCGCATGGTGCGCTGCTATCAAACAATGAACAGGAGAAGTAATAAAAGCTATTAAATATAAGTAGTATGCCCTCTCTGTGAAAACACACTCTGACATACACACAAGGAAGTAATAACAACACACACACAGATTCATGATTAAATGTCTTGACAGCAACCGTGTGCGTGTGTGTATGTGTGTTAGAGGTGTGTGCAGAGTTTAGAGCTTTCAATCTAATCCCTTTCTTTATTGGCCACAAGCAGCAGGGCCAGTCGCGTAATACTGTGTGTGTGTGTGTGTGTGTGTGTGTGTGGCTGAGGAATAAGGAAAGATTTGAGTTTTCAGAGGGGAGTTGAGCAGGAGGAGGAAGAGGAGGAGGAGGTAGAAGATAGAGGAGCGCTCGTTTAAATCCTCCTGGTAATATTGCTTTCTTCACTCTCTTGGCACGGAGATTAACTGCTAATGGAGAGGATATATCTGCTATTATCCCAGCAACAACAACAACAACAGCAATGACAACGCTGACAGCAAGGAAGTGCGCCAGCGTTTATGGTGACTGTATCGACAGAAATACAGAGAGATGAAGCTGATCTGAAGCAACGCTTTTGTTTCTGAGGGGAGGTGAGCTCGAGTCGTGCAGCAGTGGAATCAGCTTCAAAGCAGAGTGACCACGTGACAGTTCAAGTCAGGCACAAAGATGAAGGCTGAAGACTACTCGGAGACACAAGAGCAGTTCAATCTCACTTATCAAATGATGACAGTAAGGGTTAACTGACAAGATGAGGACGGAGAATTTGGTGTTGAAGCAAAAAGCAAAAGCACCAATATGTTCCAACGAAGTGATCTGTGAATGTTTCACTTTTGTTGGTAATTTGTTTATTGATCTTACAGTAACGAGTAATGAGTTTCATAAACTTGATTTCACCTGCTCTCAGTTAGTGTTATCAAAGACATTTGTTGATCTGTGTTCATGTATAACCTGCATGAACTGACCACTCATCAAATCCAAGCAAAGTCTAACAATTGGAAGTTGAAAAGATGGCGGACATTAATTTAAAAAGTTTCAAAGCCGACACATCACAGCTGTCATCTTTCCGTCTGTGCGTTGGCATGAAGATCCGGTTTATCTATCTATGTCCACGTCACCTGATAACAGCACTGCAAATCAAAGTGGGAAAACAATTAAGAAAACACAGCTAAAGGCTACAACTTTGTAAATCTCTAAGTGTCTTCTTGTACGTTTCACCTCAGTCCCTGTGCTCACCTTGCAGTGCTATTGAAACTAGCTTGTGCTAACACAGAGGCAGTGACAGGAGAAGCCGGCTGTAACTGACACTGAGCAGAGAAATGACACATTGAGCACAAATGACTGGAGACAGTGAAAACAGCTTGTACTGTGTCTGCTTTAAACCAGTTCATTTGCTCCCTGTCGCCTCACTCTTGTTGTTCTTGTTGTGTGTGTGTGTTGGCTCTTTCTTTTCTTCCCACCCTCTCTACATTTCTATATTTTCCTCTTTTTTTCTGCGTCTTTCATCCATTTTTTTCTTCTTTCTCATTTTTGTTCTCATCTTGCATCACGCTCTCCTTTGTACCGTCGCTCGGATTCTTCGTCTTCTCCATTCTCAATCTCATATTCTTTCTTTTCTGTCCTCATTTTCTGTCTCTGCCGTTGTCTCTCATTTCTCTCTCGTCTCTTCGGTTCACCCCGTCTCTCTCTCCTTGTTATCTTTCTCCCTCACTCTCTTTATCCTCACTTTACCCTCCGCTCTCTATAAACTAGATTGATGGCTCAATCCTACATGCATCAAGGTGAGAATTACAATTTTCGCACCAGCACACACACACACACTTCCTACAAATGGCAGTAGACAATGACGGTCCTATTCATACACTCACTCCCTTTACCTCCCATGCACACATTATCCTTTCCTCCCTATCCTATGTTGACATTCACAAAAGTAACCAGGTTGCTGGCAGCAGAGGCTGTTTAAATGTAGCTGGCCTCCAAACATTTTTGGACCACACAGACATATTGTAAGTGTAGTAGTGTCATTTACACCATGACAGCTACAAATAGTCTGTTTCTGATTGCAGGTGTGCATTAAGATCCTCACACCTCAGAGTTTACCGTTTAACACATATGATACAGATACAGAATACATATAATCACAAATAAGAGTTGAAGATTTGGCTGCATTGATCCTGAACCACAGAGCAGCCCAAACTCTGCATTATGACATACCAGTATTTCTGCGGTGTTAGCATGTCCCTCCACCACCTCTGCTGCCCGCTCAAAAATGACACACCTCTCAACTTGTCAAAGAAAGTGACGTGTGCAGTGACTGTAAAACGTTACCAGAGAGCAGACAGTAACTCTAGCATTAGCAACTACCTCCAACTGTGTGTGCAGTTTGATTCACAGGGACCTGCTTTATGGAAAATATCAGATCCAGAAGGCTGACACTGACCCTAGAACTGTGGTAAACAAGCTCAGTCAGCAGTCTTTGAATTCACACTGCTCACAGACTGGTCAAAGCGTTCTCAGGTGTATACTGCCTGTTTGCTAAATGTTTTTTCAATCATTTTTCATTCATCAAATCATTACAAATGTATCTACGGTATATTGAATTGAAGGCACTGTCACCTCCACTGGTATAGTTCAGCTTTGCATTTGGATTTAATAGTTTCATTAGAAGGTTGCATTAAGTATATTAATTTTACACCCAAAGAACAAAACACTGACGCCGCCAGAGCGGAGTGACTCCTGTTTGATACAGTCTATGAGTGATTCTGATGCTACAGTCATCTATGTCCAGGCCTCACTGATTACTGTACAAAAGCCCAATGTTATAACTTTATTTAGTGATTTGTTTATAGCGTAAAGGCACACAAACACCATATACGTAGTGTATCACAAGGCAGCACACAAACTGACTCCTCATGATGCGGATATCAGTAGAATATAAATGAAATATGCACGATATGTCATGGCGTACAGTGCTGTGATTTATTGACACTGGATGTCACCATCCTGAGGCTACACTTATCAGTTGCTTTCAATCCTTCCACGCCTGTTTATCTGTGTGTGTGTGAGAGAGACACACACTCACACACAGAGTATACTTGGATAATTTTGCAGTCAAAGATGCTTGATTATGCTGCATCCTCAACTTAAAAAAAATCCCATTTATGCTGATTCTTGCTGTTTTGTTTCTGAATCGTCTGAATCATTTATAAAGGAGGAGGACGCGATGAGGAGGGGAGAAATGCAAAACACACTTTCTCGTGCTTTTGTGAGAAACATGCCTCTTAATGCAGGAAGGGCACGGTGATTGCAAATTGCCTGTCTGTGTGTAATATCAGAGGCAGAATCAGTGTGAATCAGTCAGTGGGTGGTGGTGGCTAAAACTCCTCACTTACTTATCTGTCCTCACCTCAGTACGCACAGCGTTTAGCTCTACTTGCTGTCTGGTAACCTTCGACCCGTGAACGTCAGATTACAGGGTGCTTCTCTATAATGGCTGCACTCACTGTTAAACAGGGACAGGGGCTGCAAATCCACGTCAGCCTTATATTCTGTACATCTGTTGCATTTGGCTTCTTGCGTAATTTGTCTGCCATGTTTAAACAAATAAATAAAATGTGCAGCACTCTGGAAGACAGTTTCAAAAGTAAACAAATGAAATATTAAAACTTGAGACGGTTTCCCAGGTTACCTGAGACTGAAAAACTGAAGCAATCATATCATGAGCTCCAAACTCCATCTGACAACAATTTAGCGTCTGGGGGCAATGGCAATGTTTTGATGCATCTGTTGTAACCAGCCAAGACTTCCTCTGCAGTCCACAGAATGATAAGCAAGACACATTTCTGCCGATTTTTATAAACAGATATGTTCACATGAACGCTGATACGCTAATAAAAAGCTAAATAGCCGTCACACAATAGTCAGTAGGTTCCGAGATTGTTTTTCAGTCACAGCGTTCTGCTTCCTTTGCTTCAGCTGCTTCTTCTTCTTAAAGCAGCACAAGTGTTGAGTTTGCATTCAGACTGAGACTGTGGCCTTGAATTACAGCGCTAACAACAGCTGATATGTTCTGCAAAACAGCCACTAAGAAATGTCAGGACTCAAACATAAAGACAGTGATGGCTGAACGGGAGAGTGAAATAAAATCACTTTCTGTTATCTATTATGTGTTCAGCATATATATATATATATATTCCTCATAGAGGGTGAAGGAGAAACTACAGCGGCTACGAAATACTTTAAAATGTCCTCATGGTTGCTGTCCTTTCAGCTCTCACTTGCACATATTGTAACTAAACAGGTGATTTATTTTTTGCATCCTCTAAGCCGATGTACTCTGGCTGCCATAAGAGCAAAACCGGTAGGTGACTTTTGTGTAGCTGTTGAACCACAGACGGAATCATTTCCCCAGAGTGTTTCACAAATGAGGCCCCGGATGCCAGAGGCCAGTCTAGTTAGCCAACCTGTGGGCCCTGCTGTACACAGAGCCTTGTATAAAACATTATTATTATTATTCCCTCCCTGGGAGCTGGTTATAGCTGCTCTGAAAACTCATTTCCCTCTCCTCTTGTCCATGTGAATACCTCCTGATAGGAAGAGAGAACGAGAAAGGAACAATAACTGCATTTCATATGAAATGAATAATTTCAACTGCGTGTGTGCATGAAGAGAGTGTGTGTGCGGGGTATTGTGAGTGCGTGTGTGTTTGTCTTGTGACATTGTGGAGCGATTGGGCGTTGTGATACACCAGGCGAGCACACAGATTGGAGCATCGATCTTGTTTCCTCGGGAAACTGAGACCGAAACTAAGAAATGGAAAAAGAGATCCAGCTACCAAGAAAGTTACAATAAAAATACACGAGTGAAGAGAACGATCCACATGTGCAGCTGTATTTCAACAAGACATACTGTAACTCTTTTAATGTATGATCTCTATTGTCACCTTGTATGAGTCTCAGTCACTCAGACAGGCATCAAAATATAGAAAGAGATTAGACAGTTATTTAATTTTCGCCTGTCTGCCAAGCAGCCAGATTCAGACTACATGACTTTATCTATGGGAAATCTTCATCAACCCCTGACTCATCCAGGTCTGAGCCCGACAGCTGCCACGAGCCTGCCTGAAACATTTTAATTACATTACTCCAGGACAAAATCTGTACATCCTCAACACAGACTGCATTAGAGCTGGGCGATATATCGATATTTTAGTCTATATTTATACTTTCAAATGTGATATAGCACAAGACCATATCATTTATATCAATATAGTTTATTTTGTGTTAAAATGACTATACATTTCTTCCCATGAGCCGCCAACTATCTTTTATTTGTCCTCTCCCTCTGCTTGTTGATGTCATGGCAGAGTCCAGAAAAAGTCGCTAGTTGCTTTTTGGGAAAAAACTAATTCGCTAAGCGGTCAACACTGGACCACTGATTAGTGTGTTAATAAACAACTGAATTTAGGGTTAGGGTTAGGGTTAGAGGCGGTGCACAGGGTGTGATAATCCAGTGACGGAGGTTACCATGAGATCACCAACTGACAGAACACACTTCAGCAATCACTGATGAATAACAAGCGAGTCCTTAATAAGCAGAAACCGACTCATTTTCTCTGATCTGATATGAGAAGAACACAATGGGAAGATGCTGGATCAAAAATATTCTCCAAGCTAAATACACAAAGAACAGAACCTGACAGAGAGGGGACTGATAAATATTCACACTTACATATCTTACCCTTTATATTCTCCATGAATATGTATCTAACACAGCCAAATCTGCTCATGCTAATACTAGCTGGCAAGTCACAGCAGGTTGTTTAACTCTGTCTGTTGTCTGTGCGGAGACATGAAGTGAGACAAGGATCATCAGTATGCATTAGTCAGTGCATCTCTTGAAAAATATCATATTTAGTAGAAATACTTCAGAAACCAGCACAGGCCTGAACCTGTAGCATGAATGTCAAAATGTGCACTAACCCGACCAACGCCATCAGTCCTTCCACCTCTGATTTTTAAACTGGTTATGAAACAATCTCAGTTAATGACGATGCCTCTATATTTTTCTAAATGTGTGTTGTCTCTGACATTGTGCCTTCCTGTGTCAGCATTTGGGCCGGTTTGTCTTGGTTGTCATGGACATCATTTGAGATCAGATGTGGGGCAGCTGAACAGGACGTGCACACACACACAGAGGTATTGCTGCAGTACTGGCTGTGAGGTGCCAGGTTCAGGAGCTCCTCTGTATATAAATTATTATAATCTGTGTGTGGACACACACCTGGCTTCAGGTTTTACACACTGGTGTTTACATGTTAAATGTGCCCATGGTTTTACAGATCTGAAGATTAAATGTACCTTCAAATTGTATTAAACCAGCACACCTTCTGATTCTGAGGCAGGAGATGAAACCGCTGACACGCAGTCTGTGTCTAAATGCTCAACTGATGGCACCCGAGAGTGCCATCTCTCCAATAATGGTCTTGATGTGCTGGTCCAGCTCAAATAACTGTGAGCAGGCCTTTCCCTCTCGTGTGGTCAGCGTCTCTCTTCTGTGTTTGGAAATACTTTATTTGGCCTCTGATTCGAGATTCAACCCTTTTTTCCCCATCACCTGTGTTCCCTTCTCTGAATACAACGTCCCTCAATGAGTGACAGCATTCCTTTTTTTTTTATTTTCTTATTTAATATCCACCACTGAGGTTCACTTCCTGCAGCAGTACTGCCATTTCAGAGCTACTTAGGTTCTTCTTATGTTTGAAGTCTGGTGCTCCACCATCTTTAGATCCTCATTTGACTTCTGTCTCAACTTTTCTTTTGAATTTCTGTGAGCACACGTCCCTGCAGTCTGAAGCTCTTCTACGGGGATTGGCAGGGCATTTACCTATGCTAATTAGGAACAACCGGCAAGCACTTTCAATTTGCAAGAACAATGGGATTCATCATTATATGACCACAGGTGTGAACCATGAGTTTCATGTTGACCAAGAACAAATGCAAGAGTTAAAAAAACAGTTCTGTTTGTGCGGTATCAAATAATGTCTGATCCATCACAGCACATCTGGTTGAAATCTGATCAAACGCTGCCCTGGGACGCTTGACATTCATCCATTACAGAGAGAGAGAGAGAGACGTGCGCACACGCACACACACACACACACACACACAGAAGCAGAGTGTCCTTCAGTATTCAACCAACCAACAGATTGTTTCCTCTCATGTTTGGACTTCTGAAGGCAGAAACTTCATAAAAGATCCCCTGCCAACCTGCCTGAGGACACAGGCACACTCCAACCATGCCGCTTCAAAGGCTGTGTGTGTGTGTGTGTGTGTGTGTGTATCAGTGCGTGTGTGTTCTCGCCTCCGTGCGAGAAATACAATTTTTCTTGTGTGCGTATGCAGATGAGGGTGTGATCCTGCATATAAGCGTTTCTGTGTGTGTGTGGGTGCGTGTGTGCGTGCATGTGTGTGTGTGTGTGTGTGTGTGTGTGTGTGTGTGTGTAAACTGGAGTTGTAGAGGAAGTAGTTGTGCTAGGTAAACAGGAGTGCAGGCTAATCCTGTGAGGAATGGGAATTCTGCATTAGCATTTGAATAGCGCACAGTGCCATGAGTACTGCTGACAAAACTAACACACATCCTCAGCCCTGGCTTACACACTCACACACAAACACACTGCATATATTCAGAGCGTTTTTCATGTCGCTTATATCTTCACAGGATCCTTCAGAGGGAAAAAAAATAACTACCTGCTGATTATTTTTAACATACTGGAGATGTATCCGCTCTGGGTTTCTGAGCTACAATTTGCTTCATACACACCTCAGCATATTCACCTGCAAGCTGTCCAACACAACCACAGGGTGCATTTACATGCACATTAATAATGTGATTATACTGTAATTAGGCCAATAATGAGGGTAAGAGCCCATGTAAACATCTGATTACATGCAAGTGCGCATAATCACAGAAACATATGCTGGTGTCTGCATCAAAACACTGGTTTTCCAAATATTATCACCTGTTACCATCAAATTATATTGATAATAATAATACGCTTCATCAGACCTGAAAGATAAAGGTCCTTTGCTCTGGCCTTTCACAGGAGCCTTTTTAGTAACTCAGGAGGTTTACATGTGTGTTACCCCCTGAACCATGTTTCAGTTTTGGTTTTTGGACCCGGCTTCACAGGTGGTGTCAAGAGCTTCACAAAATGTGGAGCAATGTTTCAGTTCCAGAGTCTCATTAGCCGCTGGTATTATTTGTTCAAAAACAGACGTGTAAGAGGCGGGACTGCTGTCGACGACACAACATTGGAGACTGCTTTTATGTAGAACACATTCAGACTGCAAACAAGCACTTGGGAGCTACAGTGGATTATGTCATCATCATCACCATCCTCAACATTATCATCATCGTCATGCAGGCTGTCACTGTCTCAGCAGAAACTCCTTAGAGAAACTTTTGGTCCTGCTTTACTCATCTTTGAATATTATAGCAGTGCAACAAAAACAGCCAAATTTTATTTATTTTTCTGTCATTGTAGGAACAGACTGTGTTCGTGGTAATGATGATACGAGGCGGTATGTAGCTGCTGACAGATCCCACAGTTTTACACTGGGTGTGAAAAACTGTGGGATTAAGTTGGCAGCTCTGTATTTGGCACAGGTATTAGCCGAGGTGTGTTACTGCATGTGTGTCCTGACTTGAAGATGATACACTCTCTCTCACTCTATCTCTCACACACACACACACTCACTGATTGCCCTGCTGAATGAACACAGATTCTCTCTCATTGCGTGTAGGCTCACATCTCACAGAACAAGTCGACACAAGACGCAAGACTTTTTTCTTCTCCTGATCGGCTAAGTGGCTGCAGCTGTTTCTACCCCTTCTGCTGAAGTACTTTAATTACATTTCAAATTTCATATCTGAGGCATTTAGCCGAGGATCTTATCCGGTCAACTTACAATGAGAGCAACAGCAGATTAAGCTTCAATGCCTGAATTATCCACCATGTGAACAACACCTCCTACTCACGCAAATTTAAAGTGAGCCTCACAATGAAGACAAAGTGTGGCTCTTCTTTAAGAACTGTTGAAGTCTTAAGAGCTTTGTTGACACATAATTACCATACTTTTATTTTTACTGACTGGATTTTCTATTTTTCACAAATCACACGCAGTTTCTCTAAAATGGCAATCACTTTGTAAATGAATATTTTATATTGAGAGCATTTCTTCTTAAAACAAGTGCCAGCTAATAATTTTGATCATCATTTAAGCTAACTTCAGCTCTGCCTGTTCATCACTCACCCCCTGTGATCCTGATGTCAAGGGATTTACCATTTCTCAGAGACTGAGCTGGAGGCAGCGGCTGTCTAAACTTTCTCACTTCAGATCTGCTCTTTGTTGCCTGTCCATTAAAGGCCACTGCAGAGGTTCATGCTCCTAGACATCACCTGTCTGCCCAGCTATTCTCTTTATGCTGTTTCATGTGTTAAAATGTGTGCAGTATTTCTAATTAGGAGACGCTTCACTCAATTTCACCCAAACAAACCATCTGGAATCCATAGATTTAGTCAGGGGCTCACCAAAGTAGTCCGTCCATCCATCCATCCATGCTTTATCTATAACCATTTACCCTCAATGGGTCGCAAGGGGCTGGAGACGATTCAGCTGTCGTTAAACAAGAGGCAGGCTGACGAGTTCATCACAGACACATCAGATCACAGACACATAGAGGAAAAACAACCAGTTACAGACCAATTAACCTGTGTCTCTTTGGACTGTAGGAGGGAGGCTGGCGCACTCAGAGGAAACAGCCGTCATTCAGATCTGTTACAGATCTGTTTTATAACTCTAAAAGCTTTTATAGCTCTAAAACCACAGCAAACACAAAAACATGCTTTTGACTGCAGGTGATCTTACACAGCGATGTGTTTAAGCTTTCATTCAGTCACTGATGTGCATTTGCATTTTTACATTTCATCCATTTAACAGACACTCAGATCCAAAACGGCACAAACGCCAGAGTCAGTTCTTATGGTAGATCAACTGCATCACAAGCAGCCCGTAACAAGGAGCTCAGGGAGGTCAGAGGCTAAAACATGCTGCTGATCAATAGAACAAATGATCTTGTGATACACGAACATAAATATATATATTCCGGGAAACAACAAGGGACACAAAGAGCTGAGTGGAGAGCTATCAGATTTTATATGCAGCTCTTTGCAGCGTTTATGTATTTCTGTTGTCTCTACATAAACTACTTGTCACCTTGACACAGACTGCTGAGTCTTGGTGTGTGGTGGAGGAGCTGAATATGCAGCAGCCCTCACACACACACACACAGAAATCCATTGCGTGTGCACGCACACGCACACACACACACACACACACACACACAGATTCGATGGCCTTTCAATCTAAAAATCTTTTGTCGTGATGCCTCTGAAATACTCATTAAATTTATGCCATTAAAGTACACTGAGCTGGATGGATTCTGCCTTTAGTGCAGAGAGACGCACAAATAAAGCAATAAATTTGGATTCTGGGACAAGTTTCATTACTCAGATGAGTGGCAGAAGAACACACTGCTAACCTTCACCTTCACTGTGCAGTTAAAGTGAGATCTCATACACTCAAAATCACATTCTTAGATGGGCTAATAATGTCTCTAGTTGCAAAGACTGACTTTATGGATTTCTATTATATTCATCCAATATTCTTATAAGCGCACAGTCTCTGTAATGCAAATTAAGTAGAGTTTATACTACTTTATATTTTTATGTCCTCTCATCTCACAATATTCGCAGAGAGGAGCGCTTCTTGAAAATGTGTCTAGTTTATGTCTGTGTGTGTGTGTGTGTGCTAGTAGTTCAATAAAACAAGGCAGGAGAGGATGGATCAATACAATTTATCCCACCAGCCACAGTTAACATGCTGCGGGTCTTTTGCATAACAGACATCCTGCAGTGCACGCTGGGCGCAGATGTGAAGCTGGGTCGAAAATGAACCTAATTATCTTCAAAGGAGCCATAACAATCTGATAATGATTTTATACAATTATGAAAGCCCCTATAGTGAATGTATAGGCATATTATTAAAGCGTTATAGGAAAAGCATGCATAGTATTATCAGAGGAAATAAAAAACAGCAAGCCAAGTATTAAATCATCATGTGTAGAGACAGGAATATTGTAGGATTAAATAGGAATAGTCTGTGATGGTGTGGAAGGTAAGAACTTTCTGATACCAAAGATAAAAAATAAAGTTAAAGTTGCAACATGGTTGATTTCCTTTAGTTTGCATCCAAGGCTGACAGAAGAGGAAATAACTCATTTATCTGAATGGAGCTCTCAGGCTTTTCACGTTATATTTCACTGTTTTGTGAGACTTAAGTTGACTCACCTGCATTTCAGAAGCATATATTGCACTACTGGCTGAAGCAGCCATTTTGCCATGAAATATGAGGGTAAACACAGGTGTTACCGCTGATACATTAAGGTTACATTCCATTTATTACAGCAGACTTTAAAGTGAGTAAACATGCATGTCAAAATGGCTGCTGTGAAAAAGAATTAATCATCAAAACATGAAAAGTCTGCAGAAGAATCTCTGCAGTTTAAACTACTCACTAGGGTCAATTACTTGTACTACAAGCATTGAAATTTTACTGCTAATTGGTTTAGTGTGACAGGAGTTATACTTTACTTTCAACGTGGTATTTCTACTCAAACTTTGTGCACCGCTGAATGTCAAACTATCCCACGGGTTTGGGAGAAAACTGCACGGACATCACAGACAGACTAGCAGGCGTGTAAACGCCATAAAACAACCAAAAGACAAACATTACCGTCACTATGAAGTCGTTATTGGCGCACTTTAACACGCGACATGTTGGGTTTACTACAGGACATTAGTCTAATGACAGCTGTGAACTCCACAGCCACGCTCCAGGCTCCACGGGGACATAGCGGACTGTCTTCGGACACTCACTGACAGAGAAAGTGGTAGTGTTTCTACTTCACCTGGTTGTATGCTGTCTCTCCGCCTCCTGCTGCTACTCCTCCTCCTCCCCCTGCTCCTGCTCCGGTACCGAGCTCCGGCAGTTTCCTCCGGCTCAGCACCAGCAGGTAAACCAGCGCCCCCAGCCACACCAGCACCGCCACGGCCACCGCCAGCCTCCGACAGAGACGCTTCATTTTTCGGTCAGGAGGAGCCGGCGGCGCCCGCAGCCCGGCTTCTGTCAGAACCGCATTTTAAATAGAAGCGAGGAAACAAACAAAAAGCAACCGCACCAAGCAGCCAACCGACACTAACTAACACGCACAAGTCTGTCCGGTCCCGCTGCCGGTAAAACACTGACTACAGAGCGCGCGCTGCCTCTCACTCTCTCTCGTTCTCAACTCACAGAGGCTCGAGCGCTTCTCTGACACGCCTGACAGCCGTGTGCGCGTGCGTGCGTGCGCGAGCGAGAGTGTGTGTGTGTTTGTGAATCAGTGTGTTTCTCCGAGGGTGTCCTGGACCCTCCTGAAGGTTTGAATGGGAGAGCATGGAGCTCCACCTGCCGACATCCACAACTACTCCACCACAGCACAGCAGAACAATCACAGGTGCAAAGAGCGAAACTGATTTAATTCATTAACTATTCAGACTGTTAGATCATTATTTAAGTCTTTTTTCAACCAAGTGTTCCAAAAGTCTGAATTTTACCACTTCCTTGATAAAGTGGAGAATCAAGAAAAAAATAAATCAGGAGATAAAAACTGCAGGTAGTTGTAGCCTCAGACAAATAATACTTTAAATTATAGAGCCCAGTTCATCCATCCCTCGAAGCAGAACCTTCTTGCTGTAAGGTGACAGCTAATCACTGCAGCACAACGCAGCAGTGCAGAAGAGTCAAATTAAAACAGGACAAAGACAGCTTTAGACAACCTTAAGACCACTTTAAAACCTGACATAAACAACCACAACAAATGTCCAAACAGCGGTTCTTTTTGATGTTCATATAGACATGTAACCATAAATACAGAGAGATGGAAAGCACAAACTGAAAAACACACTACAAATCATTGGTCCAGTGTGGGTTAATAAAGCACAGATGTAATACTGTATCCTGTAACCACGGGTTGTCTGATTCAGTGTTGGGTTACTAGATCAAACAACCTCTTTGTCTTGAGACCAGAAACCAGAAAATGTAGGGAAGACCTGAGAAGAAAAGAGAAGAGAAAGACAGAAAGAGGAACGCGTGAGAGAAAAGATGAACAGAGGAAATGAGATTTAAAAAAGAGGAAGAAGAAAAGGAGGACAGAAATATTGTTTTTCTGTTGCAGTCAAATGAATAGATAAATTGACAAGGAAACCTCATCAGTTATGACACATTTTGTTTCAATAAATGATTAGACACACCACTGAGTGCATGTTCCATCTTAGCATTATTAATAAAACATATGGAACAAAAACAAAAATGATCCTTCTGAGGTGATGAACGCGATGAGAAACCACATCTTCACTGTCTTAGTGCACCACCTAGTGTTGATACACAATAACTGACCATCGTCTGCTCCCAGTGTGTCGTATGTGGAGCAAACTTTAACCTCAACAACTTCTTAAAAAGTCACATTACATCCATGTTGTGGAGAGACTTCAATTTAAATAAAACATGTCTTAAAACTCAGCATCCCAACAGTACACTGCATGCTGTAGTGGAGTCAGTCCTGTTACTTCACTTAAATTGACTTGCAGTAAAAGTGAAAAAAAGTGTCTCACTGTAAGACAAGTTTTGGAAAGACCACTGATATTAGTTTTATACATTTCAAAAAGGGAGCTGTATTATTTTAGGTGGGAACTGAAAGCCGAAGGCAGTAATTAGAAAAAGCTGATACAAACATTGAAGTGGTTGAAGAGTGAATTTAATTAATAAAACGCCTGCAGCAGAAGTTTTGATAAATATTTAGTCACAGGGACAATTTTACTGTTTGTTTGTTCAGACGGTAATTAAAATGTTCACGAGCCTCCTAGATGTAATTTCAAGTAAGAGATACCAGGAAGGTCTGACAGCAGTGATATCTCCCACTGTAAAAATAAACTGCAGAACTGGGGTGTCCCTACTTCATTATCAAAATGACTGACAATCCTCACGTTACTTACAGTACTCAGTTGTTGCATGTGAGCTGTTGTTGCAAAACACATTTGTGCCAATTTTTGTCCCCAAGGAGAATTAAGTTATTGTTGTCACCTTTTTAATAAATGAATTGATGTTCAGAAAATGGCCTGAGTGTGGAATATTCCAAAAAACATGTGGTGGTTATATCACACTCAAAAACTCAAACATCTTGGAATACGGTGTAAATACTCCCCAGTCAGAATAACAGGAGGTTTCGCTGCCCTGGTCCATCTGCCAACACTGCCCTAAAGAGAGAGTTACCTGCTGTAGATGGTGGTCGGCGTGGTCCCAGTTTGGAGAACTAGACAGATGTCCTGGCATGGAAGTGGAGCAAAACTCTGTGTGGACAGGGTCCAGGAAAAACATATTTCAGCCACATAACTGACAGAAATGTTGATGATGTTCTAAATGCCAATATTTTATTGCTAGAACAATAACCTACTTGTTCTCATATCACTATTGACTCATATGAAGTATTTGCACAAGTTTACAATCATACTAACACCTGACTTGACTTTGTAAACTCATACAGGTAGTTCAAACAAATGAATGTTGATTATATTGTTCTTCTGTCAACAAAATATAACCACTTTGAACAAACTGACCTAGTGTCACACGAGGGAACATATAGAGCTTTGAGCAGACCAAATAACACACAAGGGGTAAACAAGACGGGCACCAACTAAAACTAAAAGTAAACCAAAAAAAGCCAGAACTAAATGAACTAAAAGTCAGGCATGAAGTCATAACTGGGTCTTTAAAATGGGTCATAGAAATACAACCATACTCAAGAGAACAGCAACTAAACAAGGTGTTAACTGAACAAACTGACCTGACTAAATGACACATGAGGGAACACCCTGGTTTCTCAAACAACGTCACATTCAACAATTTGTGTCCTCAACCGGTCCTTGCCGCTTTGCCAGCAGCTTGTTTCTAATCACTGGGGAGGAGCACTGGAACTTTTTGTCCAAGGTTGAAGGATCTCTGTGAACATACCAGGACTTCTGCTGTCGCTGGGTCTCTGCCACGTGTGATTGGGAAGCTCACTCATCGCTGACTCATCTGGACAACACAGGATACAACACTTATAACACTATAAAGAAATGAACGTTGAAAGTACAAGGAGGTTGTTGTTTAGGCAATTAAGTATATAAAAAAATGTTATATATATATATATACTACCCACACTTTTACAGAACCGCCTCAGTCTTATAAACAGGGCCTGTGTTTGTTCCTTGGTTGCCACGGTGCCCTGCAGAGCGCACATGATGCTCGCTGGTGTATAGACGAGTCCCAGACGTTGCTTGCTGGAGCCGGAGCTGTCGGTTGCATACGTTCCAGCTCGAGGCTGAGCTTGCTTGAATAGAGCTTTTTCACATCTGCCATTTTGACATGAAACATTAGGGTATTACCAATGATATTAACTAAGGTCCATAAACTTTCAGACTTTCCTCTGACTCGGTTTGTCCTGAATGCAACTGAAGCTTAATTAGTGTCACTGGTAACACCTGTGTTAACTGTGAAAAAGGTCTATTCAGACTGTAACCTCTGTCCTGTCTTTTTGTATGTTTCCCTCCAACACCCTGAAATAGTATTTAACAAAAAATAAATAATAAACCGGGCTTATTTCAGTTAGACTCGACTCATTTTCTCTTAATTTGGTGCCATGAAGCAAATTCAGTTAGGCTCGGTTACTATGGCAACTTAAGCCGGGAAACTACTAACCCTGGTCCAGGCAGGCTAATAACTGTCACGGCTAAGCCTGAGTTGAATTTATGACATAACTGGTCTGGTATTTGTAACTTTTCACCTTTAAAATGTTTAGAGGACACCGTATTAGCTACAAAATATTGTTTTAAAGGGGGGTGGAGGGGGTTAGCGTAACCCGCTAGCACGTTAGCTAAATTCTAACGTCTCTAACGGCTGACCTTTACACCCGGAAGTTTAAAACCGCTGCTTATTAATAAAGGCGGTAATTTAAGAATACAACAAAAAAAAACACATATTTTTTCAGCTTCCCCTGATAAACTTACTCGTTGTTTGTCAAAACGTCGAACATACATGTAAAATACACCGCAGACGACGAACTACGCAGATTTTTGTCAAACTCTCCCTAACGTTTTTATTCAAATTTAGACGTTTGGCCCCGCCCACTGCTGCTGACTCAACCAATGAGATTAAACCTCGTTCGACAGGTGGAAACCATAGCAACAGCAGGTGGTGTTAGCTCCTTTTGACAGGTATAGATGTATAGAAATAAAAAATATTTATATTTATTGTTATTAGCAACTATAATCAACTATATAATGTATTAAGCACTTCTATGTACCTATTTCTAGAAGCTGCAATGACTAGGCTGACCGTATATGAATATATACAGTATATGGATTTAATATCAAAATGTAATCTAATGCAGGAAAAACAAGCTATGGTAATTTATGATCTGACCTAAATGAGATTCAACTCTGACATTTTTGCTCATAATAACAACTGATGGATATTATGGTATTTCTGTTCATGGTTTATTTTCACCCTGTTTCAAACAAATGTTAAAACACGTCGGGAAAAAAAAACACAGATTAACACATACACACACGCCACATCCTCTAATCCAGTTTATTTTCCTCAGCAGAAAATGGAACACGATAAAATTAAAGGAGAAAATAGGACAGAATTATGTTCTTGCTTTTTTTTTTATACATTTAACTAAATATGCCACTCTATGCTAGGGTGTAAGTAACTCAAACTGATATAAGGTTAAATAAATTTTTCTCTAAAAAGGTACAGAAAGATATTCCATTTCTTCCATTTCTCATTAGCACTCAAAAAAAAAAAATTAAAAATAAAAACAGGAACATGTTTCAAAATATCAAAATAAGAACCAGCCAAGCTCCCTTTATCCGTCGCTGTGTTCTCATTAGAAAAGACGAGCGGGATGGGGAGAGGTGATGGAGAGGAGAAACAATAACTTGTGCATGAGGATTAGCATAGTTAAGTGGTGTCTGGTTACAAGGGCTCTCCACCGGAATCAACTTTTCTGATGTTAATTGGCAAAAATAAAAAACAAACGGACACTTTCTGATTTTCCTGCCATTCAAGGAAATCTACAGCTTCATGCTTCTTGAAAAAAAACAGTAATATACAATTCAACATCATCAAATTGCATCTCCTGTAATGCTGCATGGTTCATTTTAATGGTGACTCCGTACCTGTATTGAACATGTCACAACTTCTAATGCACCGAAAACGTGCCAAACAGACGACAGAACTTTAAATTTGAAGAAAAAAGTTGCAACGTCACAAACAAAAAAGTTGATTTGGGTAGAACACCCCCTTTAAGAAGAGGAGGGAGGGGAGGTGTGTAACTGAACAATATGCACAGCACAAAGTCCAAGCAGTCAGACTGTGTAGGCTGATTAAGGGCAGAGGGGGAAGGGGTGTCGGAGACGATGACAAACAATGACAAAGAACATATGAGGAAAAAGGGGGAAACCACTCAATTTAAGGATTCACGTGTTATTTCTGCAGCCAAAAACCAGCTGAGATGCTGCAGACAGTTTGAATCTGTGACGTCAAGAGATGTGCAACCTCGCCAGGGTCCGACCCACTGGAGAGCTTCCAGGTCACGCATGATCTTACCTCCTAAAAAAAGCTTAATTAATAGCACAGAGGAGGACCAATCAGGGTTGATTCCTTTGCCAAAATGGCGAGTTCAAGAGTCCAGCCATGTTTAAAACTTAGCAACGCATGGCCGGTGTCATTTTATCAAGCTCGTTGGTTTAAATTTAAACCAGCTTACGGTTAATTTCTCAAACTAATTTTCAGTTGTGCTGCGCATCAATGTGACATCACTGATTTAAACTGCGAGACAAACTCATCTCTCTTCTTCTGTTCAATAGCAGAAATGATCGATGTAAGACAAAAACAAAAAACATTTCAAGAATTATGTTTCAAATAGATATCCCCCATCTGAAAATGAAATGACACCTAATTCTACCCACAAAACACAAAGTAAGAAATAAATTATAGAAGGATTTAAAGGGGTAGTAAGTCATTTAAGTATTGGGTTTAGCACTCCACTACAGAGACACTCAGTGATGAACTTGGGGTAATTGTTTTTTTTCTAAATGAATACATGGCGTTTTGGCAAAAATAATACAGAATACAAAAATTCAGTCGTATTCCCCTTTTATGTAAAACAACAGTACTACTCAGTATATTGAAAAGAGGGGAGGGAGAAGAGGGAGAAGAGGATCTGCTACACAGGATTTATCCAAGTGACTCATGTCCATTAGTGTGTTTTTTTATTTTTTTTATATTTATTTGTATTTTTCTTCAACAGTCCATGTGAGCAGAGGCAGGGATTGGCTGTATTGTCCTCCACAACGCCGTGGTTAAGCAGTAAAAACGGAGCTAATCACCATGACGGCCACACGAGAGAAAAAAAAAAGTAAAACAAATCAAACCATGACAGCATCCTCAGACTGCCTCACGTTACCACACTCACACCTGCACAAATACACCGTCGCAGGTACCATGCACGAGCAAAACATGGTTAGTGATGCTGCACATGGACCTAAATGTTGTTGGAAGAAGAAAAAAAAAGAAGAAGAAGAGGAAGGCGGGGTTACAGGTTTGATACTCCAACCCCTTCGATGACGACCTGAGGAGTGGTCGTGGGATAGAGCTAGACCCCTTCACCCGCGACCAAGAAATGGGAAAAGAAAAAGAAAAACCTCGTCGAATGACAATCCAAACGGATCAGTTCAGCCGATCGCTACGACAGTTCGTCTTCCGTAACTTCCTGTGTTGAGAAAAAAAAGGAGTGACCAAAGAGGAGGAAACCGTGGCGATAAACAGCGGAGCTGTGCGTGATGTACGACTGACTGGATTCGTCTCTGCGGCGTTCTTCCTCTGAAGACTTTGAAGGGGGAGGTTGGGTTAAGGCTGTGTGTGTGAACATGCGATACTGAACGTGGCTCCGCAGAACAACCACCAGGCCCCCCCTGCTGGCCCCCAACCACCAACACCACCTCCACCTCCACCTCCACCTCCGAACGGCCACCTCCACGCAGGAAATCAGGACAACAGGGTGGCGTCAAGCTCAGATCCAGAATTGTCGGGTCAGATGCAGAATGTTACGACCGTGCTACCTCCCCTCCTCCTCCTCCTCTTCTTCCCTCCCTCCCTCCCACCCTCCCTCCCCCTTCCCACCCATCACCCTCCCACCCCCCTCCATTTGTCATTTCTCCTAGCTCTCCTTCCATCCTCCACCTCCTCTTCCTCCTCCTCCTCCTCCTCCTCTTTGTAAGCGCCTCATCTCTTAACTCGGATGGCCGGTCAACGTTGTGGCCAAATCAGGAGCACTCTTCCCCGATGCGTTGGCACGAGCGGCCCACCTTGCGGTCCAGCTTCACCATCTTGAGGACGGCCTCCTCGCGCCCACGGCCCAGATGGTCGAACAGACAGTCGTGTTGCTCGGGTAGACGGTGGAGCATGCAGAATACGTAGCCTGGGAGGGAAACAGAAAACAAGGCGGTGAGGGAGGAAGTGACCCCGATAAATGCTCTGCTGTTCCCACTTTGTATGACGTCACATCAGTGGTTTCAGCCTCAGGAGTGTTTATTGGCAGGAATGGAATACAGTATTCATTTGTGTGTTTCCATCAGTGTATAATCAGCTGAAAATAAGAATCGTGCAAATTTCGTGGCGTGGGAGAGTATTCATTTGGTTGCAACTTCACCACTAGGTATCACTAAATCCTACATAGATACTGGACCTTTAAAATTGGTGTCTCATGGAAGCTAATAGGGGGTATACATTCATGAACACAGACAGCTGAGCTGCACAGCATACCTGGCATTATTTAAAAGCATGGTGACAGTGCGACACTCACTTCTGAGTCGTATTTTATGTATTGTCAGTGTTTCAGCTCAAAGTAAAAACACTTCAGAGCAGCTGACTTTGTCATCTTGAGCAGTGGGAGAACCGAGTCATTGAAATTAAAAGCAGTGGTATGAAGGTGGAAGTCAGAGCAAGCCTTTAAACGAGGACACGTGACTGATGTGTTGGTACTGACCACAGCGGCAGGAGCCCAGTTCCTGCTGCACTAGCTCTAGTTTGGTTTGGCAGCGATAGCAGCGCCGGCGGTTCTTCTGCTTGGGCGTCCCGCGGGCCTCCTCGCTGCCCCCCTCCTTCTCGTCTGTCCGTGGCCGTTTCTCTGGAGTCGCCTCGCTCTCCGAGCCCGACGCTGTAAAACAAACAGGCGGGGTTTAGCGCTTTGAGTGCTCAAAGCGGGGCTTGCCATGCAGAGCTGCTGCCAGGAGGAAGAGGCCGACTCTACCTGATTCTCGTGGACGTTTTGTGGGTGTGCAGAGTGTGCCTTGAGCTGTTTCTGTGGACACGCCTGCAGACGGAAAATGAAGACACGTGTGAGACATTAAGTCTTAATGAACATGGAATAGACATCCATATTAGTTCCATTTGTACATGAAGACAGACAATTTAGTACAACTGGAAATGCCACATGTATAAGGAATCTAGCATTTGTGACAAACACTTTCCAAAGCAGTTAAGCTTTTGGACGGACACCGCGAGCAGCCCAATCTACACAGAGCAGCTGGAGCTGGCAGGAAGTCACACTCAGAAACGACAGAGAATCGGGCCGATTTTCAAAATAAAACAGCCGAAAGGGAAACAATTTAACTACGTGGCGTATTCACACATTTAGAAGCACCTAAACCAGAAATATTACCAAATCTGAGCAAGTTAACAAAGTCTGGTGGGCTAAAAACTTCTGAAACACTCACAGCGAGGTTTGAAGTCTTGTGGAAGACAGCTTGTACAACTGAACATACGGGACATCCAGATGCTTTCACTAAGAAACAGTGTATTGTACATCCTCCTCTGTACGCGAGGTCCTGCGATTCAAAGAGAATGCGCATCTGGTCCGACCTCATACTACTGATATCTATAAAGAAATGCTGCTGATGTTGTCTTGAGCTCAGCAGTCGTCGGGATAACTGCAGGATGAAATCATTTCCTGACTTCTGCAATGCACTTCTCATTAAATGATGCCTCCTTGATGAGAGTAGCTGAAAGGTCAGAGCTTCGTCTCCTGTTCTTTCTATTTAAAACATACAAAGAATGGACAGTCCATTCTCCATCAACAGCTCTTTGTTTGCCTTCATGTGGATATCATCGGTTGTCCCAGCTTACCTTCCCTCGTGCTGGGAAACGTGGGCGAGGGCTCTTCGGCTGACGGCTGCTCGGAGCTCGAGGGTGGCGACGACAATGGGGATTGGCTACTGCTACTGCTCGTCTCGCTACTGAAAACTGGCGATTGGCTACTCCCGGTGCTTTGGATAGGCTTGGAGGTGCAGTCCTCCCCTGGCTGCTTCTTCTGGATGTCTGTGGTCAAGGACAGCAAGTAAGCAAGCAGAGAGAAAATGTAAAAATAGGACAGGGAAATAGATACAGACAGAGAGGGAGGAAGAGGAGGAAGAAAAAGAGACGACACAGAAACAGACTCTGTGAAATCAGAGTAAAATCTGGACTTGTGCGCCCTTTATGGTGTGAACTAGAGATGGAGCCACAAAACCCAAACCTCCCGACTAAGTCTGTAATGACATGTTATATGTAGTAAGTGCACATGTGTAGAAAATATGGTGTTTTTTGTTGTAGCCACCAGGCAGGCTAACATTGATATTTTTATATAATAAAGATGTACCTTGCACAGCGTTTATGTATAGATATATTTTTTGACCCAAATTGAATGGTTGGTGAATTTTTGTGGGTGGTTTCGTTGGCCACAGGAAGTGATCAGTTCAAACTGAGCAGCCCTCTCCTACATTCTCCCTGGACTTTGCAAAATGGCTGCTTGTAAACGCCTCTACAGTTCCATCATGCGTTTCTTCTACTTTAGCAGAGACACTGTTGGGTTTGCTTGATTTCATTAACGATTAATCAGCCAACTGTCTAGAAAATGTCTTTAGACTTTAATCACAGTTTCTCCAAGATAATGTCTTTAACAGTCTTGATTTGTCCAAAACCCCCAAAAACATCAGAGAAAACTCCATAAGAGAGATATTTTTGCAAATTACTTTAACAATTAACTGATTATCACAATGGTTGGCCATTATGTTTCTGTCGATTGATTAATCAATTAGTCTGCTAATCATTGCTACTCTACTTGAGATAGGGTATCCTTCTTCTGGTGTCAAACAGTAAGTCACATGTCAAGGCAGCTGAGAAAACATTTCTGCGTTGCTGTGTTCAAGGAGGCCCTGTGATCATTTCAGTCGATTAATTCATCAATCAACACATTGTCTAAAAATGACTTGAATGACTCATCAAACAGGAGAAAAAGTCACAGGTTCTAGCTGTCTTTGGGTTGGACTGTTGCTGATCCCTTGAACAGTTTTCACAAATATGAGTTCATCTCAGAACCCATTGCTATTGTCTGACAACGATTTAACCTCTCGGGGGTAAACGGACGATGTTTCTGGGCCTCCAGCGAATGTACACTCCTCTGCAGTCTGAACTTGACAATCAAGGAAATAAGAAAGACAGATATCTGCATATGAATGCAGATTTTTAAGCCAAATCATTGTCAGATGATAGCTGTTGGGTTCCGAGATTTAATTTCACCCAATGCGTTCTGCCTCTTCTCCTCTACACACGGACAGTTTACCTGCATGCAACCAAACTGCTCAACCATAATCGGTCAACGCTGAAAGAGTTTTCTAACCGGTCCCTGGGCAGAACTTTCCCAGGGGAAACATGAAATGATAAGATAAAGACATGACCACCTTGGACGAATGAGCTGCACTTTGTATCTCTCTACATAATGATAATCTCGGACCACATCGATCCGTGAGGGTATTGTCTTTACCCTGTAGCCCTCCGGGGAGGGTGAGGGAGGTCAGCCTAGATTTGAGTTTCTCCTCTCCACACGTGGAATAACCCACTTCTGCTTCAGCCTCTATACTCATGTGTATTGAGTCTATTCTGAGCCTTAGCGCTGTCTGTGATGCTAGACTCAAAGCCGGACCCTTAGGTCCTCGCTGTCTGCCATACTCGCTGGTTGCCATGGCCACCGACAGGGCTGCAGTGCACCCACAAAAACCCATCCTCCCAAACTCAGACTGGTGGAGTCGAGAAAACTTAATGCATAGCTTGACATTTTCAAACTTTAATTGGGCATTGTTCTTGTCACATGGTGGTGGAGCAAATGTTCTACTTTCATTAAAAAAAAATACTGAACGAGGTAACCAGAGTAAGACTCATTGATCTTTGGTAAAATGATTGTTTAACATCAGAGAAACACATCTTCCCTAATATATACAATTACCTTTTGATTTAACCAACGTTCATCTCCAGATGTTGGATATACATGTTGATATGACTCTTTAACTTGTCTGTTTCCCTACAATGACTTCTTGGCATTGTTAGCATTCCTAACTGAAATCAGCTGGCACACCTAGCCTCGAGTTTCAGGTCTACATGCCAAGACGAAGCTTAACAGAAGAAACAAACGTGGAGCTGTTTTCTCTGTTTATGTGACAAGTAACCAGCTGAAGGTAACCTCTTAAAAAACAACATCAGAGGTTGGAGACATGAACTTCACTGTCCCCTTCTGCTCTAAATATATTATTCTCATGCGGTACAGGCGAACCTCTCGAGGTGAGCGCTGCACGATTACAGCAAGCTGAACAGAAGAGCAAACAGCAGTAAATAAGAGCATAACTTCTTAAATGACAGTGTGACTTTTAGCTACTTAGCACATTTGTTAGGGGGGGTAAGCCATGAAGCAGGCATATGGTTCTAATCTGTGACTGTGCCAAAAGTGGAAATCATTTTTGGAGATCACAGTTGCACCTTTTGCCATTTCTGTTTCTTTCTTAGTTAGTTGCTGTGGAATCATATAGAAGTCTCAAAGGATAAAATAATGTAATTTAGGAAAAAAGACTTACCGGCGAAACATTTGGAGCAGAGATTCATGGTTTTACTGGACCTGAGGAAGACAGGTGTGAAAATAAATGTCATTGACCTTCTCAGATATCCAAGCTTTGCCTCTATAAAGGTTATGGCATGAAAAATTAAACAAAAAGAAAAGACTTAAAGGTCCAGTGTGCCAAATTTAGAGACACCTTGTGGTGAAGTTTCAGATTGCAACCAGCTGAAAAACCTCTCCTCTCTCTCTCAGTTCAAGAATGAAGGAGAAACTACAGCAGCAATGAAAGGTAAAAAACATGGAAGGTCCTATGCAGAGCCAGCGGACACTGTGGAAGAGGATCCACACCCTCAAATCTACGCCAATAAACCAATAATTCAATTTAACAATTCTTATTTTCAGATGATTTTACACAAATGAAAACATTTCTGTCTGTCAATAGATGAATGTTACACACTGAACCTTTAAAAAATGAACAAAATAAATAAACACAAATAAAACATGATGAGAATTCTGAGATCTGTCAAAACAAAACAGTTAATCTCTCTTTTGCTTCCCAATAATACTAGTATTAGTTTTATGCAGCGGCTAAACATGAAGGTGGACAAAAACCTCCATAACACACACTAGTAAGACTTTACCCCTTTCATCAATTTCTCAAATGACAATTATATCACATCCTGACCATCAACCACAACATCTTCCATAATCACTCCTAACGTTTCACCTCAGCGACCCGCTTCTTTGTTTGTCAGTGTGGTAATCGGGCCTTTGTGTCAATAAATCCAAAGGGAGGATGACAGGAAATCACAGAGGACGGCGGGAAGCAAACGGCTGTTATGGGGAAACTAAAAATCACTTGCAGAAGGAGCATATGGTTGTAATAAATTATTTCACTATTGTTAGTCATTAATCTCCTGTCAATAGAGACGCAACATGCAAGCAGAGAGGCCAAAAATGTCTTCTGGGGGCAAATCAAGTCCATCTCCTGTTACGTACTGGCGTGGATTACTCAGGAAAGGTTTAGCTCTAATGTCTCTAATGTTGGGTTCAGCTTACATCAACACTAGCTAACCCTGAACGCCCACGTACAAAACCTGAATATGCAAACATATATTTGGAAATTGAAAGTCTAAATCAGACGAATGCGAATGTCTCCACCTCACTTTAAGTAAACGCCAGCCAAAGACGCCAAAGAGTCAAAAGAGTCAACTGAGACGAACACGTATGCCACCATTTTATTGGCGGCAGAGAACCACGAGGATGCAGGGAAAGCATTGTCAACACACACTGTAATAAGAACACTGCTAAAGACTAAGCATCCTGTGATACATCCCGTGAACGTGACGTTCAACGATTCATTTTTAGACCCTCCAAAGTCAACGGGCGCTCTCGTCTTGTCATGGGATTTTGGAAACGTACTCATCTGCCTCTGGGTCTTCTTGGTTCTACCTTTTTTCCCCTGCAGGTATTCCATGTCTTTCCCTCACCTTCTGGACTTCTCTCTTTCAGCTGTGAGCCCTGTCAATGGGCGCAGAGCCTAGAACTCCATAGGGTATTCAGATCATTGTTCCTACAGGAGCTATGCGACTAATGCGGCAGGACAAGCCCGCACAGACTGCTTTGGAAGGAGGTTTCACCTGTTACAGTCGCTGCATCTGTATGTCACCATCTATAAATGGATTCCTCTGAAATTTGGGAGAAAGACGGGCCTTGGGCAAAGCAACAATTGATTAGACGGTGGCAATGACCCCGATCTGTCACGATACATATTTGCTATGATTACACTGCTGAAGATTTAGAGGCTTAGAAAAGGTGCTTCTTCCATTTTGTTCACTCCCATTTACAAAATGTGAAGCAGACAGAATATTAAATATGATCGTACAATCCACTTAACAGCCTTGAGACACACCAGAAAGCTGAATCAACAAACTCTGACAGAGTCAACACAAACTCAACATGCCGGGCTCAACACGAACATTTAAAGGGAGGTTGCCAGGTTGGAAACCGCGTGTTGTTTCTTATCTCACATGTTGAGTTATTAAAAACACGCTGCTGGTCTCAGTAACTCACTAGTTGCTCGTTCATCCATTCTCCATCCAATTTTGCACATTCATTTGTGATGTTGACAGATGAGTTAAACAACTTCATTTTCTTCAGTGTAGTCTCTAAAAACAGATGCCTGTGCGTGCACGTGAGCGACCACGCCGATGCACATGCAGCGCTGTCTGATTCAGTAACAGAGATGCCAGTTAGATATGGTTCGATCAGTGATGTGAAATATTAAATCATCTATCTTTGTGTCACGCTCAGGTGAGCATAAAGTACAGGTTATGAACAGTTATCTTATTTGTATCAACCTTGAGAAGAAGGTAATTATCGGTTATTAAAAACATATTGCTTTCTATAGTGGAAACTCCTGACTGATAAAAACCATGAAGAAGAACAATGTTGCAGCTCCTTAAGAGGTCCAGTGTGTAGGATTTAGTGGCAGCTAGCAGTGAAGTTGCAGATTACTCTACACGCCTCACCCTCTCCTTCAAGCACGTAGGAAAAACTCTGGCTCCATATCTAGATCAGTGTTTGGTTTGTCTGCTCTGGGCTGCTGTAGCAAAATGGCGGTTCAAAATGGCGGACTCCATAAAAGAGGACCCGCTTTCACTGTAGATATAAAGGGCTCATACTAAGACAACAAAAACAATTATTAAATCTTACACACTGGACCTTTAACACCAGTTAACCGATAGCAGTCTACGTGTTTGTGTAATCGAGTGAGCTGAAGTTTGTTATGCTTGGTAAGAATGCGATTTGACGCGGATCCGGATGATTCTTTGCTCCCAAAATCAACAGCGTTGAGTCAACCTTCCATTTGTTGATAGTAGAAAAACTATAAAAAGAATGTGCCGATATGCAACCATCTTTTTAAACTAGGCAAGCGTTTATAATATATGTTTGGACACCAAGTGTGTCCCTGGGCCTTAAAGGCTCTGTGTTTAACGGCACGTTGTAGCGTTTTGCAACAGAAAACTGATGATATCACATAATGGAGCTGAACAAAAGAACATGTATCCACGAGCAGCACAGAGGGTCCAACTAACTGTCTGTCTGTCTGTCTGCACCGCCTCTCGAGCCAAGCGAGGCGCTCCAGCCCACGAACAAGCTGCATTCACATACAATGTAAAGTGAATTTTAATCATAGTGTTCCTGCAGTCTGTGCCTTTTGGCCGCAAACTGTCAATGGACAACTTCCCCCGGCGGACGTTTGCTGTGACAACAAGAATCGACTGTGTGTGTGTGTGTGTGTGACAGCTGAGAATGACTTATTTCTTTCCAGCATGTTCAGTTGTTTCATTTCTGTTTCCTCAAAACGTCTTTCCGCTCTCGTCCCTGTTCATTACGCCTAAGCTTGCATCTCTCCATTCATTTTGAAGTTATGCCGCCTCTGAAGTGTTTGGAGGGTGTTAGTACAACCAAGTACAGCCATTTTCCCTTCATCCTAATGAGGATGTCGTCATTCATTAGTCTTTTTCTTGAGAAAGAATGAGGCTGGAAAACAAAGTGATTAATTTGTTCTGAGATCTGGATAACTCAACATCCACATGCAAAGCAAATGTTGAATACTACAAGCCAAATTTATCCAAATATGGCTGACGAGAAGTTAAAACTGACCGCCATCTTTCCACTACAGATAACACTCCAACCAGGAGGCTATGGGGCGAATATTTGATTAGGCCGACAGAAAAGTTCCACAGTCAGGTCAAATATCTTGTCGAGGTGTTTTAAACACGCCGGGTTCATCAGATAGCAGCATGCAGAGCGGAGAAAACAAACACAGATAAGACGGAGCAAAAAACAACCTTGAACCCTGGAAAAGGACTGAACTCATATACTGCAAGTATTTCCAATATTTCTCTGATTTTCTCGGCTACATCGTACAGTACCGGCTAACTGCTGATATTTCTGTACTGGCACACGTGTCGGCTGATATACGCGTGCGGAAATTTCAAAGATATGTTTGACGGGATGCAATAACAGTGTTGCCGTTACGTTTTGACCAGAGAGTGCCGACAAGTTCACTTTACAGCCGTCAGGTGAGCTACTCAGCATGTAACTTGGTCATAGTTCTTTAATAACCAAACCAAATGCACCATATTCAAAAATGTTTAAAAACTGTTGTATCTCAAATATCAGTCAGGTATTACCGCCTTAACAAACCTCACATGGACGACACAGATTTCATTTCTCACTAACGTCTTCCATCAAAGCGAATTAAAGCGGTCAATCCTTAAAATTAAACATGGATCCCAGCTCAAATTAACGTTGAAAGGCCTTCAGTGTCGACCTCTGCGATGGTGGTGTTATGTTAAACAAACGTATCTTTTGTTTCTTCTCTCAACCTGATGTTTGTGAATATTGATTTTCACGGGCTGACACACCAACTCACCAAAGAACTAGTCAACGAAATCACCTGGTGCAGCCTCTGATTGGAGTTAAACACGTTCAGCATGTAAACCTGGTCTCAAAATGACCCGAGACATTTGAAAACAGACTGAATGATTGTCACAGAACAGGTCAATTTATAATAAGATCGACAAAACAAGTATTAGTACTGTAGCGCTGCGTTAACCACAAGAAAATGCTTTTAGCATTGGGATAACTGTGTGATTAACACTGCCGGGGTTAGAAGAAACACAGCTATGTTTTCATGCACGTATAACCACCTGAAGCTTTTTGTTTTTGTTACTTAAAAATCATCCTTTTCTATCTACAGTGGGAGCGGGTCCTCTTTCAAAGAAGCCGCCATGTTGAAACACCATGTTTCTACAGAAGCCCAGAACAGACAAACTAAATACTGACTGCAGACAGAGCTTCTCGTGTGTTGTTTTTCTCCTTCACTCTAGCAGATGAGGGTGATGTGAGGGGATTGCAATGCAGCGATTGCACCACAGTGGACCTTTAACATGTTAAATCACTTGGCGTATCCTCTCAGATTCTACTTGACACTGCCGATAGCTGCGTGCCACGGGATTGTAGATCACAGATCACTGGAAAAACAGTTAGCACACTGGATAACATATACGCCGATACGACACGATGTGCCGATACTGGCCGGGCTTTGAATCCAGTCCTCTCAAACGACGTGAGAGGTTTTTAAAGAGGCCTTGAGTTTTCAGTGACATGTGTGAAGAGCCTGCGTGGGACAGGAGGTGGGGGGGTGAAGAGCCAGAAAGCCCCAGGCCAGGTGTTATTCTGAGCTGAAGGCAGGGCTGTAAACGCACACACACACACACACACACACACAATGCTGCCATTTGTGTCACCTGACATTGACAGGTGGGTTTACTGGTACCAGTTTGCTTACTGGACACCATGAAATGAGGCAACTGGGGGATGGGGGAGGTAACAAAATGATCATATGACAATGTAGCAGTGATAACACATCCAGACCTGTCTCACTGACTGTAGTAGTAGCAGGCTGCCACATTAATGTCTGTACTACTGTAACAAGGTGACAGCGGTCCCATCTTTGGAGCAACACCCTCCAACAGCCATGTCTACATGTAGTCATTTTTCCTATGGGGTAACACAGGAGACATCAGTGAATCACATCCGGTATGCAACACACATCCACCACTTGACAAGCACAAAAAAAAATGGGGAAGGTGTAAAATAAGTTAAACCAGCAGAGCTCAGGTTGAGTTAACACATCGTTTAATTGGCGATAATCTTCGGATGCTTCAGGAAAACAGGGCAGGTTTAAAAGGAACCTGCTGGCCATAAATCATGCTCTGCCTCGGGTACGTCATCTCCTGCTTCACCAAATTGCCTTTAAAAACACGATTAGCTCGGTTAAAACACGGTGCCCGGCGTGCGGGCCGACCCAGGCGGCTTCACGGGGCCAGAAAACGGCGGAAATGTGGCTGCTTTTCACGCCAGGAGGTTTATTTATTAGCCAACTTCCCAACCCCCCACCCTCGGCCTGTACAACAGAACAACAACAATGGGTTTGGACTAGTTGAACCCGTTGAGCATATTTCATCCGGATCTACCTCCTCAGGATAAGACAGCAGCTTTAATCTGGGTTAGATTTTAAAACTCTTACCCCCAAAATCCGCACGGACACCGGGGAGGTAGGCTCGGAGCTTTGCTTCGTTCACTTGTGTCTCCCATGACTTCCAGCACACACACACACTCACTCACACACACACACACACACACACAAAAACCCCGATATGGGAACGCGAGGCTGGGGATGAGTCCGAGGCCTGGTCGTTCAATGAAGGAAGGGAGAGAGAGAGAAAGCCCGATCCAGCGCTGGAGCTCCGAACAAAAAAAGAAAGCGTCCCTCTTTGTGTTTAAGTCCACAGATCGGCGACAGGCGGCGGCGAAGTTGGTCCACGGAGCTTCCGTTAAGTGAAACAAAACGGCTCAGTTTGAACTGGAATACATTGAACGGCACTCGGAGCAATCAGCTGGACCGTCAGGACCGACGAACAAAAAACACAGAGGGGGGGTGTCCCGGTGTTTCACGCCGCACCGAAAAGCGTCGAAAAACCGACAGCCGTCCGCCGACACGCGTTAAAAACGCTCGCAGCGACGGTAAAAACGCGACGGGCTCCGTGAAAAGGCAAAATAAAGAGATTGAGGAAGGCCTTCCCCTTCTTATCAGCTCATGACCACCCCTATTCACACGTCGCTAGTACGAAGTATGCTGGGCCGGAAACGCGTCCATCATCAAACCAGAAATGTCAATATTGCCCCAGCGAAATGAGGAAAAACAAAGTGACACGTAAACGCACCATCATGCCATTAAACCTTAATAAAACGACGCAGACTATTCACAGAATATTCACTTATAATCAGCACGAAGCGGGAGAGAGAGTGTGTGTGGGTTTAACTCTCACTGTAATCCGTTTTTACCCGATTACACTGAAGACTTAAAGGTCCAGTGTGTCAGGTTTATTTTCAGAATAAGACAAACGTGTAATATAATATTCAGACCTGTGAGAATCATATTTGTTTTTGTTACTTGTAAATTGTAAAGCCCGACGATACACGAGCCGATACTGGAGTGAAACAGCTTTTCCATGCGGATTGTGAACCCACGACCACACGCAGGTATTCAGAGGGACGTTAAACGTCCTTTAAAAAGACGCTGTGTGTAAGATTACATTCTCCTTTACACTGAGAAGGTGAGGCTGATGTGAGGACACTGCAATGCAGCGATTAGACCACTAGATGCAAGTCAGTTCCACACAGTGGACCTTTAACTCTGTAATACACATGTAATTAAAAGAAAATAAACCAGTGTATGATCAGTTATTAGCTTATATGTGTTTAGATAAAATAAATGCAGAATCGTTGTTTATGTTTTGTTATTGGTTATTAAATGTGGAGAGCTGTGCGTCTTTGCACACGTGCAAACGCCTCCGCTATTCTCAATGATCTGCACCCTCACATTCACCATTATTTCGATGAAAATTGTCAATTATTATGACAAAAACTGTGTGTTTATTTCAGGTGATCCGATGAACAGACGTCCAATAATCAGCCCTTTTAGCTCAGATTTGGTCTCCACCAATTCCCGGGTGATATATATGACATTTCAGCTGCTAAATGCTTCACCATGTAGTCACTAAACGTGTGTATTTGTTAGCGTACGATGGGTTTATCGGGTTATTTTCTCTAAAAACAGCTGTCTGCTGAGGCTAGGAACCAAAACAACATGCTGAAAGACGCTAAAAGGCTCAGCAATGTCATGGCTAATGTAAAAATTAAAAGTATTGATCACAGCAGACTGAAGTACAAAATTTAAGAATGTTTTGATACAGTGTTGCCAAATCACATCACCACAAACACACCTGGGTCGTACCTGTGATCATCACAAAGCTTAACTGTGTATTTCTGTATAATGCTCATCAGTTTAATATGTAAAGGTGGGATTGTTGTACTGGGATGAAAAAGGCTTGGAAACAAGACAAAATCCTGTCTGAGGTTCAAAATGAGATTTTTTTTTCCATGACAATAAAACAGCTCCTCAGGCAGCATTACACATCAACATTTCTAAACAGCTACCAGATCGTCAGTGCCTGGAGCACGATGAATACTCGTTGACTGATCAATCACCGCCGCTGGTTTGTAACAGAGACTCTCGAGGCTAAACAGAACATAGAGGTCACTGTATTGCTTGTATCAAAGACCCTCCACTGTGTTTAACAGCAGCGATTCAGGCAAGCAGACGGGCGTGACCCCTCACAGCAATGAACATTAATGAACAATGTCAGTTGTTTCCATAGTCACATTTTTGACAGGCATTGTGTTGAACAAGAGGCAGTGAAATGCAATCACACGTCAATGGTCAAAACTAATATATATTAAGTAAAACTATACACATACATAAAGGTAGATGATGGGGAGTGCGTTCTTTACATTACACTGTAACCTGAACAAAGCCCTATTTCATTTCTATGGTTAGTTATTGAGGAAGACTTCATCCAGCTATGGGTAATCTTCTAAAATGTCGATGGGGATGACTAAAGAATGCTTGTAGAAACATCAGCGGGTCACCCAGGGTCGTTCATTTCAGGTTACAGGACTTCAAATAAAAGGTTTGAAATAAAAAGGAGTTTTTTTTTCTAAGACAAACAACTCAAAAGTGCAACATCAGGACAAAACAGGAACACACAGGAACAGGAACACAGCACTAATAGCTTAATTTAAAACAAACCTCCAAAAAAGAACACACAACACACGGCTCAAACTGACAGATCCGTCCGAGCGCGAGGAAGTGTTTAAAATAATTCAACATACAAACAGAAAGTTACCAAATCCACAACTTCAGTACTCTACTTCAGTCAGAAGACCCAAGCTGCAACTTTTATTTCTGTGTATTTGAGTAAATTAAAGTGCCGATAGCAGCTGCACGTTGATCTACGGTATAGAAACGTTCTTCCCTGCAGCCCGAGTGCATACATAATTTGGTCCGAGTCCCTCTGCCCCGATTTTAGCCACAACCTAATTGATTCCCCCAAAATCATTTGTGCTAAGCTAAGTGCTTAAAATACTAAAGATTAAGACACTTCATTCGATCTGTTTAGCTTTCGTGAGGTTTTGTTTTTTTCTTGAGGTATGAATTTTTTTAAAAAGTCACACCGATTTAGGTTTTTTTTCTCCGGGTGTGAAAGCCTGTCAACAAATACTCAACAGCTATTACTTAAATATGCAAATGCATAATTGGATTAAGTGCAAATTGCATACAAATGCCACAGAATGCGTTAGCTCCACAGCTTTGGCAACCGTTTGATGAATTTAATTCCAAACCTTTGAAAAATACTCGACTGCTACTCCGTTAGCTTGATGGTATGAAAAGTGAGTAGAGTCGCTTTTAAGACAGTTTCTTAAAAAAATAGCTTGTTTCAAGGATAAAATCTGTCTCTTTTGGAAATATTAACTCGTAAAATTCAGATAGTAACCCCCCCCAACCACCACCCACCCTGGTCTTACTGCTCTTTGGTGGTACAGTATAACCACAGTTCAGTGTGTGCCTCATCTTTGGAGAAGTAAAGATTCCACTTTCATGATTTTGGAAAAAACTTGAGTCTTAGTAGCTAAAAAGTACCTTCACAAAAATGTATGAGCCAGTGGATGTAATACCTAACTTTCTGCTTCAAAACTGGGAAGACTGGAGCGCTAAATACGGCTGCTACAGATATACCAGTCTCTAATGTTGCACTTATGACAGACGAACCATGGGTTATGACAATGAGACGATCGCCTTTAGCAGCGTTGTAGCAGTGCAGTCTGGATGAAGAAGGCTGTGCAAAATGGCATTCTGAGGTCTCCCTTCCTCTCAACACCTTCCAATAAGGGGTGGGGGCGGCGGGCGACGGGGCTCTTAATGATGGGACTGCGAGGACGAGGACGAGGACGAGGAGGTGGGCTGGGAGGGCAGCAGGCTGTGCGTGCGTGAAGGTCGCTGGGGTCGCGGCTGCTGGGAGGCGGTCCCAGAATCAGAGGAGTCCAGGCCCGGGCTGCCTTCATTAACCTCCGTGTCCAGCTGAGCCGGGCACTCGAAGTGAACACAGTGGAACACCTGAAGAGAAATCACACACAGCGCTGTTTAACAAGGAGTCCGCCTGTGGGTGGAAGTCAATCTACTTCACCAGCCTGTTACAACGGAAACAACCAGCAAACAAATATACATGCTCTATAATTCTTCGATTAACACAGTTTCTGTACTCGGCACTGTGAACTTGTGTTTTCACCTCATTCGCAGTGTTGTGAGTCCCAACGATACGTATGAAGGAAGCAGGCTGCTTATCGAACTTCAGTGTCTGCCATGATCTGTAAGAGAGGACGGTGTGGAAAACATCAAAACAAACATCGAAAATGTTCTGAATGGATTTAGTTTACAACGTTAATGTCTGTTCTCCTGACTGGCACGGCACCATTTTGGAGAAACACAAAGGAAACTAAGCAATGTGCTACTGTGGGCAGGGGCAACAACAAAATATCGACACCCCAGGTTCCCCTGGTCAAAGTCACAGTGACTGAGGAGCCTCACCGACATGCCACCCTGGTGCGGTCGACCACCTTCGTCCACTGCTGCTGGTTGGTGGAGACTTCGATGTAATAACTGTAGGAGCGCTCGTCACAGTCCCACAGCAGCAGCCTGAACAGGGACAGGAAGTCAAGGCCTTAAAATTCACTGCATACAAGATTTAAACGCTATTTTCAAATTCAGACAACGAGGGACAACTTTAGCACAGCAGCTCAATTATGTCAGCAGATGTTGAGATTTCAGGGTTAATGACGAGCCCAGCTGTACCTCAAGGATCTAATGGAGTAAGGCTGAGCCAGCTGGATGACGATTGCTCCAGAGCCCAGTTGATGGCAAGTGTAGCCGGAGTCCCAGTCGTAGTTGCGCGTGTCGCCGTTGAGCAAGGCGTTTCTGCTACGGCTCACGCCCTCGATGACGCTGGCGCAGGACGCGATGGTCGCCACATTCTCGCCAGGCACTGCAGACATTAGAGGCTCGGTTACAGACTTCTTATTTTTAAAATCTCTAGAAATATTTCACAGATTTTCTGTTCTGTCTCTCTTTCTGCTGCTTACCCAGAAGGCCGTTCTCCAGGGTAAAGGAGCGGTTGGTGAACATGCATTCAAAAGCCACGAGGTGGAAGACCTTGTTGACCGTGTTGTGTGTTCCCACAATGCGAACGTACCTGAGACACAAAGACGTCAGATGTTAGTGAGCAGGAAAAGCAAACAACAGTGAGCCAATCATTAAACAAAGAGGAGAAACCTTCAGGTGTGTGCAGATATTGTTTTGGGGTCATCTTGCACAAGGATTTGGATGTGGAATGTTGCTTGTGTTTGTGTGATGGTGCAGCAGCATTGTTGCATTCCTTTGGGGAACTGTGAGTCACACCATCTAACATCCGTTTGGATGTTTACACACCATTATCTCAAACGCTTCCAAATCCAAAGTTACTCTCCAGCCTCTCCGACTCAGCAGGCACCGAAGTAATTGACTGAAATGTGTTTGTCTGTCCTGTGCCAAGGAAACATCTGTGTGGTTTGTAAAACACTGAGAGTGTAATCCAAATCAACTACAACCAACAACCTCAACACACACTGTAATTGCTATGTACACCAGGTGAAGGCAGGTTATGGCAAAGAGCAGGCAGACAAGCCTGGCATAAATTACAGAGATTAAATAGATTTGTTTTGACACGTCGTGCCACCAAAATCTCCACCTGGCACGACGACAACACCAAAAACATGTTGGACTACTGGTGAGTACAGGCGTAGAGCTGCGAGGATTAGGCGATCACATGATTATTTGATGACTGTTGAATTAATCTGCATTTATTTTGATAATCAATTAACAGTTTTCAGTCGAGGTTAAAGAACAATTGTTTTACAAAGGCGACTTGTCCACAACAGCTCCGGTCTATGAATTTTACCTGCTGGTGGTAATTTACCTGCAGACTCGTGGTGTGAAGTAGAGATTCTGCCAGGAGCGGCAGAGATACTTGGAATGGTCCACGACGCGCACCCAGTCCAGCTCATCCATAGAGACCTCGATGTAGTAGGAGTAGGACCTTAATCCAGAAGGACATTTTAAATGAGTGCACAAACTCAGCCTCAGTTTGTCGTTACCATATGAAGTCAGTCTAACGAGGTTTGTTAAAAACTTTGAAACGGAACAAATAAGAGCAGAAAACAAACTGATCCGCTCTCTCGTGACCTTGCCGCCACAGTTTGCACACTTCAAAAGTTTGAATCACTTGTTGTATCGACGTTTGTCTTCTTCCCTTCAGTAACGTCTATTTAAATTCTGACCCCAGATGTATCATTTACATCTGAAAAACGTCTGGCTCCAAAACAAGAATGCGATGATTAAAACGTCCATTCAGTCGATGTCCCCACAGTGTTGTATGACCAGAATAGCGTAACTGACCCGAGGTCGTTATTGAACCACGGCAGTGTCTCTGCAGTCTACTCTTTTAAACTGTGACTTATCAGTTCACAGCTGATATTCCCTCATCCAGTTCCAACAGTGCAAACCTCAGAACAACCTTTTATTTTGAAATCTGAAGAATAGATTTGCTAAAGCAGCACACCTGTTAATTCCAGCGTGTTATTATTGAGCACTTGACACTGAAACAGGAAGCTGTTCTAGTCTCTGTTGCTCAGAGTTCTTTCTACAACCTAAAAACATGACAGAGCATTCGAACATGCAGAGTAGTCCTCTCAGCCTTCTGACTGCGCTGACTGTGGCAGGCGATTCCAAACTTTTGATTGGTAGGACGCACAAAAAAAAGTTCTTTTTTTGGCTGCATTACCAGGATGAGACGAGCTTGTCTTACCGACTGTCTCTGTCCCACAAAAGCAGGCGGACGTGATTGATTATGGACGACTGGCCGAGTTTGACCTGGATCCCGGCCCTGCCGTCCTCCTCGATGGGATGTCTGGAGAAGCCGTGGTCCAGGTCGTAGTTCTGGGTGTCTCCGTCCAACAGCGCCGACTTAAGCTCCCCCTTCACCACCTGAGCTCCGTATTTCATGGTGGCAATGTTCTCCTCTGGTACTGAAATCCAAGAGCATGAGAAACATGAAAAACACAGAAACAAACTACATTACACTCTTGACTTGATGTTTGAATAACAGCACTGACTGAGCATGCCGCGGTAGTTTAGGTCCATGTTGCGGCTCTCTGAGCGGGTCTTGATGGCGTCCAGCAGGTCGTCTGGGCTCAGAAGGCCGGACGGTCGCACCACGTTCAGCATCTCTGTCAGAGTCATGAGGGGCAGCCGCACCGCTGCCATCACTTCCTGGGTGTCGGTCCCATCCACGTGCTGCCGGCACCAACGACACAGGGCCTGGAAGATTTCCTTCTCACTGGCAGCAAATGAGTCCCGCCTGACCACGGTCAGCAGGGCGGTCTGCACACACAGAGATTGACATGCAAAGTGAGGAATGGGACTGTTTCCATTGTCTTTAACCGCAACTGTCACTACCTGGACCAGACGTCACTGTATCTTATCTTACCTTGGACAGCATCAGGAAGCCATCCGAGTTCAAAACTTCAGGTGCGTGTCTGTCCATGTAGGCGCAGCAGGCCGCGCTGAGCGCGCTCAGAGAGTACAGGCTGGCCACATCGAAAACCAGGCAGACGTTGTTGGTGTGCAGGATGGTGCGGAGGAACTCGGAGGTGGAGTCCTCCAGCGGCTGGAGGCCGTAACGGTGAGCCAGGCCCAGGAAGTCGAGCAGCACCTCTTCCCGGGCGGAGCTGAGGCTGGCCCGCCCCGTGTACAGGTAGTTTAGCAGCATGGAGAAGGCTTCGGCACGAGTCTCCTCGAGACACACCTCCGCCTGGGGCTGGGACTCTTTCATGCCACCGTACAGCAGGGCCCTGGAGGAGACACAAGACGGAAGCGATACAAAAATGTCGGGCCTGTTGTGACAGACCTGACAGGAAACACTGATTCGGACATTTACCTGAAATAGTGGCAGCGAGCCGCCAGGATGACCCGGTGCGCCGGGAAACGCTTCCCCTCCACGATGAAGGTGACATCGCTGTACTCCTCCCCGAGCACCAGGGCTCCCAGCTGCTCCGACAGCAGGTGGATGTGGTCGATCTCCGACACGGAGGCCAGGGGACGTAGAGGGTGGCTGTTACTCATGGTCGACGGAGGAGGAGGAGGAGGAGGAGGAGGCGGCGGCTGTCACACACGGAGTCACATCTGGACACAACACACAGCTTGCTAAATGCTAACGGCTAACGAGCGTGCCATGAAAACAAACAGACGTAGAGGTGAAATAACAGCTAGGTAAAGAAAAACCCGACATTCTCGCGGCCTGTTCTTCGTTTTCCAGTAAGATAAATAAAGCTGGCTGCCTTAAACACTGTGAAGGAGACCGTGACGGCGATAACTCAGCTAGCTTACGCTCTTGTTTACAGCCGCGGACACAAACGTCACTAACGTCTCCTTTTCCCGCTTCTTTTCCCGCTTCAAACTTACCGAGCGGCTCTCGTTCACTCCGGTGTTTAAATAAATATGATTTCCAAAGCGCAGCCGTGGATATTTGGTTATTTTTCCACCGTGGGGAGGAGAAACATTCACGATCCTTCCAACATCACACCGACGGAAGACAATTCTAGGTCAACGGACAGGAACTTCCGGTTCGAGCGACAGCTTTTCAAAATAAAAGTCGAAACGAGCCGTCTTGTTGCAGGTTGTCCGCGCGGAGACTAATTAACAATTAACGGGAATTAACCAAAGTCCTAATGCAACTGATTCATTGTGCAATTACAAATTTCAAATACCTAGATGTTAGTAAACATCAGAGTACTCAAGTAAGCATACAGCTATAGCACAATGATTTTTAATAAGCAGTGTGCATATCAAATGTAATGTGTTATCACACAGTATTATGAAAATATGTAGACTTAGCTGCACAGCAAACATAAAGAAGCTGCTCACATATGAGACTTTTGATTGAGTATTTTCACCGTGTGTTGACGCTTCA
Organism: Nibea coibor; assembly: GCA_023373845.1. Lineage (NCBI taxonomy): Eukaryota > Metazoa > Chordata > Actinopteri > Sciaenidae > Nibea > Nibea coibor. The sequence goes on from CM041730.1 coordinate 19,678,321, forward strand.
GGCATCAATCCTGATAATTCTTTCACCAATAAGAGACACTACAGCAACTGCATGAGTTTAATTCATTTATTAATTACCTTCTTGTGCCAAAGGCCACATTTTAATTTATATTTTCCATTACTGAGCTGCACAATGAGCTGTCACTTCCTCCATTGACTAACATCCTTCGTTTATTATTATAACTTGCTCTGATGTGTGTAACTTCCTCCTGAGTAATTCACTTGTATTGAAATGATTCACACTTACATTTGAATGGACATTTTTAGCTGATTCAGCTGGTTTTACTATGACTTTCAGAGGAGACATCACGTATACAGTTTAAATAAGTGACGTCACATCCCACCTCTTTTTGACACCAGAAATAAAACAGGACAAATGATCACATTTCAAACAAAAATAGATTCAACTAAATGTAAAAAGGTTAAAAGGTTAGCACGGATAAGCAAATTCAGCAGTGACATCACAGCAGCAGTTACACCATCCAAATGTATCACATTCTTACATACTATTTATTTTAAGTAACCGCCCATATATGCTGAGTTATGTCTCCTTTACACATTCTAGCACTAATTCTGACTCTTCCTCTTCTGAGTAAGGAGCTTTTTCCACTAATTTACCAAGAAAACGAGCATCAAAAACAGAAAGAGTGACGAGGAAATATCTGATGACATGACTTCTGTTTCTGTTAGTTGATTCTAGCGTAGAGGCTGCTGGGAAACTTTCACAGTCATGTAGGTCACTGCATCACCTTCATCATCCTGGTTTTTAGTCCGAACCTGGCAGGAAAATGTAGAATACAAATGAATGAACGTGAAATCACAAAGACTGATGACGCTTAAATAGAAGATGAAAGTTCGCTGGTGACGTCCTGCAGTCTAAGACAACGTCAGAAAACACAAAGCACCATCAGAAATGTAACAACATTGTCACAATTTGTTATCGGCATCCGACATGATTGAAAACCTTTTCTTCATTCATTCTTTTCTACATCATCATTACAAACAGAGAGCTTACCCGGCCTTCACTGTTGGGCTTCTTGGTGTAGGTGACGGAGGCGTAGGAAACACCACCTTCAGGATCAGCCTACACAGAGAAGACAACAATTAATTCCTTTAGGTCTTAAATATTTGTACGTCTACCACAGAGGTCAGCAGGAGAGCGTGTCTCTTTCTTTTTTTACTAACCACGTGTTCTCTTCTGGTGTAAGTCAAGTTGCATCATATAACTTCCCTTTTTTTGTCTTTACTGCATGTTCCCACACTCTCAAGACGGCACAGAATGTAGAACAGTTATGTGTAACATTGTACTGGGTGTAGTGGGATCTCACCGTGTCCTGGCTGGTTTCCGGAGCAGACTGAGCCACCGTAGAGTTTGAGATCAGTCCCTGGACAAACACAGTCTGGTTACATTTAGCCAAAAGCGATAATGTACAACGTATTCTGTGTTTGTATGCAGGATTCAAGTACAGGTTGTGTGATGAGAGGGTCAAATCATCTTCAAATCTTCTACATTGTCAGTTTAGTATATGAATTCAAAGTGACTTGAGATGCAACCCAACACGACCAGCACAAATACTGCTCCTACAGGTCGTTTTTTGTTGATCAAATGCAGCATTAGCTGGTTTTAGTCAGTCAGTACTCAACACAGTCAGTACTGTTCTCCTTTCTCAGCAAAAGAATCTAAATTTATACTGAAAAAACGTTTTAAACTCACGACATCATCATTCATCCGTGCGTTGTTCCCTGGGAAAACAAAAAAAGAGTCGATTTTAGCTTCCAGAGAGAAAATCCAGTGTCATTAAAGCTTCCTGTTTCACCTGTGCTCTCACCTTTAGCTCTCCTGCATCTGATGACTTTCACAGCAGTGATTACAAGTGCCACTAAAAACACGGCCACAATGATGCACAGCCACCACCAATCTGGACAGACAATGAAAATATTTGGAGCATGAAAGTCTAAAGGTGAAGAAGCATTTCAACAGATGCAGCCTTTTAGTAAAGCAACAGAAGAAAACAGAGACACAAAGTCTAAAATCGAAGAAAGAGACAGATTGTAGAAACAGATCTATGACGTTGAGTCCCTACCTTTTAGTTTTCCTAAGGCATCACTGAATGGAGACGCTGTTGTGATGGTTCCTCCTTCTATGCTGCGCTCAGTTGTTGTTCTCGTGTCGTCACCTGAACAGATGAAAACAACTCAACAAAGTGTTCAGTACAAACTTGTGTTGTGATGTAATATTCAAACTTCAAATCCATAAAATAAACAAATATTTCAGGTAATTATTCACGTCAGTCTGAAGTGACTTTAAACAGCTCAACATATTCTCACCTGGTTTCTCACCTGAGGGCTGAAGTCTGAAGGGAAACAGCTTCACTTTGTTACCATCAGTCACTTCACACTTCAATAAGTCAGAGTTTGATTTAGAAATGAAATGAGAAGACTGAAGGCGAACAGAGGCAGAGCAGACAGACTGTGATGTCTGCAGGTCTTTGTGATCTTTATCCACATTGTTACCAGCATACAGCCACTTCACTGTGTGTGGACATCGATCATCATATGGTGACACAGAACACTTTAACGTCACCTGATCACTGATCCTGTGTTCAGTCACTGGTGAAGATGGAGATATTGTGAGAGAAAGACAACAAGAGTCAAACTCACTTCATCACTATGATCATAATTATTGTGATGTTTCACAGTTTGAGCTGAAAACATGATGATGGAAATACTCACTGGTAACAACAGACAGAGAAACACGAGAGTCTGGTTCTTGTCTTTGTCCTGATTTCCATTGTTGACAGTCGTAACGTCCAACATCTTCATCTGTGACCTTCTTTATGACCAGAGAACAGTTCTGTGTGACACTCAGTCTGTCTGATTTGGCATTTTCATGAATCTGTCCATGTATAATCAGCTCTACTGCTGCTCTCTGAGTTGAATGACTGAAGAGCCATGTTGTACTGTCACAGTTTTGCTGATCGTCTATCACACTTTCACAGGACAAAGTGACTTCCTGTCCAGCTCTGACAGTGAAGGAGAGGACAAGCTGTCTGCTCGCTGCTGTTGTGAAGATGAGAGAGAAATGTAAAGAATCAGAGTTCGCTAATCATTCACCTCACAGGAAAACAAACAGACTATTGCCTTCCTTAAATAAAGGCTTAATAATAAAGTAACATTAATAAATGAGTTTTTAATGTTGCTGTTTCTATGAATGTTATATGTCTTCTTACCTGTAAACTGCAGCACCAGCATCGGAAATAAAAACATTTTAATGCGTCTGACTTCAAACACCGTGCCTCTCTGTCTCTCTTCTTCCTGTAAGTGTCTAAACTTCAACTTCCTCTAATCTGGGGATCCACTTCCTCATTGTGACCCTCATGTTTCTTTTCTCTCATACGTCAGTTGCTGCTTTAATGCAGACAGACCACGCCAGCTGTTGCCTTCCTCCGCCGCTTTCGGCTGACGTGAGCCGACGGTATAGTTGACACTGACCTGAAGTATCTGGAATGAACACCAGTGAAAACTGAACTTTTGTCTTTCCACAGTTTGCTCTCATTCAGCTGGTTAATTCAACTCTCAGCAGTGACTCAGTCAAGACGAGCGCTGTCTTCTTCTTTGCTTTAATTACTTTATATATCAAATACAACCTGAGCAGAGATGTTCAAATGACTGCATATCAAACAATAAGAGGAGACACAAAGATTACAGTAAAGACATCTTTAACTAAAGCCACATATTAGATGTATACTCATATATAAATATACATTCTCCTCTTGGAGCCAACAGAATATGAAGCAGTAAAATGTAACACACACATTAATGCAGCAGTAACATTAATCCATAAACATCATGTATGAGAGTAAAACACTGACAGGGACTAAGTACAGTCGGCTGATAATACTTACATACTTTTACTTAAGTACGGTTTTGAATGCAGGACTTTGACTTGTTGTGGAGTATTTTCACAGTGTGATATTAGTACTTGTACTTCAGTAAAGGATCTGAATACTTCTTCCACCCCCTACTGAACAAAAAGCCTCTTTACAGCAATAAACCCTGAAAATGATCATCTGTTACAAAACACAGCCAAACATGACTCAGCATCAGTTATCAGTGTGAAGTAAGTGTGATGACCCGAGCTGTAACTATACTGCGCTCTCTTATTTGTTGGGTTTGTTGATGGTGGCGTAGAGAACGTGACCATCAGCAGAGGCTCCAGCAGAAGAAGAGGAAGCTTTCACGGTGGTGTAGGTCACTGCATCATCATCTTGACCCTGAACCTGTGAAAACAGCACGACACATAAATGACAGGACATGAAATGTTGCAGGATAATGTGAGTAAATGTGACGTTACGACGTCCAGCGCCACACGAACGCAACACGATGCTCAACAATGACACAGCAAACATGTTTTTCATTCACTGCCATCATCACTATAACCAAACAGACAGCTTACCCAGCCTTCACTGTTGGGCTTCTTGGTGAAGCTGACGGAGGCGTAGGAAACACCACCTTCAGAATCAGCCTGCACAGAGAAGACAACAACATGGCTGCTCGGTAACATGTGGATTTCATTGTATTCTGTCCTGTTTTGTTCTGCCGCTGCATCATCACACTCTCCACTTCTTCTCTTGCAGAGATAATCAGACTCACGAGTCACTGTGTGTCTCATAGAGCCACATTTTGCAGAGCAAATCTAAAAACAGTGAGTGTAACTTTGCACTGGGTGTAGTGTTTGATCTCACCGTGTCCTGACTGGTTTCTGGAGTCACTGCAGGGTTCAAGCTCCGTCCCTGAAAAAGACAAAAACAAACTAAATCTACTCGCATCTGGTCAAACATCGGCTCTATGACGGCTGACGACACTACCAGAGAGAAATTTGATTCCATGGCTGTAAAACTCACAATGTTTTGATCCGTCTGTGTTTTTCTCCCTGAGGAGACAAAAGAGAATTGACTTTAGCTCCCACAATAAAAATCCAGACTGACCAGAAGCTTCACGTGTGGTTGCTCTCACCTTTAGTTCTCTTCCATCTGATGACCGCCACAACGATGATTAAGAGCGCTGCAGCAACCGCCAACACAACGATGACCCACCACCAAGCTGGAAAGAGAAGAAAAACATGAAACACTTCTGACTGCAGCTCTGTGTTCTCTTCAGAATGATGCAGATCAGAGGTCAGCGTCATATTTCATGTTTTATGTTACAAAGAAACATCATCAGGTTTACACTTCAGTCGAAGAACTGAGAAAATGATTTTCCCTTTCCCGAACTGACCAAAGAGCCAAAGGGAGAGACTGGAGAAAATAAACTTTCTTTACACTTGAAGACATTACAGAGTCTCTACAGAGCAAACGTGCTCCTGAAAAAACGTTTGAGAGAATTACACTCTATGTCTCGTGATGGCAGAAGCGGCAACCTCCATGACTGGGAAGTGAAGCCAGAGTGGAAGTGCCAGAAACTGCAGTTCCTCAGTTGTCCACTTGAGGCTGTCTGAAGCACGTCACAGCAGAAATAAACATGTTTACAGCCTGGTACAAAAACTCTGCCTCTGTACAGGGACCTCAGGACTTATGAGGACCATGTGTAACCCCCATATGTGACATGCTAGAGTCGAAAATTCAATTACAGTGAACAGCACAAAATAATTAGTAAGTCCAACTAATTTCAAACCTTTGTCACATTCTTCAACCTTTTCTTTGTCTAAATGTTTGTTGGCTTCTGTCATCGTGTCAGGAACATTTTAAAAACTGATTCGTCAACAGCCGTGTTGAGCATTTCACAACATTAATAATTTACTAATGAAACAACACACATGAGAGAACCCCAAACAACATCTGAATATCTCCACCCATAGAGACAAAGAGAGAGAGAGACTGTAGAAACAGAAATATAAAAATGATGAGTCACTACCTTTCTGATCGCCTTTTAGGTTTGCTGAGTCATCATTGATTGCAGACGCTGTTGTGATGGTTCCTCTTTTCATGCTGCGTTCAGTTGTTGCTGGTGTCGGTCTGGTTTTGGGTTCTGGTCTTGGTTTAGTTTTTCTCGTGTCGTCACCTGAACAGATGAAAACAACTCAACAAAGTGTTCAGTACAAACTTGTGTTGTGATGTAATATTCAAACTTCAAATCATAAAATAAACAAATATTTCAGATAATTATTCACGTCAGTCTGAAGTGACTTTAAACAGCTCAACATATTCTCACCTGGTTTCTCACCTGAGGGCTGAAGTCTGAAGGGAAACAGCTTCACTTTGTTACCACCAGTCACTTCACACTTCAATAAGTCAGAGTTTGATTTAGAAATGAAATGAGAAGACTGAAGGCGAACAGAGGCAGAGCAGACAGACTGTGATGTCTGCAGGTCTTTGTGATCTTTATCCACATTGTTACCAGCATACAGCCACTTCACTGTGTGTGGACATCGTCCATATGGTGACACAGAACACTTTAACGTCACCTGATCATCGATCCTGTGTTCAGTCACTGGTGAAGATGGAGATATTGTGAGAGAAAGACAACAAGAGTCAAACTCACTTCATCACTATGATCATAATTATTGTGATGTTTCACAGTTTGAGCTGAAAACATGATGATGGAAATACTCACTGGTAACAACAGACAGAAAAACATGAGAGTCTTGACCTTGTCTTTGTCCTGATTTCCATTGTTGACAGTAGTAACGTCCAACATCTTCATCTGTGACCTTCTTTATGACCAGAGAACAGCTCTGTGTGACACTCAGTCTGTCTGATTTGGCATTTTCACCAACCTTTCCAAGTTTAATCAGCTCTACTGCTGCTCTCTGAGTTGAATGACTGAAGAGCCATGTTGTACTGTCACAGTTTTGCTGATCACGTATCACACTTTCACAGGACAAAGTGACTTCCTGTCCAGCTCTGACAGTGAAGGAGAGGACAAGCTGTCTGCTCGCTGCTGCTGCTGTGAAGATGAGAGAGAAATGTAAAGAATCAGAGTTCGCTAATCATTCACCTCACAGGAAAACAAACAGACTTCCTGTCCAGCTCTGACAGTGAAGGAGGAGGGAAGTCCTTCAGCTGCTGCTGTTAAGAAGACGAGAGAAAATGATGAGAAATAAAGTCAAATGAGAAAATGTCTGTCAGACAGTCACTGACTTTCTCTCTCTCTCTCTCTCTCTCTCTCTCTCTCTCTCTCTCTCTCTCTCTCTCTCTCTCTCTGTCCGATCCGAGCTTCTGATTGGGTGCCGCAGCGTGACGTCAGGCCCGTGCAGCCTTCGGTGTCCCTCCTGCTGATTAGTGAGAAACGACTCTACCTGCAGCTGGTCGGGCTGATTCGTCCTCCTGTACAGCCCCATGCATTTTAAAATCCTCCTTACTGCACGCAGACACATCACACCTGTGCTGATATAAAGTGACAACTTTGTACGTTGTAATGACGTTAAACTGACGTCACGCTGAGGCACCCAATCAGACGCTCGGATCGGACAAACCGTGAGAAACTGATCACGTGACAACGAGACAGGTGATAAAAGCTGTCTGACATGGCAGCTCTACACTTCCATATTAAACTCAGCACGTCAGAAACAAACAGCAGATTTTGTTGTCTGAGTTCAATAAAACTGAGCTCATAAAATATCTTTAATAATATTGATCAAGTTATTTTTAATATTTGTGATATCTGTATTCTTACCTGGAAACTGAAGCACCGCTATAAGAAACAAAGAAATGTGAATCCATTTGAAGTCGACCATGGTGACTCTCTGTCTCTCTTCTTCTTCTGTCTCTTGACTGTCTAAAGTCGTGCTTTAGTAGAGAGCTGCTGCGTCTACTTCCTGTGGTAACTTCCGTCTCTGAATTTCTTGTAGACGTACAAACAGCCAAAACTCAAGAAAACATTTTTGAAATGTGGTTTTCTCTCAGGTGAAGATTCTGTTTATTCATTCTAACGCTGCAACAAACAAACTATGAAGACTCAAGTTCACACTGTGCGACAGTCCCTCGGTGTGTCTGCGACAACGAGGCGTTTCTCTCGTACCACAACCACAGACGACAAGAAGAAGAAGAAGGGGAAGTTGGACGTGTGAAAACTGTTAGCTAAGTTTAAATGTTTGTTACAATGCAGCTTGGAGAGTCAAACTCCTCGTCCACCACACTTTGACTCTTGATGTCCACGGTGCAACATGTTGATGCTGCAGGGAGAACACAGGTGAGATCATATTTTACTGCTCTGAGACCTGTTGGTTCATTGTTATATCTTTATGGTCATTTTTTCTTCAGAGGACTGAAGGGGAAGCGTTTTCATGAAAATGTGGTTAACAAGTGCAGCAGCTCCACCCTCAAGTGAAGCAGACAAACATCAGAAACACGTGTGGCTCATTTTGGGCGTTGTACCTGTTACCCTCTGCTTCCTGGTGAGCGCCCCAGCTCTCTCTCTCTCTCTCTCTGTGGTGGGTCTGTCTCATCTGAAGTACCACAACCACAAACAGTATCAGTGACACAGTCTCTGTGACGTCACCCACAGTAATGTGGTTGTTAAGCTCATAGTGTGCTGGATCTGGTTGTCACCATCTTGGCTTAAGTGGCCGTTTCGGGAACTGCCATTTTTCGGAGAGAGGTGCCAGGCGAGTGTGAGGATCCTCACAAGTAGCTGGCTGAGTGCAGCGGTGTTCAACTTCTCCCCAGAGAATGAGAGATGCCCCAGAGATGCAACTGAAAGTCGCTGGGGGGAAGTGGGCCATTGTTGATGCGGCTGCTAGGAGCTGTGGTCTGAAGGTCACCTGTACCAGTCAGCAACCTAAGAAAACACAGGCGATGAGGGAGGCCATCAAGCTGAATTAGGAGGCCCTTCCGCCATGGTTGGCCCAGCTGTCTCATGAGGCAGCGGACAGGTACCGGGCAGCCAGACGGGCTGCGGCTTCAGTAATCATGGAGACAAAAATCCAGGTCTGGAAGAATTTGGTGAGGCCATGGAAAAGGACTTTCAGTTGGCCTCAAGGAAGTTCTGGCAAACCATCCGATGACTCGGGAAGGGGAAGCAGGGCTCGGCCCAGGCTGTGTATAGCCAGGATTGATTGGGGATGCTTGTTTGCAGACGATGTGGTTCTGTTGGCCTAATCAGCCCGTGACCTTCAGCACTCACTGGGATGATTTGCAGCTGACTGTGAAGTGGCCGGGATGAGAGTCAGCACCTTCAGGTCTGAGACTCATCGTTCTCTGATGGAAAACAAATGGATGCTCTCTCTGGGTTGGGAGTGAGTCGCTGCCCCAGATGAGGAAGTTCTAGCATCTCTGGGTCTTGTTCATGAGTGATGGGGAAATAAAGTGTGAAATGGACCTGCGGTTTGGTCCGGCGCCTGTAGTACTGCGGATGTGTTTATGATCCTTTTCCTTGTTCAGGTGTTTGTCCCAGTTTTGGTGCAGGGCCGGCTCTAGGATCAGAACTAGAGGGGGCCTCAGCCCCTCATGAGAACGTGACGTGTATACGGCACCTTAAAGTCTTTAACCCTCCTGCTACATCACTCATTTCATCTGACAACAATAAATATACTGATTTAATATTTTCCATTGTATTTTTTAATTCACAACCAAGCTTACAACCAGAAAACATTTCTTTATTTGCAGATTATATAATTATCATAGAAAATAAAGACAAAACTCTGAGTGAATCCATCGAGACTCAAAGCTCATTCAAGCCAAACACACACTGGACTCTTAACAAACATGCTGACAACAACAGAGAAGCTAACAGGTGAATTTAAATGAGTTCATCTTGAATGAAGACATGCGCTGAAGCTGTAGCTTCAAACTGATCAGCTCATCTTAAAGTCAGGACTAAATGATTTGATCAGGAGCAAATTTAAGGAGGTTGAACAAGAGTTAAAAGCTCTTTCCAGTTCAAACAGTTCAAATCCAGCTGCTGAGCTCTGAACTGGCTGCAGATGAGAAAAGTTTTTACAACAGACGCAGAAAAAGACAAAAACTAAAATAAGACGTCTCTCAAAATGATCTGAGGATGTTTTTGTGATTTCAGATCTTGGTCATGTAAAACATGCTGAGCTGATGTAGAAGCTGTTGATGGGTGGAGTCTGATGGAGGCAGGAGTGTTGGTCAAACTCAAAGAGAAGATGTGACGTCCTCATAGTTCACTGCACCGTCATCTTCATCATCATCCACCTGTGAAAGACAACAGGACACAAACAATCAACAGGAGTCGATCAATCAGTGATCTGACCGTTTCTTTGTTTTGTTTCTTTTCTGTAAAAACTCACCACGTTTTCATCCATCTGTGTTTTTCTCCCTGAAGAGACGAGAGAAAGATTCAACTTTAGTTTCCAGAGAAAATCCAGGTTCATCAAACTTCTTGTTTCTGAGTTTCATCAGTCAAAGTTCTCACCTTTAGTTCTCGTCCACATGCTGACTGCCACGACGATTATTATGAGAGCTGCTAAACCCACAGACACGATGATGAACCTCCACCAACCTGGAAAGAGAATGACCACATAAAAATATTCAGCTGTTTGAAAGAGGAGAGTAAAAGAGAAGTGACATATGTTACATATATACATTACACACGATGCAGAAGTGTGTCAGGATGGACAGGTTCTTCTGTTTGTGTCTTTGTGAACTAAGAATGACTCCACCCACACAGAGAGACAGAATACAGGAAGAGATGTATAAAAATGATGAGTCACTACCTCTTAGGTTTGCTGAGTCATCATTGATTGGAGACGCTGTCGTGATGGTTCCTCCTTCTGTGCTGTTTGCAGTTGTCGTTGTCGGTGTCGGTCTGGTTGTGGGTTCTGGTCTCGGTTTAGTTGTTCTCGTGTCGTCACCTGAACAGATGAAAACAACTCAACAAAGTGTTCAGTACAAACTTGTGTTGTGATGTAATATTCAAACTTCAAATCCATAAAATAAACAAATATTTCAGGTAATTATTCACGTCAGTCTGAAGTGACTTTAAACAGCTCAACATATTCTCACCTGGTTTCTCACCTGAGGGCTGAAGTCTGAAGGGAAACAGCTTCACTTTGTTACCACCAGTCACTTCACACTTCAATAAGTCAGAGTTTGATTTAGAAATGAAATGAGAAGACTGAAGGCGAACAGAGGCAGAGCAGCCAGACTGTGATGTCTGCAGGGCTTTGTGATCTTTATCCACATTGTTACCAGCATACAGCCACTTCACTGTGTGTGGACATCGTCCATATGGTGACACAGAACACTTTAACGTCACCTGATCATCGATCCTGTGTTCAGTCACTGGTGAAGATGGAGATATTGTGAGAGAAAGACAACAAGAGTCAAACTCACTTCATCACTATGATCATAATTATTGTGATGTTTCACAGTTTGAGCTGAAAACATGATGATGGAAATACTCACTGGTAACAACAGACAGAAAAACATGAGAGTCTTGACCTTGTCTTTGTCCTGATTTCCATTGTTGACAGTAGTAACGTCCAACATCTTCATCTGTGACCTTCTTTATGACCAGAGAACAGCTCTGTGTGACACTCAGTCTGTCTGATTTGGCATTTTCACCAACCTTTCCAAGTTTAATCAGCTCTACTGCTGCTCTCTGAGTTGAATGACTGAAGAGCCATGTTGTACTGTCACAGTTTTGCTGATCACGTATCACACTTTCACAGGACAAAGTGACTTCCTGTCCAGCTCTGACAGTGAAGGAGAGGACAAGCTGTCTGCTCGCTGCTGCTGCTGTGAAGATGAGAGAGAAATGTAAAGAATCAGAGTTCGCTAATCATTCACCTCACAGGAAAACAAACAGACTTCCTGTCCAGCTCTGACAGTGAAGGAGGAGGGAAGTCCTTCAGCTGCTGCTGTTAAGAAGACGAGAGAAAATGATGAGAAATAAAGTCAAATGAGAAAATGTCTGTCAGACAGTCACTGACTTTCTCTCTCTCTCTCTCTCTCTCTCTCTCTCTCTCTCTCTCTCTCTCTCTCTCTCTCTCTCTCTCTCTGTCCGATCCGAGCTTCTGATTGGGTGCCGCAGCGTGACGTCAGGCCCGTGCAGCCTTCGGTGTCCCTCCTGCTGATTAGTGAGAAACGACTCTACCTGCAGCTGGTCGGGCTGATTCGTCCTCCTGTACAGCCCCATGCATTTTAAAATCCTCCTTACTGCACGCAGACACATCACACCTGTGCTGATATAAAGTGACAACTTTGTACGTTGTAATGACGTTAAACTGACGTCACGCTGAGGCACCCAATCAGACGCTCGGATCGGACAAACCGTGAGAAACTGATCACGTGACAACGAGACAGGTGATAAAAGCTGTCTGACATGGCAGCTCTACACTTCCATATTAAACTCAGCACGTCAGAAACAAACAGCAGATTTTGTTGTCTGAGTTCAATAAAACTGAGCTCATAAAATATCTTTAATAATATTGATCAAGTTATTTTTAATATTTGTGATATCTGTATTCTTACCTGGAAACTGAAGCACCGCTATAAGAAACAAAGAAATGTGAATCCATTTGAAGTCAACCATGGTGACTCTCTGTCTCTCTTCTTCTTCTGTCTCTTGACTGTCTAAAGTCGTGCTTTAGTAGAGAGCTGCTGCGTCTACTTCCTGTGGTAACTTCCGTCTCTGAATTTCTTGTAGACGTACAAACAGCCAAAACTCAAGAAAACATTTTTGAAATGTGGTTTTCTCTCAGGTGAAGATTCTGTTTATTCATTCTAACGCTGCAACAAACAAACTATGAAGACTCAAGTTCACACTGTGCGACAGTCCCTCGGTGTGTCTGCGACAACGAGGCGTTTCTCTCGTACCACAACCACAGACGACAAGAAGAAGAAGAAGGGGAAGTTGGACGTGTGAAAACTGTTAGCTAAGTTTAAATGTTTGTTACAATGCAGCTTGGAGAGTCAAACTCCTCGTCCACCACACTTTGACTCTTGATGTCCACGGTGCAACATGTTGATGCTGCAGGGAGAACACAGGTGAGATCATATTTTACTGCTCTGAGACCTGTTGGTTCATTGTTATATCTTTATGGTCAGTTTTTCTTCAGAGGACTGAAGGGGAAGCGTTTTCATGAAAATGTGGTTAACAAGTGCAGCAGCTCCACCCTCAAGTGAAGCAGACAAACATCAGAAACACGTGTGGCTCATTTTGGGCGTTGTACCTGTTACCCTCTGCTTCCTGGTGAGCGCCCCAGCTCTCTCTCTCTCTCTCTCTGTGGTGGGTCTGTCTCATCTGAAGTACCACAACCACAGACAGTATCAGTGACACAGTCTCTGTGACGTCACCCACAGTAATGTGGTTGTTAAGCTCATAGTGTGCTGGATCTGGTTGTCACCATCTTGGCTTAAGTGGCCGTTTCGGGAACTGCCATTTTTCGGAGAGAGGTGCCAGGCGAGTGTGAGGATCCTCACAAGTAGCTGGCTGAGTGCAGCGGTGCTGAACTTCTCCCCAGAGAATGAGAGATGCCCCAGAGATGCAACTGAAAGTTGCTGGGGGGAAGTGGGCCATTGTTGATGCGGCTGCTAGGAGCTGTGGTCTGAAGGTCACCTGTACCAGTCAGCAACCTAAGAAAACACAGGCGATGAGGGAGGCCATCAAGCTGAATTAGGAGGCCCTTCCGCCATGGTTGGCCCAGCTGTCTCATGAGGCAGCGGACAGGTACCGGGCAGCCAGAAGGGCTGCGGCTTCAGTAATCATGGAGACAAAAATCCAGGTCTGGAAGAATTTGGTGAGGCCATGGAAAAGGACTTTCAGTTGGCCTCAAGGAAGTTCTGGCAAACCATCCGATGACTCGGGAAGGGGAAGCAGGGCTCGGCCCAGGCTGTGTATAGCCAGGATTGATTGGGGATGCTTGTTTGCAGACGATGTGGTTCTGTTGGCCTAATCAGCCCGTGACCTTCAGCACTCACTGGGATGATTTGCAGCTGACTGTGAAGTGGCCGGGATGAGAGTCAGCACCTTCAGGTCTGAGACTCATCGTTCTCTGATGGAAAACAGTGGATGCTCTCTCTGGGTTGGGAGTGAGTCGCTGCCCCAGATGAGGCAGTTCTAGTATCTCTGGGTCTTGTTCATGAGTGATGGGGAAATAAAGTGTGAAATGGACCTGCGGTTTGGTCCGGTGCCTGTAGTACTGCGGATGTGTTTATGATCCTTTTCCTTGTTCAGGTGTTGGTCCCAGTTTTGGTGCAGGGTCGGCTCTAGGATCAGAACTAGAGGGGGCCTCAGCCCCTCGTGAGAACGTGACGTGTACACGGCACCTTAAAGTCTTTAACCCTCCTGCTACATCACTCATTTCATCTGACAACAATAAATATACTGATTTAATATTTTCCTTTGTATTTTTTAATTCACAACCAAGCTTACAACCAGAAAACATTTCTTTATTTGCAGATTATATAATTATCATAGAAAATAAAGACAAAGCTCTGAGTGAATCCATCGAGACTCAAAGCTCATTCAAGCCAAACACACACTGGACTCTTAACAAACATGCTGACAACAACAGAGAAGCTAACAGGTGAATTTAAATGAGTTCATCTTGAATGAAGACATGCGCTCAAGCTGTAGCTTCAAACTGATCAGCTCATCTTAAAGTCAGGACTAAATGATTTGATCAGAAGCAAATTTAAGGAAGTTGAACAAGAGTTAAAAGCTCTTTCCAGTTCAAACAGTTCAAATCCAGCTGCTGAGCTCTGAACTGGCTGCAGATGAGAAAAGTTTTTACAACAGATGCAGAAAAAGACAAAAACTAAAATAAGAAGTCTCTCAAAATGATCTGAGGATGTTTTTGTGATTTCAGATCTTGGTCATGTAAAACATGCTGAGCTGATGTAGAAGCTGTTGATGGGTGGAGTCTGATGGAGGCAGGAGTGTTGGTCAAACTCAAAGAGAAGATGTGACGTCCTCATAGTTCACTGCACCGTCATCTTCATCATCATCCACCTGTGAAAGACAACAGGACACAAACAATCAACAGGAGTCGATCAATCAGTGATCTGACCGTTTCTTTGTTTTGTTTCTTTACTGTAAAAACTCACCACGTTTTCATCCATCTGTGTTTTTCTCCCTGAAGAGACGAGAGAAAGATTCAACTTTAGTTTCCAGAGAAAATCCAGGTTCATCAAACTTCTTGTTTCTGAGTTTCATCAGTCAAAGTTCTCACCTTTAGTTCTCGTCCACATGCTGACTGCCACGACGATTATTATGAGAGCTGCTAAACCCACAGACACGATGATGAACCTCCACCAACCTGGAAAGAGAATGACCACATAAAAATATTCAGCTGTTTGAAAGAGGAGAGTAAAAGAGAAGTGACATATGTTACATATATACATTACACACGATGCAGAAGTGTGTCAGGATGGACAGGTTCTTCTGTTTGTGTCTTTGTGAACTAAGAATGACTCCACCCACACAGAGAGACAGAATACAGGAACACATGTATAAAAATGACGAGTCACTACCTCTTAGGTTTGCTGAGTCATCATTGATTGGAGACGCTGTCGTGATGGTTCCTCCTTCTGTGCTGTTTGCAGTTGTCGTTGTCGGTGTTGGTCTGGTTGTGGGTTCTGGTCTCGGTTTAGTTGTTCTCGTGTCGTCACCTGAACAGATGAAAACAACTCAACAAAGTGTTCAGTACAAACTTGTGTTGTGATGTAATATTCAAACTTCAAATCCATAAATAAACAAATATTTCAGGTAATTATTCACGTCAGTCTGAAGTGACTTTAAACAGCTCAACATATTCTCACCTGGTTTCTCACCTGAGGGCTGAAGTCTGAAGGGAAACAGCTGCACTTTGTTACCATCAGTCACTTCACACTTCAAGAAGTCAGAGTTTGATTTAGAAATGAAATGAGAAGACTGAAGGCGAACAGAGGCAGAGCAGCCAGACTGTGATGTCTGCAGGGCTTTGTGATCTTTATCCACATTGTTACCAGCATACAGCCACTTCACTGTGTGTGGACATCGTCCATCATATGTCGACACAGAACACTTTAACGTCACCTGATCAGTGCTCCTGTGTTCAGTCACTGGTGAAGATGGAGATATTGTGAGAGAAAGACAACAAGAGTCAAACTCACTTCATCACTATGATCATAATTATTGTGATGTTTCACAGTTTGAGCTGAAAACATGATGATGGAAATACTCACTGGTAACAACAGACAGAGAAACACGAGAGTCTGGTTCTTGTCTTTGTCCTGATTTCCATTGTTGACAGTCGTAAAGTCCAGCATCTTCATCTGTGACCTTCTTTATGACCAGAGAACAGTTCTGTGTAACACTCAGTCTGTCTGATTTGTCATATTCAACAATCTGTCCATGTAAAATCAGCTGTACTGCTGCTCTCTGAGTTGAATGACTGAAGATCCATACTGTACTGTCACAGTTTTGCTGATCATGTCTCACATTTTCACAAGGCAAAGTGACTTCCTGTCCAGCTCTGACAGTGAAGGAGGAGGAGGGAAGTCCTTCAGCTGCTGCTGTTAAGAAGACGAGAGAAAATGATGAGAAATAAAGTCAAATGAGAAAATGTCTGTTATGTTCATAGTTAGTGTGACGATTATTTCTTCATCCTTGTTTCCAGGAGTTCACTAAACTCAGCACGTTAGAAACAAACAGCAGATTTTGTTGTCTGAGTTCAATAAAACTGAGCTCATAAAATATCTTTAATAATATTGATCAAGTTATTTTTAATATTTGTGATATCTGTATTCTTACCTGGAAACTGAAGCACCGCTATAAGAAACAAAGAAATGTGAATCCATTTGAAGTCGACCATGGTGACTCTCTGTCTCTCTTCTTCTTCTGTCTCTTGACTGTCTAAAGTCGTGCTTTAGTAGAGAGCTGCTGCGTCTACTTCCTGTGGTTACTGTGATGTCACTTCCTCATAGTGACTTTATATTTTCTTAATGTGAAGTTCACACTGTGCACAGTCCCACGCTGTGAATGTGTCATTGACGTGTTTCTCAAGACGTAGAAGGGGAAGTTGGAGGTGTGTAAACTTAGTTCAGGTAAATGTTGCCATGAATGCAGCTTGTTTTCTTTGGATGGTGTTTATTAGCTAACAGACAGGATTCATGGTGATGTTTGACAGACTCATGAACAGACAGGTGAAGAGTCAAACTCCTCGTCCACCACACTTTGACTCTTGGTTCAAGGTCGTATTTTACTGCTCTGAGAGCTGTTGGTTCCTCATTTGCAGCCATTTTTCTCAGAGCCCTGAAGGAGAAGTGTCTTCGTGAGAATGTGGGTCAGTGTTGAAGGGTTGTGGTTGAGGTCAGGTTGGTTGGAAGGATCAGAGATAAGATGGCGGTGGCAAAGTCTAAGAAGTGGGCTGCAAACTCTGACGCAATGACCGTGACACCAAATGAACTCTTTTCACACGCTGTCAGGCCACACGTCCATCGACCTACACATTCATATTTCACTTTGCTCCTGATGGTCTGATGAACTCACTGCTGCACCGTGCTGCTTGTCTGTCTTTGCCGTCCTGCCTGCAGCATCATTAGTCGTCAGTTTTTGAGTGCCGCCTCTGTCCGCTGCCTGCCTTCAGCTGCCTCTGTCGGCCTTGGTCCTGCCCCTGGCCCTTCCAGGCCCCGCACTCTCCTCTGGCTCTCTCTCCTCTCTCTGTCCTGCTTCCCGTGTCCTGTTTTTAAAGCCTGGTGGTGATCCTGCTCACCTGATGCTTGTTTTAGGGTTTTCCAATCAGTCTGTGGTTAGTTTGGGGCCGATGGGAGAGCACACTACTGCATGCAAAACAACTCTAAAAACACAGCAAGGTTTAGAGCATGCTGCTGCCAGTGCTGTCAGGTCAGAGCATCAAGCCTCCACAATATGAACTATATGAACTGTTCAGCTTTCACTTTCAGCTTGACACTGTTAGTACATGAAGGAATCCCAAAGCTCAGTGTAGAATGAAGCTAAACGTTTCTTTATTTGCAGATTATGTTGTTATCAGATATAAAAAGAGAAGACTGTTACTGACTCCTTTCAGACTTCAGACACATTCAAGCCAAGCACATAAACAACAATGTTAAATGAAAGTGATTCAAATGAGTTCTTCTGTACACAGAGACATGAAACTGAGCTCAAGAGGCCGCAGCTTCAAAAACAAGCAGTAAATCTTCAGCTCAGGTCTGAATTCTTCAACTGGAAACAATTTAAGGACGTTAACAAAGAGTGACATGATGTTTCCTGTCAGATGGAGTCAAACAGCTGCTGTGTTCTGAACTGGCTGCAGAAAATAAAGATTTTTACAAATGATGAAGGAAAAATAGATTTAATAAAACAAAAACAATCATCCAAAACTAAAGATGATCTTATAAGACTTTTGTTATCTGAAGGCTTCAACTACTGTGTCAATGTGACGTTATTAAACTGCACTGAGTCTTTTCTCTGATGAGTCGATGTCCATCTGGAAGCGGTCGATCAGTTTTCATATGTCACCACACCATCATCTTCATCTTCATCATTATTCACCTGTGAAGCACAAACAAACAAACGCTCTCTGTCACACACTTTAACTGACAACTGTCACATGACTGACCCACGTTCAACACCTGAACGCACCATCAGTTACTGTCTGATCTGATCTTTACCTGACTGTCTGCTGCACCTGAACGCATCACGCATCTTGCTGAGTATGAAACCTGCACAAACACACACAGACACACACGACGAGGAAATGTCGTTAATTAACGCACCTGGAAAACGTCGACATCCTCCTGAACTGATCAGGATTATACAGTTTGAATTTCACACATGGGGTCACTTCAGTTTTAGCTTTGAACTCACCGTGTTGCCTTCAGGTGGTCTCTGGTTCCCTGGAAAATAAAGCACAGAGTAACATTTCAGCTCTAAACTTACAGTTTGTGTTCATCAGTCTGAACAAGTGTTGCTCTGAATTTTCTGACCTCGCGCTCTGATGAGAAGAACAGTGATCACAGTAATTAGGAGGAGTTCAGCCACACGCAGAACCAACATGATGAAGTCCAGAACAGAACAATCTGCACGAGCTGTGGGTCAGAAAAACAATGTCAGTCAAGAAAGTTATGATCAAAGATCAGAAGCACAAAACGTGTGTTCAACACAAGAGGCTGTGAAAAGTCCCAAAAACTGCAGTTCCTCAAACGTCCACTTGAGACCGGCTTCAAAGTGAGTCACTCTCCATAAGTCCCCATGTTAAAGCATCCAAGATCAGCACCGCGAACATGCAACCACATCTTTAACTACATGTACAGTATTTATGTATGTGTATGAATTACATTCAGACTCTGAGATTTGTTTCATGTTGAATAAACATGAAGAAGCTGCTTTGTGTCTCACCTTCTGGTGTTGTTGCTGCCGTTGTTGTTGCTGCCGTTGTTGTTGCCGTTGTTGTTGCTGCCGTTGTTGTTGTTGTTGTTGCATCACCTGACAAATAAAAAATAAACAAACAAAAGAACTGTTGAATGAAGAAATCACCTAATTTATTTAAATGAGAAGGAATGATGTCATCGTCTGACTTCAAATATGAAACAAATAATCAAATATAGTTTGTTCATCAGTCTGAAGTGACTTTAAACAGCTCAACATATTCTCACCTGGTTTCTCACCTGAGGGCTGAAGTCTGAAGGGAAACAGCTGCTGCACTTTGTTACCATCAGTCACTTCACACTTCAATAAGTCAGAGTTTGATTCATAAATGAAATGAGAAGACTGAAAGGTGACAGAGGCAGAGCAGACAGACTGTGATGTCTGCAGCTCTTTGACATCTTCATCCACATTGTTACCAGCATACAGCCACTTCACTGTGTGTGTGCATCGTCCATATGTCGACACAGAACAGTTTAACGTCACCTGATCACTGATCCTGTGTTCAGTCACTGGTGAAGATGGAGATATTGTGAGAGAAAGACAACAAGAGTCAAACTCACTTCATCACTATGATCATAATTATTGTGATGTTTCACAGTTTGAGCTGAAAACATGATGATGGAAATACTCACTGGTAACAACAGACAGAGAAACACGAGAGTCTGGACCTTGTCTTTGTCCTGATTTCCATTGTTGACAGTAGTAACGTCCAACATCTTCATCTGTGACCTTCTTTATGACCAGAGAACAGTTCTGTGTGACACTAGATTTGTCATGTTCAACAATCTGTCCAAGTCTAATCAGCTGTACTGCTGCTCTCTGAGTTGAATGACTGAAGATCCATACTGTACTGTCACAGTTTTGCTGATCGTCTATCACATTTTCACAAGGCAAAGTGACTTCCTGTCCAGCTCTGACAGTGAAGGAGGAGGAGGGAAGTCCTTCAGCTGCTGCTGTTAAGAAGACGAGAGAAAATGATGAGAAATAAAGTCAAATGAGAAAATGTCTGTTATGTTCATAGTTAGTGTGACGATTATTTCTTCATCCTTGTTTCCAGGAGTTCACTAAACTCAGCACGTTAGAAACAAACAGCAGATTTTGTTGTCTGAGTTCAATAAAACTGAGCTCATAAAATATCTTTAATAATATTGATCAAGTTATTTTTAATATTTGTGATATCTGTATTCTTACCTGGAAACTGAAGCACCGCTATAAGAAACAAAGAAATGTGAATCCATTTGAAGTCGACCATGGTGACTCTCTGTCTCTCTTCTTCTTCTGTCTCTTGACTGTCTAAAGTCGTGCTTTAGTAGAGAGCTGCTGCGTCTACTTCCTGTGGTTACTGTGATGTCACTTCCTCATAGCGACTCTTAATTTCCGTCTCTCTGAATTTCTTGTAGACGTACAAACAGCCAAAAACTCATTTTTGAAATGTAGTTTTCTCTCAGGAAAAGAATCTGTTTCTGCATTCATTGAGCCAATCTGACGCTGCAACAAACAAACTATGAAGACTCAAGTTCACACTGTGCGACAGTCCCTCGGTGTGTCTGCGACAACGAGGCGTTTCTCTCGTACCACAACCACAGACGACAAGAAGAAGAAGAAGGGGAAGTTGGACGTGTGAAAACTGTTAGCTAAGTTTAAATGTTTGTTACAATGCAGCTTGGAGAGTCAAACTCCTCGTCCACCACACTTTGACTCTTGATGTCCACGGTGCAACATGTTGATGCTGCAGGGAGAACACAGGTGAGATCATATTTTACTGCTCTGAGACCTGTTGGTTCATTGTTATATCTTTATGGTCATTTTTTCTTCAGAGGACTGAAGGGGAAGCGTTTTCATGAGAATGTGGTTAACAAGTGCAGCAGCTCCACCCACAAGTGAAGCAGACAAACATCAGAAACACGTGTGGCTCATTCTGGGCGTTGTACCTGTTACCCTCTGCTTCCTGGTGAGCGCCCCAGCTCCCCAGAGAATGAGAGATGCCCCAGAGATGCAACTGCAAGTCGCTGGGGGGAAGTGGGCCATTGTTGATGCGGCTGCTAGGAGCTGTGGTCTGAAGGTCACCTGTACCAAATGGACCTGCGGTTTGGTCCGGCGCCTGTAGTACTGCGGATGTGTTTATGATCCTTTTCCTTGTTCAGGTGTTGGTCCCAGTTTTGGTGCAGGGCCGGCTCTAGGATCAGAACTAGAGGGGGCCTCAGCCCCTCATGAGAACGTGATGTGTACACGGCACCTTAAAGTCTTTAACCCTCCTGCTACATCACTCATTTCATCTGACAACAATAAATATACTGATTTAATATTTTCCTTTGTATTTTTTAATTCACAACCAAGCTTTCAACCAGAAAACATTTCTTTATTTGCAGATTATATAATTATCATAGAAAATAAAGACAAAGCTCTGAGTGAATCCATCGAGACTCAAAGCTCATTCAAGCCAAACACACACTGGACTCTTAACAAACATGCTGACAACAACAGAGAAGCTAACAGGTGAATTTAAATGAGTTCATCTTGAATGAAGACATGCGCTGAAGCTGTAGCTTCAAACTGATCAGCTCATCTTAAAGTCAGGACTAAATGATTTGATCAGGAGCAAATTTAAGGAGGTTGAACAAGAGTTAAAAGCTCTTTCCAGTTCAAACAGTTCAAATCCAGCTGCTGAGCTCTGAACTGGCTGCAGATGAGAAAAGTTTTTACAACAGACGCAGAAAAAGACAAAAACTAAAATAAGACGTCTCTCAAAATGATCTGAGGATGTTTTTGTGATTTCAGATCTTGGTCATGTAAAACATGCTGAGCTGATGTAGAAGCTGTTGATGGGTGGAGTCTGATGGAGGCAGGAGTGTTGGTCAAACTCAAAGAGAAGATGTGACGTCCTCATAGTTCACTGCACCGTCATCTTCATCATCATCCACCTGTGAAAGACAACAGGACACAAACAATCAACAGGAGTCGATCAATCAGTGATCTGACCGTTTCTTTGTTTTGTTTCTTTTCTGTAAAAACTCACCACGTTTTCATCCATCTGTGTTTTTCTCCCTGAAGAGACGAGAGAAAGATTCAACTTTAGTTTCCAGAGAAAATCCAGGTTCATCAAACTTCTTGTTTCTGAGTTTCATCAGTCAAAGTTCTCACCTTTAGTTCTCGTCCACATGCTGACTGCCACGACGATTATTATGAGAGCTGCTAAACCCACAGACACGATGATGAACCTCCACCAACCTGGAAAGAGAATGACCACATAAAAATATTCAGCTGTTTGAAAGAGGAGAGTAAAAGAGAAGTGACATATGTTACATATATACATTACACACGATGCAGAAGTGTGTCAGGATGGACAGGTTCTTCTATATGAAAATGTTGAGGCGTTATCCTTGAGTTTTCTTGAAGCATCAACAAAGTGTTCAGTACAAACTGGTGTTGTGATGTAATTATCACACAGAAGAGAACATGTTCTCACCTGGTTTGTCACCTGAGGGCTGAAGTACGGGCGTGATTACGATGGGAAACAGCTCCACGATGTCCTCATCAGTCACTTCACACTTCAATAAGTAAGACTTTGGTGTGTGAATGAAATGAGAAGACTGAAGGAGAACAGAGGCAGAGCAGCCAGACTGTGATGTCTGCAGGGCTTTGACATCTTTATCCACATTGTTACCAGCATACAGCCACTTCACTGTGTGATAACACCATCCATATGGTGACACAGAACACTTTAACGTCACCTGATCACTGATCCTGTGTTCAGTCACTGGTGAAGATGGAGATATTGTGAGAGAAAGACAACAAGAGTCAAACTCACTTCATCACTATGATCATAATTATTGTGATGTTTCACAGTTTGAGCTGAAAACATGATGATGGAAATACTCACTGGTGACAACAGACAGATAAACCACATAGAGATAACCCGGTCTGTGTCCTGATTTCCATTGTTGACAGTAGTAACGTCCAGCATCTTCATCTGTGACCTTCTTTATGACCAGAGAACAGTTCTGTGTAACGTTCAGTCTGTCTGATTTAGATTTGCCATGATCAGCAATCTGTCCAAGTCTAATCAGTTGCACTGCTTCTGTTTTTCCTGGCTCCATGTACATCCATGTTGTACTGTCACAGTTTTGCTGATCGTCTGTCACATTTTCACAAGGCAAAGTGACTTCCTGTCCAGCTCTGACAGTGAAGGAGGAGGGAAGTCCTTCAGCTGCTGCTGTTAAGAAGACGAGAGAAAATGATGAGAAATAAAGTCAAATGAGAAAATGTCTGTTATGTTCATAGTTAGTGTGACGATTATTTCTTCATCCTTGTTTCCAGGAGTTCACTAAACTCAGCACGTTAGAAACAAACAGCAGATTTTGTTGTCTGAGTTCAATAAAACTGAGCTCATAAAATATCTTTAATAATATTGATCAAGTTATTTTTAATATTTGTGATATCTGTATTCTTACCTGGAAACTGAAGCACCGCTATAAGAAACAAAGAAATGTGAATCCATTTGAAGTCGACCATGGTGACTCTCTGTCTCTCTTCTTCTTCTGTCTCTTGACTGTCTAAAGTCGTGCTTTAGTAGAGAGCTGCTGCGTCTACGTCCCGTGGTTACTGTAGTCACTTCCTCATAGCGACTCTTAGTCTGTTTTAGATTTCTGTCTGTATGTAAATGTAGTTTTCTCTCAGGAAAAGAATCTGTTTCTGCATTCATTGAGCCAATCTGACGCTGCAACAAACAAACTATGAAGACTCAAGTCCACACTGTGTGACAGTCCAGGTGTTTCTCAAGACGTAGAAGCGGAAGTTGGAGGTGTGTAAACTTAGTTCAGATAAATGTTGTCATGAATGCAGCTTGTTTTCTTTGGATGGTGTTCATTAGCAAACAGACAGGATTCATGGTGATGTTTGACAGACTCATGAACAGAC
The DNA here is from genome assembly GCA_023373845.1 of Nibea coibor. Taxonomy (NCBI): domain Eukaryota; kingdom Metazoa; phylum Chordata; class Actinopteri; family Sciaenidae; genus Nibea; species Nibea coibor. The sequence continues at coordinate 19,702,575 of CM041730.1, forward strand.
AGGTGAAGAGTCAAACTCCTCGTCCACCACACTTTGACTCTTGATGTCCACGGTGCAGCATGTTGATGCTGCAGCAGCCTCTTCCGTCTCTGCAGTCCTTTTTCAGAGAACTGAACAGGAAGTGTTTTTTTTTAGAATGTGGTTAACAAGAGCAGCAGAGCTCTGACTTTTTAAATAACCACATGAAGATGCAAACATGAAAACAGACAGCAACAGACACTCCAGTGGGACACAAGACAAAGCAAACTATTTTAACTTTGCTCTCTGCTTTGAAAATATTAGATTCCATATAGAGGTACACGTAGCACTGTGGCGTCGTGTTTTGAAAGAGGATGTGAGATGTCACTTGAGCTGGAAAAGAAGTTATGAATGAAATGAAAGACACGACGTACGACATGTGAAACAGAACAACAGAAAATCCATGTCACTCGAAATGTTAACATACGTAAAGAAATAAATTCACAGTCTTACAGGATTTTATTTAATTCATTTATTTAATAAAGCATGTTGGACTGTGGTCAGTATGATGTGACTTCCTCAGTCACTTTATATTTTTGTCTAGCTATTTGACCAAGAAGGGGAAGTTGTCTGTCTGAAGGATGTTGGTTCAGACAAATGTTGTGCAGCTTGGGAGGAGGGGGGAGGAGGGGGAGGGGGTATTGTGGTGACAAACTTTGTACATTTCTCTCTCATCTTCGACCCACATACACCACGTGACAACACATGAAGACACCACAAGCAACCGTTACTATCTGCCACTGAGTTTGAAACCTGCACAAACACACACTGAGCTCAGCCACACGCAGAACCAACATGATGTAGCCCAGAACAGAACAGAACAATCTGCACGAGCTGTGGATGACGTCACAGAGACCCGGTCCATGTTTCACACAGTCTGTGGTTATCACGTCACCCTTCACTTTTCACGCAGCGCTGCCATCAGTCCAGGTTTCATCTGTCTGCAACTCCTTCGTACATATTCCCTCAGTTCTTTTTCTTATATTCTAGTTTTTATTTATTTTTAAATGAATGAATAAATAAAATAATAAAATCTTTAATTTTACTTCTGGAGGAAATATAATTCATAACAAAGGGAACACTGACATAACTTGTCTTAGCATGCAATGAACACAGAGCCAGCGTGTGGTTTAATATTGGTTTTAATTTAGATATGAAAGGCTTCATAAAATAGACACATTTTTTCTCCAAATTGTGACATGTGTTGTTGTTAAGCATGTTCTCATGACAGGAATGAAATCATTTCAAAAACACTGCAATAAAATGGGCAGTTTTCGCTACAGTAATACAATTTTCCATTCACGCGACGTCACAGAAGTCAAGAAACAAGATCCAGCAGCTGCCTGCATCCACAGAAAACATCGAAATAAAAAGAAGAAACACACGCGGCACACAGGCCATCTGTGCCCGATTCAACACGTACTCTACTCTCGGTACACGCTGATGTGCTTTAAATATCTTGGAGTGTAGAAGAGGTAAAGAGGAGGTATGTGAAATGAAGAACAGAAAGTGAGACCGTGTCCACAGTAACGTTTTCATGTCGTTCTGGTGAAGATGTCCGTCCACGCTGAGACAAACAGCCACCACAGCCGACGTCTGCTCTCTTCTGTCCCTGCTGCTCTCTCAGGATCACCTTTTAATGCGCTGCGTTCACTTAGTGTGTTTATCTGCTTCGACTGCCAGACAGAGTGAAGCAAAGCTTCAATAAATGATGGATTCATCAGATTTGTTCTACAAAATATCAGAAAATTGTTTAAAAAGCCTCAAATGTCTAAATCCAAACATAGAGACTCAAACAATTCTCAAAATATTTTTTTCTGGCAGTCGGCTAATCGTAACATCTTCTGGCAGACTCGGGTCAGTGACTACAGGCGATCAGGTGATGACAGAGAGAGCTGGAGCGACAGAAGACCGCCTGCCAAACGTCCTCCAGGTGTGATGCCGAGCCCACGTTTTCAGTGTTTGGAGCAGGGCGGCTCGGCGTGGACAGACGAGAAAGAAAAAGACAAAGCGCTCAGCCTGGATGCCGGATACTGGCTTTGTGCAGCAGCTGCTTGTGAGACTTTTCACGTTGTCGTCTTCTCTTCAGCTCTCCGAGGCTTCGGCAGCCTCACGGTCCCTGATTTGGACTTTTCCCACCGGCTGGACCCGTTTTCAGGGAAAGGGAAAGAACCCCAGCCGACCAGCTGATTCATACTGGCCGTGGCTTTTTGATCCGTCAGCTGTCCCGAGCCATTTGTTTTGGAAGTTTAACCAGCCGGGACCTGGAAATCCTCTCGTGTGCTGTAACGCCGGCTGGTGAATTCATCAGAGTGGCCGGTCAAGCTTTGGAACGTCCCGCCCTTCTCGATTTTTAATTTTCAGTGCAGATCAGTAAGAAAAGTCTTTCTTTCGTCCACTGTGCCTCACGCTGACTGAGCTGGAACAAAGTGCCTCAGTTCGCAGGGGACTTTTTTTTTTCTTTTCTTTTTTTGGAAAAAAACTCAGTAACAAAACTAGAATCTCAGTTAAAACAACGAGGAAAAATATACACAAATATATGTTATATGTTCATAATATATTATGTACATTTACACGAGCACTTTAAAAAGTCCATCGACACCACGCTGCCTTTTCAAAAGTGTTCACACAAAGTGCCGTCGTCACTTCACGCCGTGTGATGAACGTGAGACGCCGAGCGTGCTGCTGCTGGAGACGAGCTCCACCGTCCTGATGAATCACCTCTTCTAACGTTCACAGTCACTTCTGTGAACAATTATCTTCTTCTCTTTCCGCTGCCAACAAGAAGGCAGCTACGCTGCACATCAGACGGACCTCCAGCAACAACACGGCTCCCAAATGTTCACAGATGCAGGCAGCGAGTTGAACTACGGGAAATCGTACCACAGCGAATAAAAACTTCTCACATTGTATTGCAGTGTCTTCAAGGCCGAATTCAGGTGAAACTTATTGTAATTTTCCAATTGTTGGTGTTCAGCATGAATTAGCTGCGTCAAACTGAGGTCAGGATTTATCCTGAACCTTCAGCAGCGACTTTAAGTGAACAGTCATTTGCTCTCGGCTTTGGTCGCTCTGTTGAGGCTCGTTTTCTCCGACCCAGTGGCTGGGTGGTTTGGGTAAGACACTGGGTGAGGGCGGCTCACTGAACTTAGCTCCAGCGTACACCTTGTCGCCGTCTTTGAGGTATTCGAGGGGAGCTTCAGAGGGCGGCGTGTTCACGATCTTCACGTTGTTGGAGGCGTGGAGGGGCTTCTTCTGCTCTCGGAGTGGAGGCTGGTGGAGAGGAGGGGGCTTGGTGGGGCTGCTGTTGTCTTTCTTCTTCGTGGGGTGAGAAGCGCCGAGGGTTTGGCTCTGCTTGGGCTTGTGGCTCCGTGTGATCACATTCTGGGTCTGATCGTGTCTGGGAAGGTTGCGGGCAGGTTGGCTACCTGGCTGCGTGGTCCCTCGCTCCAGTCTGCCACCTTTGGATTTCAGCAGCTAAGACACAGAAACAAAGTCTCATTAATCAGATTCAGAAAATTATAGAAACAGCGTGTGTAATGTAATGTGTTAGATCCAATCTACAGCACTGAATCCATCTGTATCAAACTGTATAAACTGTACTGCATTAATGTTACATAACAACAACACCATGACATCAAACCAACTTCCTCTACTTTCTCTCTGACAGAGTCACCAACAAAGTGAAACCTTGTCGGAAAGAGGAAGCGCACTCGTTCACTTTCACTTCTTCATAACAGGGAGTAGTAACTGCGTCACCAGGAGGATTTAATCACAGTTCGATCGACTTTAACTCAAGAATGTGTGAACGCTGACCAGCTGCAGAAAGAAGCTGACAGTATGTAATATTTCACTGATAAACAATCAGTCTCTAAGATGTCAGAAAATAGTGGAAAATGTCCTTTAGAGACCGAGCTGAGGTCTTAAGTGTCTTATTCTGTCCCATTAAAAGTCCAAAACATACAAACATTCAATGCACGACCATAAAAAATAAAAATAAAGCAAATATTAACACATTTCAGAGTCAACAGATTATTTAAATAACAGACTAATATCTGTGGTCTGTGTGTAGACAGGAAGCTGTCATTAAAGGGAACATCTCTGGGCTTATAAGAGATTATATAATATAATATAAGAGGTTATAACTGTGATGTCTCACACAGGGCAGTTACCTCTTTCTTGGCTCCCTGTTTGAGGTGATGGAGGGTCAGTACCGTCTGTGTACCGACAGGGAGCTCGGTACCGGGCTGAGTGTGGCTGGGTTTATTAGCAGACGAAGCCGTGAGCTGGGTGTTGTTGTTGTTGTGGTCGGACAGGCGGACGTTGGGGCCGTTTTTCGGGGGTTTGTGTTGATGCAGCGGCGCCGTGGACCGCAGCTTCCTCCCCCCTTTCTTCAGCAGCGCCTGCTGCCTCGCTTTGTTGCCCGCGTTGCTCACCCCATCGCCGCCGGAAATCAACGATATCGGGTTGTTGTTTTCGACGTTGCCGATGTTGGCCTCATCGTTGTGAGCCGGAGATCCGTCCAACATCCCTCCGGGCTGGCGGAAACATAAACGGGACCGTGAAAGTTGGTTTAGCCGACAACGTCACAAGCTAACAGCTAGCTCGCTGAGCTAACTTCTTCTTCGCGGGTGGGTAATATCCGAGTTGCTCGCACGCGGGACGGCTTCCTTAACGATTATAACGTTTTAACGTCGTCTGAAAAGTTTCTGAAAGTTGACCTGGGAGTTCTGAATTATTTCTGCTGCTAAAAAAAAGTCGATGGACGCCCCTTGTTGTGAGATGGCGTCGGCGGCAGTGAGCTCGTTAAAGCAGAAGTAGCACTGATGCTAAAGCAACACAGAAAACACGTGACTTCCGGTGAAGCATTTCAAAATAAAACTCCCTTTTTAGATAGATAAGATCGTAGTCAGTACATCATAATAATAATAATAATAATAATAATAATAATAATAATAATAATAACACTATATAATAGCAATGACAATAATAATATCTATAGAGATACACATAGAAATGTGTTAATGTATAATACGTAAATAATATATACTTGACTATACGAGATATACATCCTATAAATAATATACAACAAATACGAATATGTAAATAGAACGTGCAAAGAATTACATTATTACACAGAGATGCATTGCTGAATGTGGAGTGCATGAAAATGTAACATCATGGGATGTGTAACACTTTAAAGTTTTTATTTGTACATAATCATAGTCATCATCATTATAATAATGTGGTTAGTAATGCTATCACTATAATGCACTATTGTTATGTTTTACTTTACTGGAGGGAAAAGTAAAAAAAATAGTAACATTACAATTAAAATGAATTGCACTTATTTTGTAGACAAACCTTCCTAACTTCCGGTAATATTCTGTTTACCTTGACAGATCCCCTCTTCCGGGGACTCTGCTCTTCCAGTAAGGGGCGTACCCGTTTGTCTTCCTGTCAGTGACGTTTTACCTGAATACTCTCAGAGCAATTAAAACATTTCTGAAGAATTTCAATAAAGCCTGGTGTGTTCACTGACCTGAGGCTTTGTTCTTTTAAAGGTGTGTAAGAGTTCAGTGCAAACACGCCACATTTGTTATCACCAGGTGTGTGTGTGTGTGTGTGTGTGTGTGTGTGTGTGTCTTAGTGAGGACCAATACATTTTTGAACTGGGGACGTTTTTGGAAAGTGAGGACATTCTGGTCATTCCTCAAAAGACTTGGTTTAAGGGCATAAATTTAAATAAAAATAAAATTGTCATGTTATAAATATTTCTGCTGTTGATGGAGTGTAACCTTTAACACACACTGTTCTTTGTGTTCATATAACGTTTGAGTGTTCACATTTATGCTGTAGTGAAACTGAAAATGGCTGTTCAGGTCTTCTTCTCTGTGATCCGTGGAGCGTGGGCGACCCCTGATGGCAAACATGACTTTAACTGCAAATACAAGTCAAACATGTCACAGTGTGTTTGCATCAGAGAACTAAACCAGCTGAGTTTTACTTTGTTGGTCTATAAAACAAAACCAATGATGTAACAAAACAGTGTTTCTCTATTAATCAAATATTTGAATGACAATCCTGTTGTCATGGATTTCTTTTTATTCTGTATTATATTATCTGCAGAAATAAATAACAAAACAGTTCAGTTTAATTTAATTTTGGTATCTGGGTAATTAGCAGCTTGTACTATTTTCTGAATTACTGTTGTGTTAATGAAACAAAGAAACAAAATAAAAACGTGTGTATGGACTTCCTTATATAAATTAGGAGCCTTGCAAAATGATAACTTGTATTGATGCTGGTTTGAAATAAATTAACTATTAACAAATACATATTCACAGACACTGAGCTCAGGTTTGGTATCACACAGTTTTACTGTAGAAAATGCAACACACAATCGAATACTGACCTCAAACTCACCTTCAACTTCAAAACACTCAGTAAAATGCTTGTGTGTGTACGCGATCTCAGCTACGTCTACATTTCAGCCCTATTTTTAGAACCAGGTCGAACCTGTTGGAGAACACTGACGATACATTGGTGGGCTGGTACGTTTGTAAGTGCGCAGAAATCTGAAAAACTTTTAATAAGAAGTGAAAAACCACAGGCGCTTTAATCTACTACATAATTAGGCTGATAATTATTTGGCAAAGAGAACCGAAAAACCTAAAGGCAAATCTGAAACTCACGTGGGAGGACATGTTAAAGGTTTGTTTCAGTACAAAAAATAGATATATAAACAATATACAAATACAACATAAACATCTAAATATCCATCCCTGTGAGCGCGTACATATCGTTTGTCACCGTGAAGGCAAATCAAAGAGACGTGGAGGGTCCTGTAGGTGGCGTCAGAGTTCAGGGCTGTGCCTCAGCCTCGGGGTCGTCGTAGATGTAGCTGCCGACACCTCCGGTGTTAACGCCTGAGAGAGAGGACAGAGCACAGAGCAGTTCATGCAAACTGAACTCGTATTAAACATGTAGTGTTTTACTTTAAATGAATCACTTTCAGCTTTTATCTGAACTTCAATCTGACATTTAAAGGCCACAGAAACAGTTTGTTGACCTTCACCCACTGAGATTTGAGTCAACAAACAGAACTCTGGCTCTGATAAATATTTGTAGATCTAAAATGATCGTCGGCAGTCTCTTTATTTTTGGGCACATGGTGAGTCAATCGCTGTTTGAAGGACAGTCTCTCAGTGAGCACCAGCCGAGCCTGCTGCTCCCCTTTCTGGCTTCATACCTTTGGGCCCAAACAGCACGGCGTAGCATGGTTTGTGGCAGTAAGGTTGTCCGTCGTGCTGCAACAGAAAGACAAAGATCCTCTTAATCCCTCCTGATGTGGACTCATAACATCCGGCTTCGTGAACGCCGTGCTGAGCTCGCTCACCTCTGCATGGCTGCCAGGAGCCAGAGTCTTACTGCATCTCTCACAGCGCAGACAGGGCCGGTGCCAGTTCTTCCCGAGAGATGACACCTTCTCAGCTGCACACACACACACACACACACCGTCATGGAGACAGTCACTATGGGAACCAGCCACTTTAGTCACTTAAGGCACATTCCAACACAAATATAGTGCATTCAAACTGAAAGCTATGAAGCAGTCAGCTTACCGAAATAAACCGTCTTGTTGCATCTGGGGCAGATGTTGGGTCCTCCGGAGAAAGATGAGAAGCTCGCAGCTGAAAGAGTCACATTGAATCAGAATAATGAAGTATAAAATAATAACATTCAGCTGCGGCAATAAATCATTATTGTTATGGCATCTGAACAACTTTTTAGGGACTCTTTCTCCCTCTTCTTATCCCCCACACATCTTGCCTCAGACCTCTTTATCTGCGTCAGTCCTCTGCGGCTTTAATTTTATTCTTCTACTTCAGTTAATCGTGCAGCTAAATCAAAGCCACCTCAGGCAGACACAAAATTTCTCTTTCCAACATATGACAGTTTTTCTATTTATATGAATTTCTCACCCTTCACTGGTCCCCGTGCGGGGGCTCTTTTCTCCTCCTCTGGTTTGCCATCTGTTTCCATAGAAACAGCAGCAGGGGCTTCGTTGACAGGATTGTCGTACACATAGGAACCGGCACCGCCGATGTTCACGCCTGAAACACACGCGAAGGTTGCGTTCACTAACGCTGAAACCGACCAATGTGGAGCTGATACCAAAGTGTAAACAAACAACAACAAGAAAAGAAATGACACCTTTTGGCCCGAAGAGGGCAGCGTAGCAGGGCTTGTGGCAGTAAGGTTTCCCATCATGCTGCAAAATACAAGAGGGAGGCAAAGTAAGGCGAGGCATCCGTCTCTCATGAGAGTTAAAAGTCCAGATTCTTGCTGTTCTGGTCCAGAGTGGAGAAGTTTAGTTAAACACATTTTTTAGTCTGTTTGGACTCAGAACACCAAATAACAAACGGAACGCGACATCCACTCAGAAGTTTATGACACTCGTCTGCTCTTTGTTATTTTTCTGTTCACAACATTTATAGCACACGACAAAAGATCCAAATATGAGCATCGATCCATTCTGTGGTTCGTTTACTCTCATTTCCTTTTATTATTATCGTCTCTGTTCTCTGGAAAATGACACATAACGCCGTTTTTGTGAACTATGCATCGTTTAAAGCAAAGACTCATCCTGAGCTCGACTCTTCATGTATCACCATTTTCAAAACATAAACTATAGCTGGTTTTATCTAAAGTTTTTTGAATTAGACCAGAAATTAGTCCATCTTGTCTGACCGAACATTCAGCTTCTTTTTTAATAAGTCCAGGTGTCACACAGGCTGGATAAAATCTGGCTGGAGGTGTTCAGTGCACAACAGAACAAACATCTTCAAAGAATCATCAGTGTGCCCGGCTGATCAGCAGCTTTTAGCAGTGAAGCTCTGCTCGCTGGTAACTGAGCTCAGTCTTATCAGCTCAGCTGTGATTCACAGCACGTTACTTCCTTATTAGGAGGTTATTAAAAGACTGTGAAAGCCACAGAGATGATCATAATCTGATAACTCTGTCACAAACGAGACACACTGCCACTGTCACGAACGGAACTGAATGTATCAGCTCCGACCTCCAATAAAATGAAAGCACTGCTGAACTGAGGACAGAGTCAGTAAAATCAGAGCCATGTCGAGGGAAACACTGTGAGGACGCTGAAAGACATGCTGCTTTCATTCACCTCTTTCTTGTTTCATGACTCCTGTGCTCCAGGAGCTTCAGCGTATGTCCTGCACTGCAGAAGTGTTAAACAGAACAGACTCAAAGATGGTGTGAACAGATTCTCCAGCTCATGGTTTTTGGTGTCGGAGAAAGTAACCTCAGCAGGAAGTACATGTGGTCTCTTTGTGGTTTTGGTACAGTCATTGTCGTAACTGTTGTGCAGGATTCAAATGTGGTTAGAAAGTCAATAGACCAACTGTTCAGTGACCACAATGAAACCACAGGACTTCCTGTTGAAGTCAGGTTCTCATTTTCAAAGGCCAAAACAGGCATATCTCTGTTCTCCGGGTTTTAATGTACATGCACACCAAGCATATTTGAAACCTGCGACACCTGCTGCACTTACAATGTTTACCCTAAAGTACAATAAAAAGCTCTTAAACATGATGATCCTACATATTAAGGATGACGCAGAAATGGTGGAATATTACCAACATGTCTAACTTCTTACCTCTGCATGGCCTCCAGGGTTCAACGTCTTGTTGCAGCGCTCACATTTCAGACAGAACTTGTGCCAGTCTTTCCCTAAAGACGACACCTTCTCCGCTGTGGAAGAGGAGACAGGAGAGTTAAAATCCTGCTGATGCACACTGACCTGTGATCAGTGGCTCGCTGGCTTTATATTTCCAAACAAGATGTTTTTACTGGCAGATGTTCCAGATGTCATGTGAGGTAAAAATGCATTTTGAGCAGTTTGTTCCACGACAGAGGACCGTTACAGTGATGAAGGCACTTGACAGGCACTCAGGAGTTCATATCAACCTAAAGCACATTCTTTCCACTGCGTTTGGAGAGCAGAGTGATACGGAGAGATTCACATTTTGTCATGTTACATGAAGCTGCTGTTCCCCAATCAACTCTACTAACACTAACATTAACTCTCCTGCTCAGAAGTTGCTGCATGTCTGCGGCAGACGTTACTGTCTGCAGGCTGCAGCGGTTTCATTTTTAAGACGCTCCAAAGTTAAAGCTAAATTTTGTGGCGTTTTGGAGAAATCTCTGATCATTTTTATCCATTTTCAAGTCGTCCAAGTGGTTAAATAATGCACCGAATCTGTGCAACAAATGCCATTAATGTACTGACCCCTGAACACTTAGTCTACCCTTCCTTCAGTAAAAAGAAAACCATCAACCTTCACCAATCGTCACCCAATAAGTCCCTAAAGAAGCCTTTGTTCGAGCTCTGCACAGACTGTTGTAGAAAGGACAGAAGGACAGACAGAGGGACAGACATTTATCTGTTTGTCCTCTTCCCAGAATATCCCAGCAGATACACTGAGGCCCTGATACACCATGACACTTCCTGTTGCCACTCACTGTCAGCCTGTCGCTGTGATACGTGACAGTAAGTCACCTTGGCACACAGTAATAGTACCTGTATTCCCCTCGTGCTGCTTTTTGTCCCTGTCCTTTAAGTTTTAAGACAACTTTGAAGTTCAAAAATCCAAAAATAGATGAAATGTCTGAGCTTAACATTTAGAAAATACATTCCATCAAATGAAATTCCCTCTGCAGCTAGAAAACAACAGCTCCCACTGCCAGGGGAAACATAGTTCAGATTTACTGCAGACTTGAAAGAGCAGCATGTCTGGTTGAACCTGCAGGGTTTTTTTTCTGCTGCTCTCCAGAGAAAGAACAAAAAGAAAATCTATCCATGCATCGCACGTGCAATCGATGAATTATTTACACCGCCATGTGGTGTAGCTCCAACATGAAAAGAAGCTGAAAACTGATATATACTCCATAAACTCTCTGCTAGTAAGACGATATGACAACGATACAGCTTACAGTCAGAGGAGACAAACCGATGTTTAATCTTATCAACACCAAAGTGTCCTGTAACCAGAGCACTAAACTCATCCCACCTTAATTTAAAGGTGGACATAGAGACAGTGAACCAGTTATAGGACAGTCTGAGAACAGAGCTGTTAGCTGTCAGAGTCTTTGACATTCATTTCATGTCCGTCTGTCTGTCGCATAATCAAAGTCAGAGAGTCAGATCAGGAAACTGTTTTTGGACACCATGACATCATGATTCAACTCCCCCCGCCGGCTGGGGCCTACGCTAACGTCTGCATGTTCTCTCCAGGTAATCCGGCTTCCGCCCACAGTCCAACGACATGCCGCTGATAGGTTAATGACTCTAAATTGCCCGTAGGTGTGAGTGTGGGCATGAATGTTTGTCTCTGTGCGTCGGTGCCCTGTGATGAACTCGTACAGAACGTCAGCTGTGGGCAGCTCACAGTGACAAACCTCAGAAAACATGTTTCTGTCTGCAGGTCTCAGCTCTAAAGGAAAGAGAACAGCGTGATGTGATAATACATCATATCTTCTGTCGGGGGCACCGTGGGCTGCATGTGACAATGAACATATTGTCTACATACCTACATATGTGGAGGTTTGATTCATACTGCACCACAAAGACAGACACCAACATATTTAGCAGATCTGAAATATTTGAAATATACTTTATTTTTTTGACCCAGTGAAATATAAAAACAACTGAACTCAACGGGATGATTATAACTTTTCTTCAGTATAAAACATGACTCATATTAAAGCTCTGCACGTGAGCCCCACCTGTCATAAAACATCCTTTTGTCTAAGACAGTCACGAAGTAAGTCGACATATTAAAGATGTGTTTTCCTGGATATTCCTGGCAGCTTCTTCTCTGAAAGTTGTAAAATGTGACTGTATTTATAAAATGATCTAATTATTTAATTATTTTACAAAACGAACCCCCTTTTTGTCAATGGATTCACGCCTGAACTCAGCAGCTGCAGTAAATCAATAATCAATACATCAAACAAACGTCATGCGTCCATAAAAATACACGGAGAACTAAAGAATGAGGCAGTTTGAGGCTCAGCAGCTCTGACATTCATGTCGACGCAGGGGCGGATACACAGAGATCAGGCACTTACCGAAATACACCGTCTTGTCGCATTTTGGACATTTTGACGCCATGTTCCGAGAGAACAAAGAGATGGAGTCGGTTTTAGTCGGTCCACTGTCTGTGTGTGTGTGTGTGTGTGTGTGTGTCCTGTCTGTCTGCAGCTCCGCAGACACACCTCGGAGGATGGTGGTGATGGTGATGGGAGAGAGAATGACGCTCACATCCTCCTCTCGACTTCGCCTACCTCGTTTGCATAACCCCGCCCCGCGGTGACATCATGCAGGAGTGTACTGTAGTTAATGTAGTTCACTTTATACAGCACTATTCTTTAACTTCAATATGAACATCAACATATTGTAAAATGTGTTTTATTATAATTAAATATTAAATATAAGTTGTATTTATTCAACTATTTACCACGGAGCAGCTGCAGTGAGCTGAACCTCACAGAGGGAAATCAAACATCATAAAACATTCATTCGTTTTCCATTTCAGGGTCACGGGGGGCTAATCCCAGCTGACACTGGGTCAGAGGCTAGGTACATCCTGGACGGGTCTCCAGTTCATCACACATAGAGACAAACAAACATTCACACTCGTACTTACACCTCCGGAGTCACCGATCTCTGAGAGATCTCAGCGCCAGAGACCAGAACCTTCTCGCTGTGAGGGGACAGTCCTGGACCAAGGAACAACCAAGAAGGACACATCCAAGGACCTCAAGGTGGCAGCAATGACATGGGACACAAAACCTTCTGCTAAAGAACTTGGCCAGGCCTCTTGACCTTACAGGTCATCTTTATAAGTTACATAGTATGAATAAGAACAGCTGAAACGTGCAGATGATTAATCAATAAATGGGAACTATAGATGTACCTGCTGGGCAAACTGACTCATTTACATTGCAGTGTGTTGCAGGTGCCTCTACTTTGGATTATCCTAAATCCCAGCGATGCCGACTGCTCCCCTGCATTTATCAGCATTACCCCTCGCCTCTGTTTGTTTCCTCTGTGCGGTTGTTAGGTTACGCTGCCTGACAGCACAGCTCTTCACAGGGAATGTTAAGTGAAGCTCTGCAGCTCCCAAGAGAGCCGCTCTGTGCATTCCTGGCACCGAGATACAAGAGGGGCTGACATACGGTGGCCTTTTCTGTCAAATTAGGACTAAAAATATAGAGACATTTAAAAATATTTCTTGTTTTTTCTCTTTTGGGGGCCAAAAATACGCTTAGTGGTTGTTTGCAGTGAGACAAAACAGACACAAACAATCTGAGTAACATCACTGGACAGCAGGGGGCCCCAGTGTGATGGGCACACGGCCTTCATGCACACTCTGTGTAATGTACGTGTACACACTTTATGAACTAGTATGTTCAGTGTGGACTCAAATCTTCAGCACTAACTTGTGAACCAAACTCTGAGATGCGTGTGAAGGAGATGTCGAGCAATGGGTTGTAGCAGTAAGACTTTCCCTTCTATTAAGTCTACTGGGCCGGCAAGTGCATGCTGTATTTTTAAACGACATAAACACACATAAACAAATTCAGCAAAGATGGAAACAGTGGCATTTTTTTTCCACAGTTAGTGCTTGGTCTTGGGCCATCTAGGGCCTGGGAATGCACTAATCTTAAAATAAACATGCAGATTGTGCCTGAATGTAATTTTGGCTCAGACATCAACAATGACTGGACGTCTGAGGTCTTCGTCCAAACAGCTTCTGTCTCATATCTGATTAAAAAGCTTTTTTTGCCTTCACATTCATCCGTGAGCACGCTGTTCAACCCGTTCAAAGATTAATAACCAAACCCGACCTGATCATAACAGGCACCTCCAGCGCAGGGAACAGGAAGCAGCTTTAAACCAGATGTCAAGATGACAAAACACAGTTATTTATTGCCAGGGATTTGTAATAATAATACAACAATACGGGTGAGGCAGACAACTACACAACCGACACTTTCACATGCTCCTGATCCACGCAGCACGGGCTGAGCTGTAAGTAAGAACATTCAGCTTTTTGAGGCGATGTCATAAAAACCTCTCACACAATTTGAAAAAGAGACGAAGAAGAGTTCTTCCACCACCGTGACGTTAACTTACAAATGAAGGGACAAGCTGTTTCTGCTGAGCTGGACTGGAGTAATGCGATGAAATGGTGTCTTAACCACAGTCAGCACTTCTGCTACCACACCAAGCTCAGACTGACTCTGCATGGTGTGGATGCACGTGGTTTTGCAGAGCGTGGCCTTTTGAGTTGAGTTGAGCGTGGTGACGGCTGCTCTCTGCCTCGACTCTCTGTGGTTTCCTGGTGGACAGAGAGCTTTAGCTGCTGCCAAAGTAGACAGATGGAGGCCATTTCAGTGATGACAGGGAAGTTTACCCAACTCTGACCGACTTCCTGTGACCCTGGCGTGGCTCTTGTGACTCAGTGGTTATAGCAAATAGATTACATGGCTCACAGGTCAGGTGGGAGGGCTCCTTAGCTGCTGGTGGTGTTAACCACATCCTCAAAACAAGATGTCCCCTTCAGTTCTCAGATCAGACCAGCAGTATAATTCCTGATGCTGCCGTTCAGTTTTCCAGGTAAGAAACTGCTTCAAACTTCCTAATTAAAATAAACTGCATTAATATTACTATTGGTACTTTATTAACTATTCTGCTGTTCACTTGTTTGCTCTCAGCCGGATGAGGTCATGACATGGAAACAGGCAGAGCTTTAATTTAGACATACTGCAGAGGTGTTGTGGTTTTCCTGTCCAGGCGGGTCAAAAGACGTTCAGCTCCAACAACACACTTCTCACTTCATGTCAAGTTTATTTATTTATTTATTTTTGCTGATTCATTTTAAACCAAAGTCAGAAGAGAGTAAAAACTTTCTTGAACATGACGGAAAATTATTATCAGCTCATTTCTTAACATGATTTCGTTAGTTGAGTGTTAGTTAGAAGCATTGTACTGCATGATGAGGTCATGACCCGAAACTTGAAAGTGCCTCAGTGGAAAGGAAGTGTCACATGGTTTGAGTTGGCGTCCAAACACAAAGAAGATGAGGTGATGTCACGCGTGAATTCAACAGCAAACGGAGGTGTGAAAACAGACTGCAGCATAGTTATTAACACAGGAAGAAGAAGCTGGATTCACTGCTGAGAAGCTGCACGTTCAATACTTTGACAGTCGACAGCGAGAGACCAAGAGAGGAGCACGATGTCTGCATTCAAGTGGATCATATTTTCTTTATTTCCGATGCTGCTGTTCGGTTTTCCCGGTAAGAAAACAATAAAAACATTATTAAACTGCATTTATGTTATTAATAATTCCTCCCTTGAACTGAGGCAGACACGTTTTGTTTGTGACATGGTGAGTTAAGTAAACTGTCACATTTAGGAACTTTTGTTGTCTCTAAAATTATTATTATAAAATTATCTAAACTGTCATATTCATGTTTCATGTTTTTCTCAACAGATCCAAGCTGGACAGAATCCTCCTTCTGTGTCAGAGCTGGAGAGGAAGCCACTTTGTCTTGTGCAAGTGTGACAGACGATCAGAATAATTGTGATTTTATTGCTTGGCTCTTCCGTGATTTAAGAAGCACAGTGATGCTGTTTGAACGTGGACAGATTCAAGATGCCAAATCTAACTCAGACAGACTGAGTGTCACACAGAACTGTTCTCTGGTTATAAAGAAGGTCACAGATGAAGATGCTGGACGTTACATCTGTCAACAATGGAAATCAGAATACAGACATCAATCCTCTCAAGTTTTTCTGTCTGTTGTTACCAGTGAGTATTTCCATCATCATGTTTTCAGCTCAAACTGTGAAACATCACAATAATTATGATCATAGTGATGAAGTGAGTTTGACTCTTGTTGTCTTTCCCTCACATTATCTCCATCTTCACCAGTGACTGAACACAGGATCAGTGATCAGGTGACGTTGTCCTGTTCTGTGTCAGTGCATCGATGGTGTGAACACAGAGTGAAGTGGCTGTATGAGGGTAAAGACGTGGATAAAGATGACAAAGACCTGAAGACATCAGAGTCTGTGTGCTCAGTTAGCGTCACATTTCAAAGCACCGTGGAGTCAAAGCATCACGAGTCATTTAAATGTGAAGTGACTGACGTTTCCACCGGAGCAGTGCAGCAGTTCAGCTTCAGCCGTCAGTCCTCAGGAGAGGAAACAGGTGAGGATATGATGAGCAGTTTGTCACGTCATAACTGTACAGTTTGCTGCATTTTGTTCATTGCATTTCTCAAGGTGATGATTATACAACGGCAACTGCAACATCACCAACAACAATTAAATCAGCACCGACAGCAAGAAACAAATGGACATCAGTGGAAATGAAAAACACATCAGGAGGTGAACAACCAACATTTACAACCAACCATGATGGAACGAAACAAGGTAGAGACTGAACACATCAGAGCGACACCCAGAAAGGATGTAACGAACAAATACGTCATCATCAAAACACCTGACTATGAGTAACACTTTGTCTTTTCAGTTTGGGTGCGCTCCATCATCGTGTCTGTGGGTTTGTCAGCGCTCATAATGAGTGTTGTTACAGTCAACATCTGGACAAGACCCAAAGGTGAAACTTTTACAAACAACAAGTCAGGATGAAGCTGGATTTTACTACTGTGGAAGCTAAACTCTCTCTCTCTTTGTCTTTTCAGGGAACAAAACACAGACGGAAGAAAACACGGTGAGTTTTTTTGGATTTTTTTGGACAATGTGGACGTTGAAGTCAATGCTTGTTTTAGATTTTTCTAAAATCTATTTTCTTCTCAAGTTTTCTTGAGCAAGTCACTAAACTCCAGCTGTTCTGTGTTCCAATATTTATTTGCTCCCCCCATGTCTTCACAGGAGCATGATTATGAAGATGAAGACGACGGTACAGTGAAATATGAAAACATTGGAGAGCCTCCTGCTTCCTTCAGACTGCACTGAACATCGACATCCACTCACCAGAGAAACGAGTCCACTGCCGTCAAAGATCGTCTCATCTCGGTCGTCCTGCCTCCTGCTTGTCCTGCCTTAACCTGTTTTATAGCCTCAAGTGGCCGTTGGAGGTACTGCAGTTTTTGGTTCTTCCTCATTGACACATGATCATAACATTTTTATATCCTGCATAACTGAATGTGTTTGTTTTCATCAATCAGTGTAACAAGATTTGTATTTTAGTCTGAGTGGGACACAGATGTTTGTATCTTGAGTTCTCACATTAAGAAGCTGTGAATTTCTTTTACTGCCTGATACTCCTGTCCACACTGTATATATCTGCTCTATGGTGTAGACACCAGATTCATATTGTACCTCCAGATGTTTATTCTGCATATAATGTCTTCTACTAATGTCCTTGTGTAAATGCTGCACATGGTAGTGCTGTTAATCCTGTATATGTCTTATCATGTTCATATGTACCCCCTGCTGTGTATTCTGTATATTATATAATGCACTTTGTACATTGTTCTGCACTTTAATGCTTTTTGCACTTCTGGATGCTAAAACGTGTTTCTTTGTCTCAATACTTGTACTCTGTGCAAACACAATAAAAATTTAGAGTTCACTGTTTAAACTTGAAGCTGCATCGGTTTTGCATAATTTGTTGCTCAGTGTAGAGAAGAACTGATCCTGATTGAGTTTAATGTCAACATTTTGGCCTTAATGTAATTGAATGTAATAGTTTCATGTTTCTGGCTCATAACGTGGGTTCGATTGAGGGCCGATCAAAAGGATCTCAGATTAGTCAGAAGTGTGGAAATTTGAGACATACAGTTTGTAACAGAAGGTGGTCAAATTATTGAGGTTCAGTTGAGACATAAAGCTGCATGTCGTCATCTTAGAGATTAAAAGATAGACCACTGGAGGAATTAAGCAGATGACTCAGAGTTAGCAAACAAATAAAAACATAAGAGGACCAAGGGTCGATCCTTGTGGAACACCACATAAGAGCGGACTGTAGAAAAACAGAGTACTGTTAATGTGAACACTAAAGTGAGTCAGACAAGTACGAGGTGTGATGGTGTAGGAGACAAACATGATAACATTTGTAACAGTATTTTCTTTTTTATGGGTATTTTCTATTAATTTTACAGGTTTTGCAGTTCTGACTCTGTCAAACTCACACAGTCTCCGAGGCGACACTACAAGTTTTCCTCCACTGTGCTCTTCTGTTTTCTCACCTCTAGTAGTTGGTTAAACACTTCTGTCCACTCTGCCCTGTAAGAACTGTCTAAATCACATGTAAATAACACTGCAACAGCTCAGACTACACACAGAAGTGTTCATGGTGGAGGCATGTGACCTCTTACTCCAGCTGTGATATGATTACAGACATCATTAAAGGACCACAGACTCATCTCTGCAGTGTGTAACAGCTGTGACATCAAACAGATTCAGATAAAACAGAAACTTTCAGAGAATAAATGTATAATTGAGCAAAAAGCCAAAGTCAGTCATACTGTGAGGGTTTGATATGTGGTGACTGGATCACTCTTTATGAGAAGAAACAGCAGGGTGGAGGTGGGCAACTTTTGCATGCAGCATTTTCACACTTCATTCACTGCAAGAGAAGATTTCCTCTTTCCGACTCGCATGTGACTGAACTAACCAATCAGAGCCAGAAGAACTCAGACTAATGCAGGCGTGAAGGAGCCAGAGGAGTAGATTAAAGCTGTTCTAAAGATGTAAAGATGTCAGATGTAAAGATTTAAAAATGTAAATATGTAAAGACATCTCATGAGGCCTGCAGCTGGTGCACCCACCCTCTCATCAAGACTTTTAGTTCTCTAAAAATGATGAAAAGAGGAACTAACATGTCTCAGACCAGCAACTTATATGTTGTTGTTTTTGTCACACTGCTCCACCCATGAGACAATTACATTATTGCAAACATTTATCTGAACTAACAATCTTTCATCCAATTCAAAACTTAAAATGTGACGTGTGACGTGAAAATGTGACAAAGTTTTTTCACTCTTCATCTTCGAGAAACTCAGAGAGAATGGAAGCTAATGTTACAAACAAATGCAAAAGCCAACAGAGGTGTGAAAACACAGACTGAAGTCAGCATGAGGAAATGAGCTCTCTATTTTTACAGAAAGAAGAAGCTGTATTCACTTCTAAGAAGCTGCACGTTCGATACTTTGACAGCTGACAGCGTGAGACCGAGAGAGAAGCACGATGGCTGCATTCAAGTGGATCATATTTTCTTTATTTCTGATGCTGCTGTTCGGTTTGTCAGGTAAGAAAACATTGTTAAACTGCATTTATGTTACTAATGGTACTGCTGATGTTCATCCTTTGTAACATGTTGCATCTAAAATCATCGTCACACAAACTGTAAAGTCATATTCACGTTTCAGGTTATTTTTTCACTTTTTTTGTTTTTATCAGCGTCAACTTGGTCTCATTCCTCCTTCTCTGTCAGAGCTGGAGAGCAAGTCACTTTGTCTTGTGCAAGTGTGACAGATGATCAGGATAAGTGTGATGGTACTACCTGGGTCATCAAAAGTTCAAGAAAACCAGCGATGAACTTTAAACAAGGACAGAGTGACAGACTGAGCGTTACACAGAACTGTTCTCTGCTCATAAAGAAGGTCACAGATGAAGATGTCGGTGCTTACAGTTGCAAACAGAAAAAAACAAGAAAAGAACAACAGTTATCTACAATTTATCTGTCTGTTGTTACCAGTGAGTATTTCCATCATCATGTTTTCAGCTCAAACTGTGAAACATCACAATAATTATGATCATAGTGATGAAGTGAGTTTGACTCTTGTTGTCTTTCTCTCACATTATCTCCATCTTCACCAGTGACTGAACACAGGATCAGTGATCAGGTGACGTTAAACTGTTCTGTGTCAGCGCATCAATGGTGTAGACACAGAGTGAAGTGGCTGTATGAGGGTCAAAATGTGGATGAAGGCAAGAGAGACTTGAAGTCAAAGTCTAACTGCTCAGTTAGCGTCACATTTCTTACCTCTTATCTGAAGCAGTCATTTAAATGTGAAGTGACTGATGTTCACACCGGAGCAGTGCGGCAGTTCAGCTTCAGCCGTCAGTCCTCAGGAGAGGAAACAGGTGAGGATATGATGAGCAGTTTGTCACGTCATAACTGTACAGTTTGCTGCATTTTGTTCATTGCATTTCTCAAGGTGATGATTATACAACGGCAACTGCAACATCACCAACAACAATTAAATCAGCAGCGACAGCAAGAAACAAATGGACATCAGTGGAAATGAAAAACACATCAGGAGGTGAACAACCAACATTTACAACCAACCATGATGGAACGAAACAAGGTAGAGACTGAACACATCAGAGCGACACCCAGAAAGGATGTAACGAACAAATACGTCATCATCCAAACACCTGACTATGAGTAACACTTTGTCTTTTCAGTTTGGGTGCGCTCCATCATCGTGTCTGTGGGTTTATCAGCACTCATAATGAGTGTTGTTACAGTCAACATCTGGACAAGACCCAAAGGTGAAACTTTTACAAACAACAAGTCAGGATGAAGCTGGATTTTACTACTGTGGAAGCTAAACTCTCTCTCTCTTTGTCTTTTCAGGGAACAAAACACAGACGGAAGAAAACATGGTGAGTTTTTTTGGACAATGTGGACGTTGAAGTCAATGCTTGTTTTAGATTGTTTTCTTGAGCAAGGCACTAAACTCCAGCTGTTCTGTGTTCCAATATTCATTTGCTCCCCCCATGTGTTCACAGGAGCATGATTATGAAGATGAAGACGACGGTACAGTGAAATATGAAAACATTGGAGAGCCTCCTGCTTCCTTCAGACTGCACTGAACATCGACATCCACTCACCAGAGAAACGAGTCCACTGCCGTCAAAGATCGTCTCATCTCGGTCGTCCTGCCTCCTGCTTGTCCTGCCTTAACCTGTTTTATAGCCTCAAGTGGCCGTTGGAGGTACTGCAGTTTTTGGTTCTTCCTCATTGACACATGATCATAACATTTTTATATCCTGCATAACTGAATGTGTTTGTTTTCATCAATCAGTGTAACAAGATTTGTATTTTAGTCTGAGTGGGACACAGATGTTTGTATCTTGAGTTCTCACATTAAGAAGCTGTGAATTTCTTTTACTGCCTGATACTCCTGTCCACACTGTATATATCTGCTCTATGGTGTAGACACCAGATTCATATTGTACCTCCAGATGTTTATTCTGCATATAATGTCTTCTACTAATGTCCTTGTGTAAATGCTGCACATGGTAGTGCTGTTAATCCTGTATATGTCTTATCATGTTCATATGTACCCCCTGCTGTGTATTCTGTATATTATATAATGCACTTTGTACATTGTTCTGCACTTTAATGTTTTTTCACTTCTGGATGCTAAAACGTGTTTCTTTGTCTCAATACTTGTACTCTGTGCAAACACAATAAAAATTTAGAGTTCACTGTTTAAACTTGAAGCTGCATCGGTTTTGCATAATTTGTTGCTCAGTGTAGAGAAGAACTGATCCTGATTGAGTTTAATGTCAACATTTTGGCCTTAATGTAATTGAATGTAATAGTTTCATGTTTCTGGCTCATAACGTGGGTTCGATTGAGGGCCGATCAAAAGGATCTCAGATTAGTCAGAAGTGTGGAAATTTGAGACATACAGTTTGTAACAGAAGGTGGTCAAATTATTGAGGTTCAGTTGAGACATAAAGCTGCATGTCGTCATCTTAGAGATTAAAAGATAGACCACTGGAGGAATTAAGCAGATGACTCAGAGTTAGCAAACAAATAAAAACATAAGAGGACCAAGGGTCGGTCCTTGTCGAACACCACATAAGAGCAGACTGTAGAAAAACATAGTACTGTTAATGTGAACACTAAAGTGAGTCAGACAAGTACGAGGTGTGATGGTGTAGGAGACAAACATGATAACATTTGTAACAGTATTTTCTTTTTTATGGGTATTTTCTATTAATTTTACAGGTTTTGCAGTTCTGACTCTGTCAAACTCACACAGTCTCCGAGGCGACACTACAAGTTTTCCTCCACTGTGCTCTTCTGTTTTCTCACCTCTAGTAGTTGGTTAAACACTTCTGTCCACTCTGCCCTGTAAGAACTGTCTAAATCACATGTAAATAACACTGCAACAGCTCAGACTACACACAGAAGTGTTCATGGTGGATGCATGTGACCTCTTACTCCAGCTGTGATATGATTACAGATTATTTTAAGACATCATTAAAGGACCACAGACTCATCTCTGCAGTGTGTAACAGCTGTGACATCAAACAGATTCAGATAAAACAGAAACTTTCAGAGAATAAATGTATAATTGAGCAAAAAGCCAAAGTCAGTCATACTGTGAGGGTTTGATATGTGGTGACTGGATCACTCTTTATGAGAAGAAACAGCAGGGTGGAGGTGGGCAACTTTTGCATGCAGCATTTTCACACTTCATTCACTGCAAGAGAAGATTTCCTCTTTCCGACTCGCATGTGACTGAACTAACCAATCAGAGCCAGAAGAACTCAGACTAATGCAGGCGTGAAGGAGCCAGAGGAGTAGATTAAAGCTGTTCTAAAGATGTAAAGATGTCAGATGTAAAGATTTAAAAATGTAAATATGTAAAGACATCTCATGAGGCCTGCAGCTGGTGCACCCACCCTCTCATCAAGACTTTTAGTTCTCTAAAAATGATGAAAAGAGGAACTAACATGTCTCAGACCAGCAACTTATATGTTGTTGTTGTTGTCACACTGCTCCACCCATGAGACAATTACATTATTGCAAACATTTATCTGAACTAACAATCTTTCATCCAATTCAAAACTTAAAATGTGACGTGTGACGTGAAAATGTGACAAAGTTTTTTCACTCTTCATCTTCGAGAAACTCAGAGAGAATAGAAGCTAATGTTACAAACAAATGCAAAAGCCAACAGAGGTGTGAAAACACAGACTGAAGTCAGCATGAGGAAATGAGCTCTCTATTTTTACAGAAAGAAGAAGCTGTATTCACTTCTAAGAAGCTGCACGTTCGATACTTTGACAGCTGACAGCGTGAGACCGAGAGAGAAGCACGATGGCTGCATTCAAGTGGATCATATTTTCTTTATTTCTGATGCTGCTGTTCGGTTTGTCAGGTAAGAAAACATTGTTAAACTGCATTTATGTTACTAATGGTACTGCTGATGTTCATCCTTTGTAACATGTTGCATCTAAAATCATCGTCACACAAACTGTAAAGTCATATTCACGTTTCAGGTTATTTTTCCACTTTTTTTGTTTTTATCAGCGTCAACTTGGTCTCATTCCTCCTTCTCTGTCAGAGCTGGAGAGCAAGTCACTTTGTCTTGTGCAAGTGTGACAGATGATCAGGATAAGTGTGATGGTACTACCTGGGTCATCAAAAGTTCAGGAAAACCAGCGATGAACTTTAAACAAGGACAGAGTGACAGACTGAGCGTTACACAGAACTGTTCTCTGGTTATAAAGAAGGTCACAGATGAAGATGTCAGTGCTTACAGTTGCAAACAGAACAAAACAAGAAAAGAACAACAGTTATCTACAATTTATCTGTCTGTTGTTACCAGTGAGTATTTCCATCATCATGTTTTCAGCTCAAACTGTGAAACATCACAATAATTATGATCATAGTGATGAAGTGAGTTTGACTCTTGTTGTCTTTCTCTCACAATATCTCCATCTTCACCAGTGACTGAACACAGGGTCAGTGATCAGGTGACGTTGTCCTGTTCTGTGTCAGCGCATCAATGGTGTAGACACAGAGTGAAGTGGCTGTATGAGGGTCAAAATGTGGATGAAGGCAAGAGAGACTTGAAGTCAAAGTCTAACTGCTCAGTTAGCATCACGTTTCTTACCTCTTATCTGAAGCAGTCATTTAAATGTGAAGTGACTGATGTTCACACCGGAGCAGTGCAGCAGTTCAGCTTCAGCCGTCAGTCCTCAGGAGAGAAAACAGGTGAGGATATGATGAGCAGTTTGAAGTCACTTTAAACTGATAATTTGTTGGTTTAAACTGAGTATGTTGCATTTTGTTTATTAGGTGATGCAGCAGCGGCAACTGCAACATCACCGACAATTAAATCAACATCGACAGCAAGAAACAAATGGACATCAGTGAAAATGAAAAACACATCAGGAGGAGAAAAAACAACATTTACAACCAACCATGATGGAACGAAACAAGGTAGAGACTGAACACATCAGAGCGACACCCAGAAAGAAGATTTCTGATCAACATTTTCTTATTTCTCCCAGGTCGGTGGTGGTGGTTCGTCATCGCAGCTCTGGTTGTCGCAGCACTTTTCTTCTTTGTGGTGGCCGTCATCAAATGGAAGAGAGCTCAAGGTGAGAACAGATGAAACTTTAAGAAGAAAAAGAGGAAGTTTGATTTTCACCGTGGAAACTAAACTTGACTCTCTTTGGTCTTTTTAGAAAATGCACAGATGCATCGAAACACGGTGAGTGTTAAAACTGAACACAGAAAAAATGTGAGAAAAACGCACCACAACATTAAACAGTGTTTAGGCAGAAAACTAAAGCTGTGTGATCACACACCACACACATATTTGTCACACACGAGAGAAGAAAGGGGAACTCCGATGTTACTGAGCAGACACGTTGTTGTCCTCTCTGTGTAGGCTGATCCTGAAGGTGGTGTTTCCTACGCCTCCATCATCTACACCAGGAAGAACAACAGGAACGCCCAGGTAAGCTAAGTTAAGTTTGTCATCAAAACGTTTGGACGCGACTTCTTTTTCTAAGGTTTCTTTATTTTTATGACTAAATAAATAACATGTAAGGAATTATTGAACAAGCCAAATCCTGGCCTGCACACTTTCAGACAAAGGAAACCATTACTGAGGGAGGCCACCATGGCTTGGAACAAGAAACACAAGTGATGGACATTAGAGCAGTGGGAATCTGTCGATGGTATCTACATGTGTGGTTCCCACTGTGAAGCTGTTGACTGTGCACAACAGCGGCCAGCAGATGTAACCGGCATGGCAGAGCATCATGCAGCGACCCAACACAAACCTGCAGGCTATGAGGGTTGTGTGTTATTTCATAGTTTTGACATCTTCAGTGTGAATCTACAGTGTTCAAAGCCTGAACAGGAGGTGTGTCCAAACTTTTGGTTCTGTATTATGAATCAGTCGACAGACAGTATCTGAGGCCGTGGCATGTAATATGCTGTGATGGTTCATGGTCGCCAGATGTTAGTTAGATCCTGGTGTTTTTTTCAGTGGGATCTCTCGGCTTTCCCACACAGAGGCGCCACCATCACACCAACAAGTTTAAGTTTATGTGCATGTGATTCAGAAGTTCTACTCTGTTCTTGCAGGTCGTTGATGATGATGACAAAGACGAAGGTGATACAGTGACCTACAGCACCGTGAAAGCTTCCTCTGGCTCCCTGTAGAGGTGGAGAGGGTGGAATAATGGGGCAGACATGTTGGTCTTTATATTGTTTCCCTGCATATTTTTGTAAAATGATTTTTTGTTGTTTATGGTTGAATGCTTTATCAAACGTTTAATGTGTATTGTTTTTATGTCCACCATTTTATATGCTAAAGATAATTAAATAAAATACTGTGAGATCATGAATTTCTTTCTTTCTATATTTTTAAATTTTGGGAGACATGGATTTTTCTGTGTTTTTCAACAATCCATATGTAAAGCTTTAATGATAACAGTGAAGGATGAACACAGGGTCCAAAACAGGTGAGGTGCAAAACCAGGAACCATAAAACACACGAGGATGAACACAGACACGCTCAGAAACATGTAGCACATATAACGGACAGACAAGGAAACACAGGAACTAAAAAGCATGCAGGACACCAGAACAAGTTGAAAACTGTAACATCTTCTTTCAGCCCAGGAAGGATACGGTACACACGACGCCACAGCGCCACGTGCATCTCTATATGTAATCATATATTTTTAAAGTAGAGAGCAAAGTTAAAATAGTCTTCAACAGAATTTGATAAAAGGCTCTTTGTCTTCTGTCCTAATGAAGTGTCTGTTGTTGTCATGTAGTTATTTTAAGAGTGTTAACCAGTCACCAGACCTCATTCTAAAAAAACACTTCCCATTCAGCTCTCTGAAAAAGGACTGCAGAGACGGAAGAGGCTGCTGCAGCATCAACATGTTGCACCGTGGACATCAAGAGTCAAAGTGTGGTGGACGAGGAGTTTGACTCTTCACCTGTCTGTTCATGAGTCTGTCAAACATCACCATGAATCCTGTCTGTTTTCTCATAAACACCATCCAAAGAAAACAAGCTGCATTCATGACAACATTTATCTGAACTAAGTTTTCACACCTCCAACTTCCCCTTCTACGTCTTGAGAAACACATCATTGACACATACACACCGAGGGACTGTCGCACAGTGTGAACTTGAGTCTTCATAGTTTGTTTGTTGCAGCATCAGATTGGCTCAATGAATGCAGAAACAGATTCTTTTCCTGAGAGAAAACTACATTTCAAAAATGAGTTTTTGGCTGTTTGTACGTCTACGTCTGTTCATGAGTCTGTCAAACATCACCACAAATCCTGTCTGTTTTCTAACAAACACCATCGAAAGAAAACAAGCTGCATTCATGACAACTTCACCGTCTTCTTCAATCGACAGTCACTATGAGGAAGTGACACATTGCCTCAGCACAGGAAGTAGATTCATGTTCTCATCATTTACCTCCCAGCACCTTCCGCACTGAGACAGTTAACAGCCGAGAAGAGACAGAAGACGGACTGAAGCACGATGGTTGAATTCTGGATTCAAATGTCTTCATTTCTGATTCTGCTGCTTCACTTTACAGGTAAGATGCATTTAGAACGTATACCATTTATAACATGTTATAACATAAATGTTACAGGACAAACTAAAATGATCCTCAGACTAAATCTTCACGTAAAGGTCAGATTCAGATTTTTTCTTTTCTCATCTTTTCAGCAGCAGTGACTGGACAGTCTGTTCCCCGTGTTGCTGTCAGAGTTGGAGATGAAGTCACTTTGCCTTGTAAAAATGTGATTGGTGATCAGGACAAATGTGGACGTACTTGGCTCTTCAATGCTCCAAATAGCAGTGAAACATTAGAGCTGATTAGACGTGGACAGATTGGTGAAAATGCCCAATCTAAATCAGACAGACTGAGTGTCACACAGAACTGTTCTCTGGTTATAAAGAAGGTCACAGCTGAAGATGCTGGTCAGTACAGCTGCAGACAGAATGACTCAGGACATGGAGACAGTCGGGTTCATCTGTTGACTGTTACCAGTGAGTATTTCCATCATCATGTTTCAGCTCAAACTGTCAAACATCACAATAATTATGATCATAGTGATGAAGTGAATTTTCCTCTCTTCACCAGTGACTGAACGCGAGGACAATGATGAGGTGACGTTGTCCTGCTCTGTGTCGGTATTTGATGAATGTAAATACAGAGTGGAGTGGCTGTCTGAGGGTAAAGACAAAGACAAGGAGACATCACGACCTAGGTGCTCAGATCAGTTTACCTATAAGAAGAAGGAGTCAGAGAAGTACAAGTCATTTAACTGTGAAGTCACTGATTTTTACACTGGACGAGTGAAGCTGTTTCCCTTCAGACTTCAGCCCTCAGGTGAGAAACCAGGTGAGAATATGTTGAGCTGTTTAAAGTCACTTCAGACTGACGTGAATAATTACCTGAAATATTTGTTTATTTTATGGATTTGAAGTTTGAATATTACATCACAACACAAGTTTGTACTGAACACTTTGTTGAGTTGTTTTCATCTGTTCAGGTGACGACACGAGAACAACTAAACCAGGACCAGAACCCAAAACCAGACCAACACCAACTGAACACAGCATGAAAAGAGCGTCTCCAATCAATGATGACTCAGCAAACCTAAAAAGTAGTGACTCATCATTTTTATAGATCCGTTCCTGTATTCTGTCTCTCTGTGTGGGTGGAGTCATTCTTAGTTCACAAAGACACAAACAGAAGAACCTGTCCATCCTGACACACTTCTGCATCGTGTGTAATGTATATATGTAACATATGTCACTTCTCTTTTACTCTCCTCTTTCAAACAGCTGAATATTTTTATGTTGTCATTCTCTTTCCAGGTTGGTGGAGGTTCATCATCGTGTCTGTGGGTTTAGCAGCTCTCATAATAATCGTCGTGGCAGTCAGCATGTGGACGAGAACTAAAGGTGAGAACTTTGACTGATGAAACTCAGAAACAAGAAGTTTGATGAACCTGGATTTTCTCTGGAAACTGAAGTTGAATCTTTCTCTCGTCTCTTCAGGGAGAAAAACACAGATGGATGAAAACGTGGTGAGTTTTTACAGAAAAGAAACAAAACAAAGAAACGGTCAGATCACTGATTGATCGACTCCTGTTGATTGTTTGTGTCCTGTTGTCTTTCACAGGTGGATGATGATGAAGATGACGGTGCAGTGAACTATGAGGACGTCACATCTTCTCTTTGAGTTTGACCAACACTCCTGCCTCCATCAGACTCCACCCATCAACAGCTTCTACATCAGCTCAGCATGTTTTACATGACCAAGATCTGAAATCACAAAAACATCCTCAGATCATTTTGAGAGACTTCTTATTTTAGTTTTTGTCTTTTTCTGCGTTTGTTGTAAAAACTTTTCTCATCTGCAGCCAGTTCAGAGCTCAGCAGCTGGATTTGAACTGTTTGAACTGGAAAGAGCTTTTAACTCTTGTTCAACCTCCTTAAATTTGCTCCTGATCAAATCATTTAGTCCTGACTTTAAGATGAGCTGATCAGTTTGAAGCTACAGCTTGAGCGCATGTCTTCATTCAAGATGAACTCATTTAAATTCACCTGTTAGCTTCTCTGTTGTTGTCAGCATGTTTGTTAAGAGTCCAGTGTGTGTTTGGCTTGAATGAGCTTTGAGTCTCGATGGATTCACTCAGAGTTTTGTCTTTATTTTCTATGATAATTATATAATCTGCAAATAAAGAAATGTTTTCTGGTTGAAAGCTTGGTTGTGAATTAAAAAATACAAAGGAAAATATTAAATCAGTATATTTATTGTTGTCAGATGAAATGAGTGATGTAGCAGGAGGGTTAAAGACTTTAAGGTGCCGTGTACACGTCACGTTCTCATGAGGGGCTGAGGCCCCCTCTAGTTCTGATCCTAGAGCCGGCCCTGCACCAAAACTGGGACCAACACCTGAACAAGGAAAAGGATCATAAACACGAGGCCCAATCAAACCACTACTGTGTTCATCCAGCAGGGGGTGTTTATATCAAATCAGCAGAAACGGTACAAAGATGAGGAAATGAAGAAAATGCAGCATTAACTAAGTAAGGGAGCGTCAATCATTTCCAACCTCTCAACTCAGGCAGGCTCCTCTGCATATGATAACTACTGCTCTGCTGCACACAGACACTGGAACTGTGCGACGGTCCCTTAACAAAAAGGCTCTTTGTCTTATGTCCTAATGACGTGTCTGTTGCTGTGTCTTTGCATGTTTGCATCTTCATGTAGTTATTTTAAGAGTGTTAATCGGTCACCACACCTCCTTCTAAAAAAACACTTCCTGTTCAGTTCTCTGGAAAAGGACTGCAGAGACGGAAGAGGCTGCTGCAGCATCAACATGCTGCACCGTGGACATCAAGAGTCAAAGTGTGGTGGACGAGGAGTTTGACTCTTCACCTGTCTGTTCATGAGTCTGTCAAACATCACCATGAATCCTGTCTGTTTGCTAATAAACACCATCCAAAGAAAACAAGCTGCATTCATGAAAACATTTACCTGAACTAAGTTTACACACCTCCAACTTCCCCTTCTACGTCTTGAGAAACACGTCATTGACACATACACACAGAGGGACTGTCGCACAGTGTGAACTTGAGTCTTCACAGTTTGTTTGTTGCAGCGTCAGATTGGCTCGATGAATGCAGAAACAGATTCTTTTCCTGAGAGAAAACTACATTTCAAAAATGAGTTTTTGGCTGTTTGTACGTCTACAAGAAATTCAGAGAGACGGAAATTAAGACTCTCTATGAGGAAGTGACATCACAGTAACCACAGGAAGTAGACGCAGCAGCTCTCTACTAAAGCACGACTTTAGACAGTCAAGAGACAGAAGAAGAAGAGAGACAGAGAGTCACCATGGTCGACTTCAAATGGATTCACATTTCTTTGTTTCTTATAGCGGTGCTTCAGTTTCCAGGTAAGAATACAGATATCACAAATATTAAAAATAACTTGATCAATATTATTAAAGATATTTTATGAGCTCAGTTTTATTGAACTCAGACAACAAAATCTGCTGTTTGTTTCTAACGTGCTGAGTTTAGTGAACTCCTGGAAACAAGGATGAAGAAATAATCGTCACACTAACTATGAACATAACAGACATTTTCTCATTTGACTTTATTTCTCATCATTTTCTCTCGTCTTCTTAACAGCAGCAGCTGAAGGACTTCCCTCCTCCTCCTTCACTGTCAGAGCTGGACAGGAAGTCACTTTGCCTTGTGAAAATGTGATAGACGATCAGCAAAACTGTGACAGTACAGTGTGGGCCTTCAATTATTTAAGTCAGAGAGCAGCAGTACAGCTGATTAGACTTGGACAGATTGTTGAACATGACAAATCTAGTGTCACACAGAACTGTTCTCTGGTCATAAAGAAGGTCACAGATGAAGATGCTGGACTTTACATCTGTCAACAATGGAAATCAGGACAAAGACAAGAACCAGACTCTCATGTTTCTCTGTCTGTTGTTACCAGTGAGTATTTCCATCATCATGTTTTCAGCTCAAACTGTGAAACATCACAATAATTATGATCATAGTGATGAAGTGAGTTTGACTCTTGTTGTCTTTCTCTCACAATATCTCCATCTTCACCAGTGACTGAACACAGGACCAGTGATCAGGTGACGTTAAGCTGTTCTGTGTCGACATATGATGGACGATGTCCACACACAGTGAAGTGGCTGTATGTTGGTAACAATGTGGATAAAGATCACAAAGACCTGCAGACATCACAGTCTGTCTGCTCTGCCTCTGTTCGCCTTCAGTCTTCTCATTTCATTTATAAATCAAACTCTGACTTATTGAAGTGTGAAGTGACTCGTGGTAACAAAGTGAAGCTGTTTCCCTTCAGACTTCAGCCCTCAGGTGAGAAACCAGGTGAGAATATGTTGAGCTGTTTAAAGTCACTTCAGACTGATGTGAATAATTACCTGAAATATTTGTTTATTTTATGGATTTGAAGTTTGAATATTACATCACAACACAAGTTTGTACTGAACACTTTGTTGAGTTGTTTTCATCTGTTCAGGTGACGACACGAGAAAAACTAAACCAAGACCAGAACCCAAAACCAAACCAACACCAACGGCGACGACTATGGCTACAAAACCCACAACCAGACGATCAACACCATCAACAACTGAGCGCAGCATGGAAAGAGGAACCATCACGACAGCGTCTGCAATCAATGATGACTCAGCAAACCTAAAAGGCGATCAGAAAGGTAGTGACTCATCATTTTTATATTTCTGTTTCTACAGTCTCTCTCTCTCTTTGTCTCTATGGGTGGAGATATTCAGATGTTGTTTGGGGTTCTCTCATGTGTGTTGTTTCATTAGTAAATTATTAATGTTGTGAAATGCTCAACACGGCTGTTGACGAATCAGTTTTTAAAATGTTCCTGACACAATGACAGAAGCCAACAAACATTTAGACAAAGAAAAGGTTGAAGAATGTGACAAAGGTCTGAAATTAGTTGGACTTACTAATTATTTTGTGCTGTTCACTGTAATTGAATATTCGACTCTGGCATGTCACATATGGGGGTTACACATGGTCCTCATAAGTCCTGAGGTCCCTGTACAGAGGCAGAGTTTTTGTACCAGGCTGTAAACATGTTTATTTCTGCTGTGACGTGCTTCAGACAGCCTCAAGTGGACAACTGAGGAACTGCAGTTTCTGGCACTTCCACTCTGGCTTCACTTCCCAGTCATGGAGGTTGCTGCTTCTGCCATCACGAGACATAGAGTGTAATTCTTTCAAACGTTTTTTCAGGAGCACGTTTGCTCTGTAGAGACTCTGTAATGTCTTCAAGTGTAAAGAAAGTTTATTTTCTCCAGTCTCTCTCTTTGGCTCTTTGGTCAGTTCGGGAAAGGGAAAATCATTTTCTCAGTTCTTCAACTGAAGTGTAAACCTGATGATGTTGTTTCTTTGTAACATAAAACATGAAATATGACGCTGACCTCTGATCTGCATCATTCTGAAGAGAACACAGAGCTGCAGTCAGAAGTGTTTCATGTTTTTCTTCTCTTTCCAGATTGGTGGTGGGTCATCGTTGCGTTGGCGGTTGCTGCAGCGCTCTTAATCATCGTTGTGGCAGTCATCAGATGGAAGAGAACTAAAGGTGAGAGCAACCACACGTGAAGCTTCTGGTCAGTCTGGATTTTTATTGTGGGAGCTAAAGTCAACTCTCTTCTGTCTCCTCAGGGAGAAAAACACAGACGGATCAAAACATTGTGAGTTTTACAGCCGTGGAATCAAATTTCTCTCTGGTAGTGTCGTCAGCCGTCATAGAGCCGATGTTTGACCAGATGTGAGTAGATTTAGTTTGTTTTTGTCTTTTTCAGGGACGGAGCTTAAACCCTGCAGTGACTCCAGAAACCAGTCAGGACACGGTGAGATCAAACACTACACCCAGTGCAAAGTTACACTCACTGTTTTTAGATTTGCTCTGCAAAATGTGGCTCTATGAGACACACAGTGACTCGTGAGTCTGATTATCTCTGCAAGAGAAGAAGTGGAGAGTGTGATGATGCAGCGGCAGAACAAAACAGGACAGAATACAATGAAATCCACATGTTACCGAGCAGCCATGTTGTTGTCTTCTCTGTGCAGGCTGATCCTGAAGGTGGTGTTTCCTACGCCTCCGTCAGCTTCACCAAGAAGCCCAACAGTGAAGGCTGGGTAAGCTGTCTGTTTGGTTATAGTGATGATGGCAGTGAATGAAAAACATGTTTGCTGTGTCATTGTTGAGCATCGTGTTGCGTTCGTGTGGCGCTGGACGTCGTAACGTCACATTTACTCACATTATCCTGCAACATTTCATGTCCTGTCATTTATGTGTCGTGCTGTTTTCACAGGTTCAGGGTCAAGATGATGATGCAGTGACCTACACCACCGTGAAAGCTTCCTCTTCTTCTGCTGGAGCCTCTGCTGATGGTCACGTTCTCTACGCCACCATCAACAAACCCAACAAATAAGAGAGCACAGTATAGTTACAGCTCGGGTCATCACACTTACTTCACACTGATAACTGATGCTGAGTCATGTTTGGCTGTGTTTTGTAACAGATGATCATTTTCAGGGTTTATTGCTGTAAAGAGGCTTTTTGTCCAGTAGGGGGTGGAAGAAGTATTCAGATCCTTTACTGAAGTACAAGTACTAATATCACACTGTGAAAATACTCCACAACAAGTCAAAGTCCTGCATTCAAAACCGTACTTAAGTAAAAGTATGTAAGTATTATCAGCCGACTGTACTTAGTCCCTGTCAGTGTTTTACTCTGATACATGATGTTTATGGATTAATGTTACTGCTGCATTAATGTGTGTGTTACATTTTACTGCTTCATATTCTGTTGGCTCCAAGAGGAAAATGTATATTTATATATGAGTATACATCTAATATGTGGCTTTAGTTAAAGATGTCTTTACTGTAATCTTTGTGTCTCCTCTTATTGTTTGATATGCAGTCATTTGAACATCTCTGCTCAGGTTGTATTTGATATATAAAGTAATTAAAGCAAAGAAGAAGACAGCGCTCGTCTTGACTGAGTCACTGCTGAGAGTTGAATTAACCAGCTGAATGAGAGCAAACTGTGGGAAGACAAAAGTTCAGTTTTCACTGGTGTTCATTCCAGATACTTCAGGTCAGTGTCAACTTCATACCGGACATTAGAGAGGTCTAGAAAGCACTGAGAAATCTCTGAGCACAGTAACAACAGTGAAACTCAATTTCAGTTTAAAAACAGAAACTTTTTTTCACTTCTTGCAGCATTAATGTTTAAAGAACGTATTTTTAACCCATGTGAAATACAGAACGAGATAAAAACATGCTAGTACGTGGAGAAGCATTTCTGACTGAATCATCGTCTTCAGTTTGTTACGACAAACGACTACAAGTCCAACATGATGTGATTATCTTGTTAATCACACAGAATAACAAACATAAGTATGAATAAACGGACATGATGAGACTGCCTAATAACTACATACATGAAATCAGATTATAATCATATAATTGGTGACGTATGATTGGTCCAGAGCAACCTGCACAGTGCCTGTTCAGGGCCACAGGTGGGACAGAGTGTGTGACCTTCTGAACACTCACGAATCAGGAAACAATGTTCACTTTGAGAAGGCTGCTCTCCGTGGTGCTGAAAGCTTGAGCGCCTTCAACACCACGGAGAGCAGCCTTCATGTCACGTCCCCAAAAGCATGACACACAGTTGTGTCCCATCACTGTGAAGTGAAGCCAAAGAGGAAGTGCCAAAAACTGCAGTTCCTCAAACGTCCACTGGAAGCTGGCTGCAGTCCTCATGTTAAAACTTCAGAGCAGAAGTCAACATGTTTACAGCCTGGGACAAAAAAGATGAAGCTTCAACTTAACGATGCAGAATTAAGAGCATAGCAGGTTTGATTGACAGCCGGGTGTCATCACACGTTGTTTAAGCAACCAGGCTTCATTCAGCTCCACCCTCGCTCTTTGTTCATTTTTGGGTGTGTTTTTGATGTTTGTGTGCTCATCACAGGGTGTAACCGGTCAGAGCTCTGCTGCTCTTGTTAACCGCATTTAAAAAAACACTTCCCGTTCAGTTCTCTGGAAAAGGACTGCAGAGACGGAAGAGGCTGCTGCAGCATCAACATGTTGCACCGTGGACATCAAGAGTTGATGGATTCACTCAGAGTTTTGTCTTTATTTTCTATAATAATTATATAATCTGCAAATAAAGGAATGTTGAACATTCAGTTCTGCACTGTGTTTTGTGATTTCTTAATGTACTAACTGTGTCATGGCTTTCTTATCACTATCAGGGCCAGATGTTCTCGTAAAACAAAATGAAATGAATATTGTATCCTAGATAATATATCATCATTTCATATATCAATTTGCCTTTAAAATGTACCTGTACGGTTGTGAGCCACAAGGGGAACAGAAACAATATTTTTGACTTCATATTCACAAGGCTGTCAACTGCTAACTGCTAACGTAGGGAAGGTGATGCCACTGTACAAGGCAGCCAATCACAGTGAACCGACGGTGACATGAAGGCTGCTCTCCGTGGTGCTGAAGGCGCTCAAGCTTTCAGCACCACGGAGAGCAGCCTTCATGTCACCTTCAGTTGGGTGGCTCGTCCCCAAAAGCATGACACACAGTGTCTCGTCAGTTCTGTTAGTTTCAGTCATGTTCATGTTCATCATCTTCATCAGCTCTTGAGATGCAGAATTAAGAGCATAGCAGGTTTGATTGACAGCTGGGTGTCATCACACGTTGTTTGAGCAACCAGGCTTCATTCAGCTCCACCCTCGCTCTTTGTTCATCTTTAGGTGTGTTTTTAATGTTTGTGTGCTCATCACAGGGTGTAACCGGTGCTGCTCTTGATAACCGCATTTTAAAAAACACTTCCCGTTCAGTTCTCTGGAAAGGACTGCAGAGACGGAAGAGGCTGCTGCAGCATCAACATGTTGCACCGTGGACATCAAGAGTCAAAGTGTGGTGGACGAGGAGTTTGACTCTTCACCTGTCTGTTCATGAGTCTGTCAAACATCACCATGAATCCTGTCTGTTTGCTAATAAACACCATCCAAAGAAAACAAGCTGCATTCATGACAACATTTACCTGAACTAAGTTTACACACCTCCAACTTCCCCTTCTACGTCTTGAGAAACACGTCATTGACACATACACACAGAGGGACTGTCGCACAGTGTGAACTTGAGTCTTCACAGTTTGTTTGTTGCAGCGTCATATTGGCTCAGTGAATGCAGAAACAGATTCTTTTCCTGAGAGAAAACTACATTTCAAAAATGAGTTTTTGGCTGTTTGTACGTCTACAAGAAATTCAGAGAGACGGAAATTAAGACTCTCTATGAGGAAGTGACATCACAGTAACCACAGGAAGTAGACGCAGCAGCTCTCTACTAAAGCACGACTTTAGACAGTCAAGAGACAGAAGAAGAAGAGAGACAGAGAGTCACCATGGTCGACTTCAAACGGATGCACATTTCTTTGTTTCTTATAGCGG
Source organism: Nibea coibor (assembly GCA_023373845.1). Lineage (NCBI taxonomy): Eukaryota > Metazoa > Chordata > Actinopteri > Sciaenidae > Nibea > Nibea coibor. The sequence goes on from CM041730.1 coordinate 19,739,049, forward strand.
TGCTTCAGTTTCCAGGTAAGAATACAGATATCACAAATATTAAAAATAACTTGATCAATATTATTAAAAATATTTTATGAGCTCAGTTTTATTGAACTCAGACAACAAAATCTGCTGTTTGTTTCTAACATGCTGAGTTTAGTGAACTCCTGGAAACAAGGATGAAGAAATAATCGTCACACTAACTATGAACATAACAGACATTTTCTCATTTGACTTTATTTCTCATCATTTTCTCTCGTCTTCTTAACAGCAGCAGCTGAAGGACTTCCCTCCTCCTCCTTCACTGTCAGAGCTGGACAGGAAGTCACTTTGCCTTGTGAAAATGTGACAGACGATCAGCAAAACTGTGACAGTACAACATGGATCTTCAGTAATTCAACTCAGAGAGCAGTGGTGGAGCTGATTACACTTGGACAGGTTGGTGAACATGACAAATCTAAATCAGACAGACTGAGTGTTACACAGAACTGTTCTCTGGTCATAAAGAAGGTCACAGATGAAGATGCTGGACGTTACGACTGTCAGCAATGGAAATCAGGACAAAGACAAGAACCAGACTCTCAGTCTGTGGTTCATCTGTCTGTTGTTACCAGTGAGTATTTCCATCATCATGTTTTCAGCTCAAACTGTGAAACATCACAATAATTATGATCATAGTGATGAAGTGAGTTTGACTCTTGTTGTCTTTCTCTCACAATATCTCCATCTTCACCAGTGACTGAACACAGGATGGTGACGTTAAGCTGTTCTGTGTCACCATATGATGGACGATGTCCACACACAGTGAAGTGGCTGTATGTTGGTAACAATGTGGATAAAGATCACAAAGCCCTGCAGACATTACAGTCTGTCTGCTCTGCCTCTGTCACCTTTCAGTCTTCTCATTTCATTTATAAATCAAACTCTGACTTATTGAAGTGTGAAGTGACTGGTGGTAACAAAATGCAGCTGTTTCCCTTCAGACTTCAGCCCTCAGGTGAGAAACAAGGTGAGAATATGTTGAGCTGTTTAAAGTCACTTCAGACTGATGAACAAACTATATTTGATTATTTGTTTCATATTTGAAGTCAGACGATGACATCATTCTTTCTCATTTAAATAAATTAGGTGATTTCTTCATTCAACAGTTCTTTTGTTTGTTTATTTTTTATTTGTCAGGTGATGCAACAACAACAACAACAACAACGGCAACAACAACAACGGCAGCAACAACAACGGCAGCAACAACAACGGCAGCAACAACGGCAGCAACAACACCAGAAGGTGAGACACAAAGCAGCTTCTTCATGTTTATTCAACATGAAACAAATCTCAGAGTCTGAATGTAATTCATACACATACATAAATACTGTAGATGTAGTTAAAGATGTGGTTGCATGTTCGCGGTGCTGATCTTGGATGCTTTAACATGGGGACTTATGGAGAGTGACTCACTTTGAAGCCGGTCTCAAGTGGACGTTTGAGGAACTGCAGTTTTTGGGACTTTTCACAGCCTCTTGTGCTGAACACACGTTTTGTGCTTCTGATCTTTGATCATAACTTTCTTGACTGACATTGTTTTTCTGACCCACAGCTCGTGCAGATTGTTCTGTTCTGGACTTCATCATGTTGGTTCTGCGTGTGGCTGAACTCCTCCTAATTACTGTGATCACTGTTCTTCTCATCAGAGCGCGAGGTCAGAAAATTCAGAGCAACACTTGTTCAGACTGATGAACACAAACTGTAAGTTTAGAGCTGAAATGTTACTCTGTGCTTTATTTTCCAGGGAACCAGAGACCACCTGAAGGCAACACGGTGAGTTCAAAGCTAAAACTGAAGTGACCCCATGTGTGAAATTCAAACTGTATAATCCTGATCAGTTCAGGAGGATGTCGACGTTTTCCAGGTGCGTTAATTAACGACATTTCCTCGTCGCATTTGTCTGTGTGTGTTTGTGCAGGTTTCATACTCAGCAAGATGCGTGATGCGTTCAGGTGCAGCAGACAGTCAGGTAAAGATCAGATCAGACAGTAACTGATGGTGCGTTCAGGTGTTAAACGTGGGTCAGTCATGTGAAGTTGTCAGTTAAAGTGTGTGACAGAGAGCGTTTGTTTGTTTGTGCTTCACAGGTGAATAATGATGAAGATGATGGTGTGGTGACATATGAAAACTGATCGACCGCTTCCAGATGGACATCGACTCATCAGAGAAAAGACTCAGTGCAGTTTAATAACGTCACATTGACACAGTAGTTGAAGCCTTCAGATAACAAAAGTCTTATAAGATCATCTTTAGTTTTGGATGATTGTTTTTGTTTTATTAAATCTATTTTTCCTTCATCATTTGTAAAAATCTTTATTTTCTGCAGCCAGTTCAGAACACAGCAGCTGTTTGACTCCATCTGACAGGAAACATCATGTCACTCTTTGTTAACGTCCTTAAATTGTTTCCAGTTGAAGAATTCAGACCTGAGCTGAAGATTTACTGCTTGTTTTTGAAGCTGCGGCCTCTTGAGCTCAGTTTCATGTCTCTGTGTACAGAAGACCTCATTTGAATCACTTTCATTTAACATTGTTGTTTATGTGCTTGGCTTGAATGTGTCTGAAGTCTGAAAGGAGTCAGTAACAGTCTTCTCTTTTTATATCTGATAACAACATAATCTGCAAATAAAGAAACGTTTAGCTTCATTCTACACTGAGCTTTGGGATTCCTTCATGTACTAACAGTGTCAAGCTGAAAGTGAAAGCTGAACAGTTCATATAGTTCATATTGTGGAGGCTTGATGCTCTGACCTGACAGCACTGGCAGCAGCATGCTCTAAACCTTGCTGTGTTTTTAGAGTTGTTTTGCATGCAGTAGTGTGCTCTCCCATCGGCCCCAAACTAACCACAGACTGATTGGAAAACCCTAAAACAAGCATCAGGTGAGCAGGATCACCACCAGGCTTTAAAAACAGGACACGGGAAGCAGGACAGAGAGAGGAGAGAGAGCCAGAGGAGAGTGCGGGGCCTGGAAGGGCCAGGGGCAGGACCAAGGCCGACAGAGGCAGCTGAAGGCAGGCAGCGGACAGAGGCGGCACTCAAAAACTGACGACTAATGATGCTGCAGGCAGGACGGCAAAGACAGACAAGCAGCACGGTGCAGCAGTGAGTTCATCAGACCATCAGGAGCAAAGTGAAATATGAATGTGTAGGTCGATGGACGTGTGGCCTGACAGCGTGTGAAAAGAGTTCATTTGGTGTCAAGGTCGTTGCGTCAGAGTTTGCAGCCCACTTCTTACACTTTGCCACCGCCATCTTATCTCTGATCCTTCCAACCAACCTGACCTCAACCACAACCCTTCAACACTGACCCACATTCTCACGAAGACACTTCTCCTTCAGGGCTCTGAGAAAAATGGCTGCAAATGAGGAACCAACAGCTCTCAGAGCAGTAAAATACGACCTTGAACCAAGAGTCAAAGTGTGGTGGACGAGGAGTTTGACTCTTCACCTGTCTGTTCATGAGTCTGTCAAACATCACCATGAATCCTGTCTGTTAGCTAATAAACACCATCCAAAGAAAACAAGCTGCATTCATGGCAACATTTACCTGAACTAAGTTTACACACCTCCAACTTCCCCTTCTACGTCTTGAGAAACACGTCAATGACACATTCACAGCGTGGGACTGTGCACAGTGTGAACTTCACATTAAGAAAATATAAAGTCACTATGAGGAAGTGACATCACGGTAACCACAGGAAGTAGACGCAGCAGCTCTCTACTAAAGCACGACTTTAGACAGTCAAGAGACAGAAGAAGAAGAGAGACAGAGAGTCACCATGGTCGACTTCAAATGGATTCACATTTCTTTGTTTCTTATAGCGGTGCTTCAGTTTCCAGGTAAGAATACAGATATCACAAATATTAAAAATAACTTGATCAATATTATTAAAGATATTTTATGAGCTCAGTTTTATTGAACTCAGACAACAAAATCTGCTGTTTGTTTCTAACGTGCTGAGTTTAATATGGAAGTGTAGAGCTGCCATGTCAGACAGCTTTTATCACCTGTCTCGTTGTCACGTGATCAGTTTCTCGCGGTTTGTCCGATCCGAGCGTCTGATTGGGTGCCTCGCCGTGACGTCAGTTTAACGTCATTACAACGTACAAAGTTGTCACTTTATATCAGCACAGGTGTGATGTGTCTGCGTGCAGTAAGGAGGATTTTAAAATGCATGGGGCTGTACAGGAGGACGAATCAGCCCGACCAGCTGCAGGTAGAGTCGTTTCTCACTGATCAGCTGGAGGGACACCGAAGGCTGCACGGGCCTGACGTCACGCTGCGGCACCCAATCAGAAGCTCGGATCGGACAGAGAGAGAGAGAGAGAGAGAGAGAGAGAGAGAGAGAGAGAGAGAGAGAGAGAGTGAGTCAGTGACTGTCTGACAGACATTTTCTCATTTGACTTTATTTCTCATCATTTTCTCTCGTCTTCTTAACAGCAGCAGCTGAAGGACTTCCCTCCTCCTTCACTGTCAGAGCTGGTCAGGAAGTCACTTTGCCTTGTGAAAATGTGATAGATGATCAGCAAAACTGTGACAGTACAGCATGGACCTTCAGTAATTCAAGACAGAGAGCAGCAGTAGAGCTGATTATACTTGGAAAGATTCATAAAGAACACGGCAAATCTAAATCAGACAGACTGAGTGTCACACAGAACTGTTCTCTGGTCATAAAGAAGGTCACAGATGAAGATGTTGGACGTTACGACTGTCAACAATGGAAATCAGGACAAAGACAAGAACCAGACTCTCGTGTTTCTCTGTCTGTTGTTACCAGTGAGTATTTCCATCATCATGTTTTCAGCTCAAACTGTGAAACATCACAATAATTATGATCATAGTGATGAAGTGAGTTTGACTCTTGTTGTCTTTCTCTCACAATATCTCCATCTTCACCAGTGACTGAACACAGGATCAGTGATCAGGTGACGTTAAACTGTTCTGTGTCACCATATGAACGATGTCCACACACAGTGAAGTGGCTGTATGCTGGTAACAATGTGGATAAAGACCTGCAGACATCACAGTCTGTCTGCTCTGCCTCTGTCACCTTTCAGTCTTCTCATTTCATTTATGAATCAAACTCTGACTTATTGAAGTGTGAAGTGACTGATGGTAACAAAGTGCAGCAGCTGTTTCCCTTCAGACTTCAGCCCTCAGGTGAGAAACCAGGTGAGAATATGTTGAGCTGTTTAAAGTCACTTCAGACTGATGAACAAACTATATTTGATTATTTGTTTCATATTTGAAGTCAGACGATGACATCATTCCTTCTCATTTAAATAAATTAGGTGATTTCTTCATTCAACAGTTCTTTTGTTTGTTTATTTTTTATTTGTCAGGTGATGCAACAACAACAACAACAACGGCAGCAACAACAACGGCAACAACAATGGCAGCAACAACAACGGCAGCAACAACACCAGAAGGTGAGACACAAAGCAGCTTCTTCATGTTTATTCAACATGAAACAAATCTCAGAGTCTGAATGTAATTCATACACATACATAAATACTGTACATGTAGTTAAAGATGTGGTTGCATGTTCGCGGTGCTGATCTTGGATGCTTTAACATGGGGACTTATGGAGAGTGACTCACTTTGAAGCCGGTCTCAAGTGGACGTTTGAGGAACTGCAGTTTTTGGGACTTTTCACAGCCTCTTGTGCTGAACACACGTTTTGTGCTTCTGATCTTTGATCATAACTTTCTTGACTGACATTGTTTTTCTGACCCACAGCTCGTGCAGATTGTTCTGTTCTGGACTTCATCATGTTGGTTCTGCGTGTGGCTGAACTCCTCCTAATTACTGTGATCACTGTTCTTCTCATCAGAGCGCGAGGTCAGAAAATTCAGAGCAACACTTGTTCAGACTGATGAACACAAACTGTAAGTTTAGAGCTGAAATGTTACTCTGTGCTTTATTTTCCAGGGAACCAGAGACCACCTGAAGGCAACACGGTGAGTTCAAAGCTAAAACTGAAGTGACCCCATGTGTGAAATTCAAACTGTATAATCCTGATCAGTTCAGGAGGATGTCGACGTTTTCCAGGTGCGTTAATTAACGACATTTCCTCGTCGCATTTGTCTGTGTGTGTTTGTGCAGGTTTCATACTCAGCAAGATGCGTGATGCGTTCAGGTGCAGCAGACAGTCAGGTAAAGATCAGATCAGACAGTAACTGATGGTGCGTTCAGGTGTTGAACGTGGGTCAGTGATGTGAAGTTGTCAGTTAAAGTGTGTGACAGCGAGCGTTTGTTTGTTTGTGCTTCACAGGTGAATAATGATGAAGATGATGGTGTGGTGACATATGAAAACTGATCGACCGCTTCCAGATGGACATCGACTCATCAGAGAAAAGACTCAGTGCAGTTTAATAACGTCACATTGACACGAGTAGTTGAAGCCTTCAGATAACAAAAGTCTTATAAGATCATCTTTAGTTTTGGATGATTGTTTTTGTTTTATTAAATCTATTTTTTCCTTCATCATTTGTAAAAATCTTTATTTTCTGCAGCCAGTTCAGAACACAGCAGCTGTTTGACTCCATCTGACAGGAAACATCATGTCACTCTTTGTTAACGTCCTTAAATTGTTTCCAGTTGAAGAATTCAGACCTGAGCTGAAGATTTACTGCTTGTTTTTGAAGCTGCGGCCTCTTGAGCTCAGTTTCATGTCTCTGTGTACAGAAGACCTCATTTGAATCACTTTCATTTAACATTGTTGTTTATGTGCTTGGCTTGAATGTGTCTGAAGTCTGAAAGGAGTCAGTAACAGTCTTCTCTTTTTATATCTGATAACAACATAATCTGCAAATAAAGAAACGTTTAGCTTCATTCTACACTGAGCTTTGGGATTCCTTCATGTACTAACAGTGTCAAGCTGAAAGTGAAAGCTGAACAGTTCATATAGTTCATATTGTGGAGGCTTGATGCTCTGACCTGACAGCACTGGCAGCAGCATGCTCTAAACCTTGCTGTGTTTTTAGAGTTGTTTTGCATGCAGTAGTGTGCTCTCCCATCGGCCCCAAACTAACCACAGACTGATTGGAAAACCCTAAAACAAGCATCAGGTGAGCAGGATCACCACCAGGCTTTAAAAACAGGACACGGGAAGCAGGACAGAGAGAGGAGAGAGAGCCAGAGGAGAGTGCGGGGCCTGGAAGGGCCAGGGGCAGGACCAAGGCCGACAGAGGCAGCTGAAGGCAGGCAGCGGACAGAGGCGGCACTCAAAAACTGACGACTAATGATGCTGCAGGCAGGACGGCAAAGACAGACAAGCAGCACGGTGCAGCAGTGAGTTCATCAGACCATCAGGAGCAAAGTGAAATATGAATGTGTAGGTCGATGGACGTGTGGCCTGACAGCGTGTGAAAAGAGTTCATTTGGTGTCACGGTCATTGCGTCAGAGTTTGCAGCCCACTTCTTACACTTTGCCACCGCCATCTTATCTCTGATCCTTCCAACCAACCTGACCTCAACCACAACCCTTCAACACTGACCCACATTCTCACGAAGACACTTCTCCTTCAGGGCTCTGAGAAAAATGGCTGCAAATGAGGAACCAACAGCTCTCAGAGCAGTAAAATACGACCTTGAACCAAGAGTCAAAGTGTGGTGGACGAGGAGTTTGACTCTTCACCTGTCTGTTCATGAGTCTGCCAAACATCACCATGAATCCTGTCTGTTAGCTAATAAACACCATCCAAAGAAAACAAGCTGCATTCATGACAACATTTACCTGAACTAAGTTTACACACCTCCAACTTCCGCTTCTACGTCTTGAGAAACACGTCAATGACACATTCACAGCGTGGGACTGTGCACAGTGTGAACTTCACATTAAGAAAATATAAAGTCACTATGAGGAAGTGACATCACAGTAACCACAGGAAGTAGACGCAGCAGCTCTCTACTAAAGCACGACTTTAGACAGTCAAGAGACAGAAGAAGAAGAGAGACAGAGAGTCACCATGGTCGACTTCAAATGGATTCACATTTCTTTGTTTCTTATAGCGGTGCTTCAGTTTCCAGGTAAGAATACAGATATCACAAATATTAAAAATAACTTGATCAATATTATTAAAGATATTTTATGAGCTCAGTTTTATTGAACTCAGACAACAAAATCTGCTGTTTGTTTCTAACGTGCTGAGTTTAGTGAACTCCTGGAAACAAGGATGAAGAAATAATCGTCACACTAACTATGAACATAACAGACATTTTCTCATTTGACTTTATTTCTCATCATTTTCTCTCGTCTTCTTAACAGCAGCAGCTGAAGGACTTCCCTCCTCCTCCTTCACTGTCAGAGCTGGACAGGAAGTCACTTTGCCTTGTGAAAATGTGAGACATGATCAGCAAAACTGTGACAGTACAGTATGGGCCTTCATTTATTCAAGACAGAGAGCAGCAGTAGAGCTGATTTTACATGGACAGATTGTTGAATATGACAAATCAGACAGACTGAGTGTCACACAGAACTGTTCTCTGGTCATAAAGAAGGTCACAGATGAAGATGTTGGACGTTACGACTGTCAACAATGGAAATCAGGACAAAGACAAGAACCAGACTCTCATGTTTCTCTGTCTGTTGTTACCAGTGAGTATTTCCATCATCATGTTTTCAGCTCAAACTGTGAAACATCACAATAATTATGATCATAGTGATGAAGTGAGTTTGACTCTTGTTGTCTTTCTCTCACAATATCTCCATCTTCACCAGTGACTGAACACAGGATCAGTGATCAGGTGACGTTAAACTGTTCTGTGTCGACATATGGACGATGGCCACACACAGTGAAGTGGCTGTATGCTGGTAACAATGTGGATGAAGATGTCAAAGAGCTGCAGACATCACAGTCTGTCTGCTCTGCCTCTGTTCTCCTTCAGTCTTCTCATTTCATTTATGAATCAAACTCTGACTTATTGAAGTGTGAAGTGACTGATGGTAACAAAGTGAAGCTGTTTCCCTTCAGACTTCAGCCCTCAGGTGAGAAACCAGGTGAGAATATGTTGAGCTGTTTAAAGTCACTTCAGACTGACGTGAATAATTACCTGAAATATTTGTTTATTTTATGGATTTGAAGTTTGAATATTACATCACAACACAAGTTTGTACTGAACACTTTGTTGAGTTGTTTTCATCTGTTCAGGTGACGACATGAGAAAAACTAAACCAAGACCAGAACCCACAACCAGACCGACACCGACAACGACAACTGCAAATAGCACAGAAGGAGGAACCATCACGACGGCGTCTGCAATCAATGATGACTCAGCAAACCTAAAAGGCGATCAGAAAAGTAGTGACTCATCATTTTTATAGATCTCTTCCTGTATTCTGTCTCTCTGTGTGGGTGGAGTCATTCTTAGTTCACAAAGACACAAACAGAAGAACCTGTCCATCCTGACACACTTCTGCATCGTGTGTAATGTATATATGTAACATATGTCACTTCTCTTTTACTCTCCTCTTTCAAACAGCTGAATATTTTTATGTGGTCATTCTCTTTCCAGGTTGGTGGAGGTTCATCATCGTGTCTGTGGGTTTAGCAGCTCTCATAATAATCGTCGTGGCAGTCAGCATGTGGACGAGAACTAAAGGTGAGAACTTTGACTGATGAAACTCAGAAACAAGAAGTTTGATGAACCTGGATTTTCTCTGGAAACTAAAGTTGAATCTTTCTCTCGTCTCTTCAGGGAGAAAAACACAGATGGATGAAAACGTGGTGAGTTTTTACAGTAAAGAAACAAAACAAAGAAACGGTCAGATCACTGATTGATCGACTCCTGTTGATTGTTTGTGTCCTGTTGTCTTTCACAGGTGGATGATGATGAAGATGACGGTGCAGTGAACTATGAGAACGTCACATCTTCTCTTTGAGTTTGACCAACACTCCTGCCTCCATCAGACTCCACCCATCAACAGCTTCTACATCAGCTCAGCATGTTTTACATGACCAAGATCTGAAATCACAAAAACATCCTCAGATCATTTTGAGAGACGTCTTATTTTAGTTTTTGTCTTTTTCTGCGTCTGTTGTAAAAACTTTTCTCATCTGCAGCCAGTTCAGAGCTCAGCAGCTGGATTTGAACTGTTTGAACTGGAAAGAGCTTTTAACTCTTGTTCAACCTCCTTAAATTTGCTCCTGATCAAATCATTTAATCCTGACTTTGAGATGAGCTGATCAGTTTGAAGCTACAGCTTGAGCGCATGTCTTCATTCAAGATGAACTCATTTAAATTCACCTGTTAGCTTCTCTGTTGTTGTCAGCATGTTTGTTAAGAGTCCAGTGTGTGTTTGGCTTGAATGAGCTTTGAGTCTCGATGGATTCACTCAGAGTTTTGTCTTTATTTTCTATGATAATTATATAATCTGCAAATAAAGAAATGTTTTCTGGTTGAAAGCTTGGTTGTGAATTAAAAAATACAAAGGAAAATATTAAATCAGTATATTTATTGTTGTCAGATGAAATGAGTGATGTAGCAGGAGGGTTAAAGACTTTAAGGTGCCGTGTACACGTCACGTTCTCATGAGGGGCTGAGGCCCCCTCTAGTTCTGATCCTAGAGCCGGCCCTGCACCAAAACTGGGACCAACACCTGAACAAGGAAAAGGATCATAAACACGAGGCCCAATCAAACCACTACTGTGTTCATCCAGCAGGGGGTGTTTATATCAAATCAGCAGAAACGGTACAAAGATGAGGAAATGAAGAAAATGCAGCATTAACTAAGTAAGGGAGCGTCAATCATTTCCAACCTCTCAACTCAGGCAGGCTCCTCTGCATATGATAACTACTGCTCTGCTGCACACAGACACTGGAACTGTGCGACTGTCCCTTAACAAAAAGGCTCTTTGTCTTATGTCCTAATGACGTGTCTGTTGCTGTGTCTTTGCATGTTTGCATCTTCATGTGGTTATTTTAAGAGTGTTAACCAGTCACCAGACCTCCTTCTAAAAAAACACTTCCCGTTCAGTTCTCTGGAAAAGGACTGCAGAGACAGAAGAGGCTGCTGCAGCATCAACATGCTGCACCGTGGACATCAAGAGTCAAAGTGTGGTGGACGAGGAGTTTGACTCTTCACCTGTCTGTTCATGAGTCTGTCAAACATCACCATGAATCCTGTCTGTTTGAAATAAACACCATCCAAAGAAAACAAGCTGCATTCATGACAACTTCCCCTTCTACGTCTTGAGAAACACGTCATTGACACATACACACAGAGGGACTGTCGCACAGTGTGAACTTGAGTCTTCACAGTTTGTTTGTTGCAGCGTCAGATTGGCTCAATGAATGCAGAAACAGATTCTTTTCCTGAGAGAAACTACATTTCAAAAATGAGTTTTTGGCTGTTTGTGCGTCTACAAGAAATTCAGAGAGATGGAAATTAAGAGTCGCTATGAGGAAGTGACATCACAGTAACCACAGGAAGTAGACGCAGCAGCTCTCTACTAAAGCACGACTTTAGACAGTCAAGAGACAGAAGAAGAAGAGAGACAGAGAGTCACCATGGTCGACTTCAAATGGATTCACATTTCTTTGTTTCTTATAGCGGTGCTTCAGTTTCCAGGTAAGAATACAGATATCACAAATATTAAAAATAACTTGATCAATATTATTAAAGATATTTTATGAGCTCAGTTTTATTGAACTCAGACAACAAAATCTGCTGTTTGTTTCTAACGTGCTGAGTTTAGTGAACTCCTGGAAACAAGGATGAAGAAATAATCGTCACACTAACTATGAACATAACAGACATTTTCTCATTTGACTTTATTTCTCATCATTTTCTCTCGTCTTCTTAACAGCAGCAGCTGAAGGACTTCCCTCCTCCTCCTTCACTGTCAGAGCTGGACAGGAAGTCACTTTGCCTTGTGAAAATGTGATAGACGATCAGCAAAACTGTGACAGTACAGTGTGGGCCTTCAATTATTTAAGTCAGAGAGCAGCAGTACAGCTGATTAGACTTGGACAGATTGTTGAACATGACAAATCTAACTCAGACAGACTGAGTGTCACACAGAACTGTTCTCTGGTCATAAAGAAGGTCACAGATGAAGATGTTGGACGTTACGACTGTCAACAATGGAAATCAGGACAAAGACAAGGTCCAGACTCTCGTGTTTCTCTGTCTGTTGTTACCAGTGAGTATTTCCATCATCATGTTTTCAGCTCAAACTGTGAAACATCACAATAATTATGATCATAGTGATGAAGTGAGTTTGACTCTTGTTGTCTTTCTCTCACAATATCTCCATCTTCACCAGTGACTGAACACAGGATCAGTGATCAGGTGACGTTAAAGTGTTCTGTGTCACCATATGATGGACGATGTCCACACACAGTGAAGTGGCTGTATGCTGGTAACAATGTGGATAAAGATCACAAAGACCTGCAGACATCACAGTCTGGCTGCTCTGTCTCTGTGACCTTTCCGGTTTATCATCGCATTTCTAAATCAAACTCTGACTTAAACTGTGAAGTGACTGATGGTAACAAAGTGAAGCAGCAGTTTCCCTTCAGACTTCAGCCCTCAGGTGAGAAACCAGGTGAGAATATGTTGAGCTGTTTAAAGTCACTTCAGACTGACGTGAATAATTACCTGAAATATTTGTTTATTTTATGGATTTGAAGTTTGAATATTACATCACAACACAAGTTTGTACTGAACACTTTGTTGAGTTGTTTTCATCTGTTCAGGTGACGACACGAGAAAAACTAAACCGAGACCAGAACCCAAAACCAAACCAACACCAACGGCGACGACTATGGCTACAAAACCCACAACCAGACGATCAACACCAGCAACAACTGAGCGCAGCATGAAAAGAGGAACCATCACAACAGCGTCTGCAATCAATGATGACTCAGCAAACCTAAAAGGCGATCAGAAAGGTAGTGACTCATCATTTTTATATTTCTGTTTCTACAGTCTCTCTCTCTCTTTGTCTCTATGGGTGGAGATATTCAGATGTTGTTTGGGGTTCTCTCATGTGTGTTGTTTCATTAGTAAATTATTAATGTTGTGAAATGCTCAACACGGCTGTTGACGAATCAGTTTTTAAAATGTTCCTGACACAATGACAGAAGCCAACAAACATTTAGACAAAGAAAAGGTTGAAGAATGTGACAAAGGTTTGAAATTAGTTGGACTTACTAATTATTTTGTGCTGTTCACTGTAATTGAATATTCGACTCTGGCATGTCACATATGGGGGTTACACATGGTCCTCATAAGTCCTGAGGTCCCTGTACAGAGGCAGAGTTTTACCAGGCTGTAAACATGTTTATTTCTGCTGTGACGTGCTTCAGACAGCCTCAAGTGGACAACTGAGGAACTGCAGTTTCTGGCACTTCCACTCTGGCTTCACTTCCCAGTCATGGAGGTTGCTGCTTCTGCCATCACGAGACATAGAGTGTAATTCTTTCAAACGTTTTTTCAGGAGCACGTTTGCTCTGTAGAGACTCTGTAACGTCTTCAAGTGTAAAGAAAGTTTATTTTCTCCAGTCTCTCTCTTTGGCTCTTTGGTCAGTTCGGGAAAGGGAAAATCATTTTCTCAGTTCTTCGACTGAAGTGTAAACCTGATGATGTTTCTTTGTAACATAAAACATGAAATATGACGCTGACCTCTGATCTGCATCATTCTGAAGAGAACACAGAGCTGCAGTCAGAAGTGTTTCATGTTTTTCTTCTCTTTCCAGCTTGGTGGTGGGTCATCGTTGCGTTGGCGGTTGCTGCAATGCTCTTAATCATCGTTGTGGCGGTCATCAGATGGAAGAGAACTAAAGGTGAGAGCAACCACACGTGAAGCTTCTGGTCAGTCTGGATTTTTATTGTGGGAGCTAAAGTCAACTCTCTTCTGTCTCCTCAGGGAGAAAAACACAGACGGATCAAAACATTGTGAGTTTTACAGCCGTGGAATCAAATTTCTCTCTGGTAGTGTCGTCAGCCGTCATAGAGCCGATGTTTGACCAGATGCGAGTAGATTTAGTTTGTTTTTGTCTTTTTCAGGGACGGAGCTTAAACCCTGCAGTGACTCCAGAAACCAGTCAGGACACGGTGAGATCAAACACTACACCCAGTGCAAAGTTACACTCACTGTTTTTAGATTTGCTCTGCAAAATGTGGCTCTATGAGACACACAGTGACTCGTGAGTCTGATTATCTCTGCAAGAGAAGAAGTGGAGAGTGTGATGATGCAGCGGCAGAACAAAACAGGACAGAATACAATGAAATCCACATGTTACCGAGCAGCCATGTTGTTGTCTTCTCTGTGCAGGCTGATCCTGAAGGTGGTGTTTCCTACGCCTCCGTCAGCTTCACCAAGAAGCCCAACAGTGAAGGCTGGGTAAGCTGTCTGTTTGGTTATAGTGATGATGGCAGTGAATGAAAAACATGTTTGCTGTGTCATTGTTGAGCATCGCGTTGCGTTCGTGTGGCGCTGGACGTCGTAACGTCACATTTACTCACATTATCCTGCAACATTTCATGTCCTGTCATTTATGTGTCGTGCTGTTTTCACAGGTTCAGGGTCAAGATGATGATGCAGTGACCTACACCACCGTGAAAGCTTCCTCTTCTTCTGCTGGAGCCTCTGCTGATGGTCACGTTCTCTACGCCACCATCAACAAACCCAACAAATAAGAGAGCGCAGTATAGTTACAGCTCGGGTCATCACACTTACTTCACACTGATAACTGATGCTGAGTCATGTTTGGCTGTGTTTTGTAACAGATGATCATTTTCAGGGTTTATTGCTGTAAAGAGGCTTTTTGTTCAGTAGGGGGTGGAAGAAGTATTCAGATCCTTTACTGAAGTACAAGTACTAATATCACACTGTGAAAATACTCCACAACAAGTCAAAGTCCTGCATTCAAAACCGTACTTAAGTAAAAGTATGTAAGTATTATCAGCCGACTGTACTTAGTCCCTGTCAGTGTTTTACTCTCATACATGATGTTTATGGATTAATGTTACTGCTGCATTAATGTGTGTGTTACATTTTACTGCTTCATATTCTGTTGGCTCCAAGAGGAAAATGTATATTTATATATGAGTATACATCTAATATGTGGCTTTAGTTAAAGATGTCTTTACTGTAATCTTTGTGTCTCCTCTTATTGTTTGATATGCAGTCATTTGAACATCTCTGCTCAGGTTGTATTTGATATATAAAGTAATTAAAGCAAAGAAGAAGACAGCGCTCGTCTTGACTGAGTCACTGCTGAGAGTTGAATTAACCAGCTGAATGAGAGCAAACTGTGGAAAGACAAAAGTTCAGTTTTCACTGGTGTTCATTCCAAATACTTCAGGTCAGTGTCAACTTCATACCGGACATTAGAGAGGTCTAGAAAGCACTGAGAAATCTCTGAGCACAGTAACAACAGTGAAACTCAATTTCAGTTTAAAAACAGAAACTTTTTTTCACTTCTTGCAGCATTAATGTTTAAAGAACGTATTTTTAACCCATGTGAAATACAGAACGAGATAAAAACATGCTAGTACGTGGAGAAGCATTTCTGACTGAATCATCGTCTTCAGTTTGTTACGACAAACGACTACAAGTCCAACATGATGTGATTATCTTGTTAATCACACAGAATAACAAACATAAGTATGAATAAACGGACATGATGAGACTGCCTAATAACTACATACATGAAATCAGATTATAATCATATAATTGGTGACGTATGATTGGTCCAGAGCAACCTGCACAGTGCCTGTTCAGGGCCACAGGTGGGACAGAGTGTGTGACCTTCTGAACACTCACGAATCAGGAAACAATGTTCACTTTGAGAAGGCTGCTCTCCGTGGTGCTGAAAGCTTGAGCGCCTTCAACACCACGGAGAGCAGCCTTCATGTCACGTCCCCAAAAGCATGACACACAGTTGTGTCCCATCACTGTGAAGTGAAGCCAAAGAGGAAGTGCCAAAAACCGCAGTTCCTCAAACGTCCACTGGAAGCTGGCTGCAGTCCTCATGTTAAAACTTCAGAGCAGAAGTCAACATGTTTACAGCCTGGGACAAAAAAGATGAAGCTTCAACTTAACGATGCAGAATTAAGAGCATAGCAGGTTTGATTGACAGCCGGGTGTCATCACACGTTGTTTAAGCAACCAGGCTTCATTCAGCTCCACCCTCGCTCTTTGTTCATTTTTGGGTGTGTTTTTGATGTTTGTGTGCTCATCACAGGGTGTAACCGGTCAGAGCTCTGCTGCTCTTGTTAACCGCATTTAAAAAAACACTTCCCGTTCAGTTCTCTGGAAAAGGACTGCAGAGACGGAAGAGGCTGCTGCAGCATCAAGAGTTGATGGATTCACTCAGAGTTTTGTCTTTATTTTCTATAATAATTATATAATCCGCAAATAAAGGAATGTTGACCATTCAGTTCTGCACTGTGTTTTGTGATTTCTTAATGTACTAACTGTGTCATGGCTTTCTTATCACTATCAGGGCCAGATGTTCTCGTAAAACAAAATGAAATGAATATTGTATCCTAGATAATATATCATCATTTCATATATCAATTTGCCTTTAAAATGTACCTGTACGGTTGTGAGCCACAAGGGGAACAGAAACAATATTTTTGACTTCATATTCACAAGGCTGTCAACTGCTAACTGCTAACGTAGGGAAGGTGATGCCACTGTACAAGGCAGCCAATCACAGTGAACCGACGGTGACATGAAGGCTGCTCTCCGTGGTGCTGAAGGCGCTCAAGCTTTCAGCACCACGGAGAGCAGCCTTCATGTCACCTTCAGTTGGGTGGCTCGTCCCCAAAAGCATGACACACAGTGTCTCGTCAGTTCTGTTAGTTTCAGTCATGTTCATGTTCATCATCTTCATCAGCTCTTGAGATGCAGAATTAAGAGCATAGCAGGTTTGATTGACAGCTGGGTGTCATCACACGTTGTTTGAGCAACCAGGCTTCATTCAGCTCCACCCTCGCTCTTTGTTCATCTTTAGGTGTGTTTTTAATGTTTGTGTGCTCATCACAGGGTGTAACCGGTGCTGCTCTTGATAACCGCATTTTAAAAAACACTTCCCATTCAGTTCTCTGGAAAAGGACTGCAGAGACGGAAGAGGCTGCTGCAGCATCAACATGCTGCACCGTGGACATCAAGAGTCAAAGTGTGGTGGACGAGGAGTTTGACTCTTCACCTGTCTGTTCATGAGTCTGTCAAACATCACCATGAATCCTGTCTGTTTGAAATAAACACCATCCAAAGAAAACAAGCTGCATTCATGACAACTTCCCCTTCTACGTCTTGAGAAACACGTCATTGACACATACACACCGAGGGACTGTCACACAGTGTGAACTTGAGTCTTCATAGTTTGTTTGTTGCAGCGTCAGATTGGCTCAATGAATGCAGAAACAGATTCTTTTCCTGAGAGAAAACTACATTTCAAAAATGAGTTTTTGGCTGTTTGTACGTCTACAAGAAATTCAGAGAGACGGAAATTAAGAGTCACTATGAGGAAGTGACATCACAGTAACCACAGGAAGTAGACGCAGCAGCTCTCTACTAAAGCACGACTTTAGACAGTCAAGAGACAGAAGAAGAAGAGAGACAGAGAGTCACCATGGTCGACTTCAAATGGATTCACATTTCTTTGTTTCTTATAGCGGTGCTTCAGTTTCCAGGTAAGAATACAGATATCACAAATATTAAAAATAACTTGATCAATATTATTAAAGATATTTTATGAGCTCAGTTTTATTGAACTCAGACAACAAAATCTGCTGTTTGTTTCTAACATGCTGAGTTTAGTGAACTCCTGGAAACAAGGATGAAGAAATAATCGTCACACTAACTATGAACATAACAGACATTTTCTCATTTGACTTTATTTCTCATCATTTTCTCTCGTCTTCTTAACAGCAGCAGCTGAAGGACTTCCCTCCTCCTCCTTCACTGTCAGAGCTGGACAGGAAGTCACTTTGCCTTGTGAAAATATGAGACACGATCAGCAAAACTGTGACAGTACAACATGGATCTTCAGTAATTCAACTCAGAGAGCAGCAGTAGAGCTGATTAAACTTGGACAGATTAATAAAGTATCCAAATCTAACTCAGACAGACTGAGTGTCACACAGAACTGTTCTCTGGTCATAAAGAAGGTCACAGATGAAGATGTTGGACATTACGACTGTCAACAATACAAATCAGGACAAAGACAAGAACCAGACTCTCGTGTTTTGCTGTCTGTTGTTACCAGTGAGTATTTCCATCATCATGTTTTCAGCTCAAACTGTGAAACATCACAATAATTATGATCATATTGATGAAGTGAGTTTGACTCTTGTTGTCTTTCTCTCACAATATCTCCATCTTCACCAGTGACTGAACACAGGATCAGTGATCAGGTGACGTTAAAGTGTTCTGTGTCGACATATGGACGATGTCCACACACAGTGAAGTGGCTGTATGCTGGTAATAATGTGGATGAAGACGACAAAGACCTGCAGACATCACAGTCTGTCTGCTCTGCCTCTGTCACCTTTAAGACTTCTCATTTTATTCACACATCAAACTCTGACTTATTGAAGTGTGAAGTGACTGATGGTAACAAAGTGCAGCAGCAGTTTCCCTCCAGACTTCAGCCCTCAGGTGAGAAACCAGGTGAGAATATGTTGAGCTGTTTAAAGTCACTTCAGACTGACGTGAATAATTACCTGAAATATTTGTTTATTTTATGGATTTGAAGTTTGAATATTACATCACAACACAAGTTTGTACTGAACACTTTGTTGAGTTGTTTTCATCTGTTCAGGTGACGACATGAGAACAACTAAACCGAGACCAGAACCCACAACCAGACCGACACCAATGGCGACGACTATGGCTACAAAACCCACAACAAAACCATCAACACCATCAACAACTGAGCACAGCATGAAAAGAGGAACCATCACGACAGCGTCTCCAATCAATGATGACTCAACAAACCTAAGAGGTAGTGACTTGTCATTTTTATACATGTGTTCCTGTATTCTGTCTCTCTGTGTGGGTGGAGTCATTCTTAGTTCACAAAGACACAAACAGAAGAACCTGTCCATCCTGACACACTTCTGCATCGTGTGTAATGTATATATGTAACATATGTCACTTCTCTTTTACTCTCCTCTTTCAAACAGCTGAATATTTTTATGTGGTCATTCTCTTTCCAGGTTGGTGGACGTTCATCATCGTGTCTGTGGGTTTAGCAGCTCTCATAATAATCGTCGTGGCAGTCAGCATGTGGACGAGAACTAAAGGTGAGAACTTTGACTGATGAAACTCAGAAACAAGAAGTTTGATGAACCTGGATTTTCTCTGGAAACTAAAGTTGAATCTTTCTCTCGTCTCTTCAGGGAGAAAAACACAGATGGATGAAAACGTGGTGAGTTTTTACAGAAAAGAAACAAAACAAAGAAACGGTCAGATCACTGATTGATCGACTCCTGTTGATTGTTTGTGTCCTGTTGTCTTTCACAGGTGGATGATGATGAAGATGACGGTGCAGTGAACTATGAGGACGTCACATCTTCTCTTTGAGTTTGACCAACACTCCTGCCTCCATCAGACTCCACCCATCAACAGCTTCTACATCAGCTCAGCATGTTTTACATGACCAAGATCTGAAATCACAAAAACATCCTCAGATCATTTTGAGAAACGTCTTATTTTAGTTTTTGTCTTTTTCTGCATCTGTTGTAAAAACTTTTCTCATCTGCAGCCAGTTCAGAGCTCAGCAGCTGGATTTGAACTGTTTGAACTGGAAAGAGCTTTTAACTCTTGTTCAACCTCCTTAAATTTGCTTCTGATCAAATCATTTAGTCCTGACTTTAAGATGAGCTGATCAGTTTGAAGCTACAGCTTGAGCGCATGTCTTCATTCAAGATGAACTCATTTAAATTCACCTGTTAGCTTCTCTGTTGTTGTCAGCATGTTTGTTAAGAGTCCAGTGTGTGTTTGGCTTGAATGAGCTTTGAGTCTCGATGGATTCACTCAGAGTTTTGTCTTTATTTTCTATGATAATTATATAATCTGCAAATAAAGAAATGTTGAACATTCAGTTCTAAAATGTGTTTTGTGAACAGTGAAGCGACGGTGACATGAAGGCTGCTCTCCGTGGTGCTGAAGGCACTCAAGCTTTCAGCACCACGGAGAGCAGCCTTCATGGGGGTGGCTCAAAAGCATGACACATGTTCATGTTCAGTGTTTCCTGTTTAGTCCTGTATGTCATGAACACCTTGCCTTAAGCACTTCCTGTTTTACCTTGTTCTCACCTTTTCCCTCCCATTTCAGACCCTGACTTCCTCCCTTTGTGTGGTTTTCCCGCCTTTGTAATTGTTTGGCCCGCCTCTGATTGGTTTCACCTGCTTTCACTCACGTCATGTATAAATAGTCCTTGTCTCTCTTTGTCTTTGGCAGTTGGTCCTGTTCAGTTTGTAGAAGAGTGTTGTTTGGTTTCTTCATGTTTTATTGAAGTCTGTGTTCAGCTTTTGATTTTCCTTTAAGAGCCTTTTTGTCTGCACTTCTTATCCTCCGTCAGAGCGCCTTTTGTTTGATTGTTTTTTGGACAAATAAGTACCCTTTTGTTACATCGTCATCAGCTCTAGAGTCGTGCATTTGACTCCACCCGATTTGTGTCTGAGGTGGTGACACACACTGAAGACATTGGCCGTGTGTGTCCTCAGCACGTTCGGATCGACACACACCTGTGAAGCTGTTTTCTCAAAAATGAGAGGGAAGCGACTGTCAAAGCAGTCTTTGGAGGACTGTGGGTTCATGAGGCTGACAGCTGTCAGCTCGATGTTAAAGAGATCGTGTCGGAGGGAAATGTCACTCCTCCCATTAACCAAACCGACTTTAATTTGATGTACAGAGTAACATTTCTCATAACTGAGGCCTGACGCTTTTATTTGACGGTTGTTATTGAGACACTGCTTGATCCTGTTCCACATTCTGCTCCCTATCCTGTAGCTCTGATTGTGTCTCCTGTGCTTTGTCTGCAGACGGCTGCACACCAAGAGAGTCTGACTGAGTCACACAGCTCCATCACTGTGAAGTGAAGCCAAAGAGGAAGTGCCAAAAACTGCAGTTCCTCAAACGTCCACTTGAAGCTGGCTGCAGTCAAGAGTCCCCATGTTAAAAGTAAACACGTTTACAGCCTGGGACAAAAAAGGTGAAGCTTCAACTTAAAGATGCAGAATTAAGAGCGTAGCAGGTTTGATTGACAGCTGGGTGTCGTCACACGCTGTTTGAGCAACCAGGCTTCATTCAGCTCCACCCTCTCTCCACATCTTTGCCCATCTTTGGATGTGTTTTTGATGTTTGTGTGCTCGTCATTCGTGGGTGTAACCGGTCAGAGCTCTGCTGCTCTTGTTAACCACATTCTAAAAAAAACACTTCCTGTTCAGTTCTCTGGAAAAGGACTGCAGAGACGGAAGAGGCTGCTGCAGCATCAACATGCTGCACCGTGGACATCAAGAGTCAAAGTGTGGTGGACGAGGAGTTTGACTCTTCACCTGTCTGTTCATGAGTCTGTCAAACATCACCATGAATCCTGTCTGTTAGCTAATAAACACCATCCAAAGAAAACAAGCTGCATTCATGACAACATTTATCTGAACCAACAATCTTCAGACAGACAACTTCCCCTTCTACGTCTTGAGTCTACAGTCACTATGAGGAAGTGACACATTGCCTCAGCACAGGAAGTAGATTCATGTTCTCATCATTTTCCTCCCAGCACCTTCCGCACTGAGACAGTTAACAGCCGAGAAGAGACAGAAGACGGACTGAAGCACGATGGTTGAATTCTGGATTCAAATGTCTTCATTTCTGATTCTGCTGCTTCACTTTACAGGTAAGATGCATTTAGAACGTATACCATTTATAACATGTTATAACATAAACCAAATATAACACACCAGAAATGTTACAGGACAAACTAAAATGATCCTCAGACTAAATCTTCACGTAAAGGTCAGATTCAGATTTTTTCTTTTCTCATCTTTTCAGCAGCAGTGACTGGACAGTGTTGCTGTCAGAGTTGGAGATGAAGTCACTTTGCCTTGTAAAAATGTGATTGGTAATCAGGACAAATGTGAACGTACTTGGCTCTTCGATGCTCCAAGAAGCAATGAAACATTAGAGCTGATTAGACATGGACAGATTGGTGCAGGAGCCCAATCTAAATCAGACAGACTGAGTGTCACACAGAACTGTTCTCTGGTTATAAAGAAGGTCACAGCTGAAGATGCTGGTCAGTACAGCTGCAGACAGGATGACTCAGGACATGGAGACAGTCGGGTTCATCTGTTGACTGTTACCAGTGAGTATTTCCATCATCATGTTTCAGTTCAAACTGTCAAACATCAGAATAATTCTGATCATAGTGATGAAGTGAATTTTCCTCTCTTCACCAGTGACTGAACGCGAGAACAATGATGAGGTGACGTTGTTCTGCTCTGTGTCGGTATTTGCTGAATGTAAATACAGAGTGGAGTGGCTGTCTGAGGGTAAAGACAAAGACAAGGAGTCCTCACAGCCTAGGTGCTCAGATCAGTTTACCTATAAGAAGAAGGAGTCAGAGAAGTACAAGTCATTTAACTGTGAAGTCACTGATTTTTACACTGGACGAGTGAAGCAGTTTCCCTTCAGACTTCAGCCCTCAGGTGAGAAACCAGGTGAGAATATGTTGAGCTGTTTAAAGTCACTTCAGACTGATGAACAAACTATATTTGATTATTTGTTTCATATTTGAAGTCAGACGATGACATCATTCCTTCTCATTTAAATAAATTAGGTGATTTCTTCATTCAACAGTTCTTTTGTTTGTTTATTTTTTATTTGTCAGGTGATGCAACAACAACAACAACAACAACGGCAGCAACAACAACGGCAACAACAACGGCAGCAACAACAACGGCAGCAACAACACCAGAAGGTGAGACACAAAGCAGCTTCTTCATGTTTATTCAACATGAAACAAATCTCAGAGTCTGAATGTAATTCATACACATACATAAATACTGTACATGTAGTTAAAGATGTGGTTGCATGTTCGCGGTGCTGATCTTGGATGCTTTAACATGGGGACTTATGGAGAGTGACTCACTTTGAAGCCGGTCTCAAGTGGACGTTTGAGGAACTGCAGTTTTTGGGACTTTTCACAGCCTCTTGTGCTGAACACACGTTTTGTGCTTCTGATCTTTGATCATAACTTTCTTGACTGACATTGTTTTTCTGACCCACAGCTCGTGCAGATTGTTCTGTTCTGGACTTCGTCATGTTGGTTCTGCGTGTGGCTGAACTCCTCCTAATTACTGTGATCACTGTTCTTCTCATCAGAGCGCGAGGTCAGAAAATTCAGAGCAACACTTGTTCAGACTGATGAACACAAACTGTAAGTTTAGAGCTGAAATGTTACTCTGTGCTTTATTTTCCAGGGAACCAGAGACCACCTGAAGGCAACACGGTGAGTTCAAAGCTAAAACTGAAGTGACCCCATGTGTGAAATTCAAACTGTATAATCCTGATCAGTTCAGGAGGATGTCGACGTTTTCCAGGTGCGTTAATTAACGACATTTCCTCGTCGCGTTTGTCTGTGTGTGTTTGTGCAGGTTTCATACTCAGCAAGATGCGTGATGCGTTCAGGTGCAGCGGACAGTCAGGTAAAGATCAGATCAGACAGTAACTGATGGTGCGTTCAGGTGTTGAATGTGGGTCAGTCATGTGACAGTTGTCAGTTAAAGTGTGTGACAGAGAGCGTTTGTTTGTTTGTGCTTCACAGGTGAATAATGATGAAGATGATGGTGTGGTGACATATGAAAACTGATCGACCGCTTCCAGATGGACATCGACTCATCAGAGAAAAGACTCAGTGCAGTTTAATAACGTCACATTGACACAGTAGTTGAAGCCTTCAGATAACAAAAGTCTTATAAGATCATCTTTAGTTTTGGATGATTGTTTTTGTTTTATTAAATCTATTTTTCCTTCATCATTTGTAAAAATCTTTATTTTCTGCAGCCAGTTCAGAACACAGCAGCTGTTTGACTCCATCTGACAGGAAACATCATGTCACTCTTTGTTAACGTCCTTAAATTGTTTCCAGTTGAAGAATTCAGACCTGAGCTGAAGATTTACTGCTTGTTTTTGAAGCTGCGGCCTCTTGAGCTCAGTTTCATGTCTCTGTGTACAGAAGACCTCATTTGAATCACTTTCATTTAACATTGTTGTTTATGTGCTTGGCTTGAATGTGTCTGAAGTCTGAAAGGAGTCAGTAACAGTCTTCTCTTTTTATATCTGATAACAACATAATCTGCAAATAAAGAAACGTTTAGCTTCATTCTACACTGAGCTTTGGGATTTACTGCTTGTTTTTGAAGCTGCGGCCTCTTGAGCTCAGTTTCATGTCTCTGTGTACAGAAGAACTCATTTGAATCACTTTCATTTAACATTGTTGTTTATGTGCTTGGCTTGAATGTGTCTGAAGTCTGAAAGGAGTCAGTAACAGTCTTCTCTTTTTATATCTGATAACAACATAATCTGCAAATAAAGAAACGTTTAGCTTCATTCTACACTGAGCTTTGGGATTCCTTCATGTACTAACAGTGTCAAGCTGAAAGTGAAAGCTGAACAGTTCATATAGTTCATATTGTGGAGGCTTGATGCTCTGACCTGACAGCACTGGCAGCAGCATGCTCTAAACCTTGCTGTGTTTTTAGAGTTGTTTTGCATGCAGTAGTGTGCTCTCCCATCGGCCCCAAACTAACCACAGACTGATTGGAAAACCCTAAAACAAGCATCAGGTGAGCAGGATCACCACCAGGCTTTAAAAACAGGACACGGGAAGCAGGACAGAGAGAGGAGAGAGAGCCAGAGGAGAGTGCGGGGCCTGGAAGGGCCAGGGGCAGGACCAAGGCCGACAGAGGCAGCTGAAGGCAGGCAGCGGACAGAGGCGGCACTCAAAAACTGACGACTAATGATGCTGCAGGCAGGACGGCAAAGACAGACAAGCAGCACGGTGCAGCAGTGAGTTCATCAGACCATCAGGAGCAAAGTGAAATATGAATGTGTAGGTCGATGGACGTGTGGCCTGACAGCGTGTGAAAAGAGTTCATTTGGTGTCACGGTCATTGCGTCAGAGTTTGCAGCCCACTTCTTACACTTTGCCACCGCCATCTTATCTCTGATCCTTCCAACCAACCTGACCTCAACCACAACCCTTCAACACTGACCCACATTCTCACGAAGACACTTCTCCTTCAGGTCTCTGAGAAAAATGGCTGCAAATGAGGAACCAACAGCTCTCAGAGCAGTAAAATACGACCTTGAACCAAGAGTCAAAGTGTGGTGGACGAGGAGTTTGACTCTTCACCTGTCTGTTCATGAGTCTGTCAAACATCACCATGAATCCTGTCTGTTTGCTAATAAACACCATCCAAAGAAAACAAGCTGCATTCATGACAACATTTACCTGAACTAAGTTTACACACCTCCAACTTCCCCTTCTACGTCTTGAGAAACACGTCAATGACACATTCACAGCGTGGGACTGTGCACAGTGTGAACTTCACATTAAGAAAATATAAAGTCACTATGAGGAAGTGACATCACGGTAACCACAGGAAGTAGACGCAGCAGCTCTCTACTAAAGCACGACTTTAGACAGTCAAGAGACAGAAGAAGAAGAGAGACAGAGAGTCACCATGGTCGACTTCAAATGGATTCACATTTCTTTGTTTCTTATAGCGGTGCTTCAGTTTCCAGGTAAGAATACAGATATCACAAATATTAAAAATAACTTGATCAATATTATTAAAGATATTTTATGAGCTCAGTTTTATTGAACTCAGACAACAAAATCTGCTGTTTGTTTCTAACGTGCTGAGTTTAATATGGAAGTGTAGAGCTGCCATGTCAGACAGCTTTTATCACCTGTCTCGTTGTCACGTGATCAGTTTCTCACGGTTTGTCCGATCCGAGCGTCTGATTGGGTGCCTCAGCGTGACGTCAGTTTAACGTCATTACAACGTACAAAGTTGTCACTTTATATCAGCACAGGTGTGATGTGTCTGCGTGCAGTAAGGAGGATTTTAAAATGCATGGGGCTGTACAGGAGGACGAATCAGCCCGACCAGCTGCAGGTAGAGTCGTTTCTCACTGATCAGCTGGAGGGACACCGAAGGCTGCACGGGCCTGACGTCACGCTGCGGCACCCAATCAGAAGCTCGGATCGGACAAACCTCCACAGTCTGCATGAAATGTCAATGAAGCTGAGAATATATACACTATGGTGTGTGTGTGTGTGTGTGTGAGAGAGAGAGAGAGAGAGAGAGAGAGAGAGAGAGAGTCAGTGACTGTCTGACAGACATTTTCTCATTTGACTTTATTTCTCATCATTTTCTCTCGTCTTCTTAACAGCAGCAGCTGAAGGACTTCCCTCCTCCTCCTTCACTGTCAGAGCTGGACAGGAAGTCACTTTGTCCTGTGAAAATGTGATAGACGATCAGCAAAACTGTAACAGTACAACATGGGCCTTCAGTAATTCAACTCAGAGAGCAGCAGTAGAGCTGATTGAACTTGGAAAGATTCATAAAGAACACGGCAAATCTAAATCAGACAGACTGAGTGTCACACAGAACTGTTCTCTGGTCATAAAGAAGGTCACAGATGAAGATGCTGGACGTTACATCTGTCAACAATACAAATCAGGACAAAGACCAGAACCAGTCTCTCTGGTTCATCTGTCTGTTGTTACCAGTGAGTATTTCCATCATCATGTTTTCAGCTCAAACTGTGAAACATCACAATAATTATGATCATAGTGATGAAGTGAGTTTGACTCTTGTTGTCTTTCTCTCACAATATCTCCATCTTCACCAGTGACTGAACACAGGATCAGTGATCAGGTGACGTTAAAGTGTTCTGTGTCGACATATGATGGACGATGTCCACACACAGTGAAGTGGCTGTATGTTGGTAACAATGTGAATAAAGATCACAAATCCCTGCAGACATTACAGTCTGGCTGCTCTGCCTTTGTGACCTTTCAGTCTTCTCATTACATTTATAAATCAAACTCTGACTTATTGAAGTGTGAAGTGACTGATGGTAACAAAGTGCAGCAGCAGTTTCCCTTCAGACTTCAGCCCTCAGGTGAGAAACCAGGTGAGAATATGTTGAGCTGTTTAAAGTCACTTCAGACTGATGAACAAACTATATTTGATTATTTGTTTCATATTTGAAGTCAGACGATGACATCATTCTTTCTCATTTAAATAAATTAGGTGATTTCTTCATTCAACAGTTCTTTTGTTTGTTTATTTTTTATTTGTCAGGTGATGCAACAACAACAACAACAACAACGGCAACAACAACGGCAGCAACAACAACGGCAGCAACAACGGCAGCAACAACACCAGAAGGTGAGACACAAAGCAGCTTCTTCATGTTTATTCAACATGAAACAAATCTCAGAGTCTGAATGTAATTCATACACATACATAAATACTGTACATGTAGTTAAAGATGTGGTTGCATGTTCGCGGTGCTGATCTTGGATGCTTTAACATGGGGACTTATGGAGAGTGACTCACTTTGAAGCCGGTCTCAAGTGGACGTTTGAGGAACTGCAGTTTTTGGGACTTTTCACAGCCTCTTGTGCTGAACACACGTTTTGTGCTTCTGATCTTTGATCATAACTTTCTTGACTGACATTGTTTTTCTGACCCACAGCTCGTGCAGATTGTTCTGTTCTGGACTTCATCATGTTGGTTCTGCGTGTGGCTGAACTCCTCCTAATTACTGTGATCACT
Source organism: Nibea coibor (assembly GCA_023373845.1). Taxonomy (NCBI): domain Eukaryota; kingdom Metazoa; phylum Chordata; class Actinopteri; family Sciaenidae; genus Nibea; species Nibea coibor. The sequence continues at coordinate 19,766,899 of CM041730.1, forward strand.
GTTCTTCTCATCAGAGCACGAGGTCAGAAAATTCAGAGCAACACTTGTTCAGACTGATGAACACAAACTGTAAGTTTAGAGCTGAAATGTTACTCTGTGCTTTATTTTCCAGGGAACCAGAGACCACCTGAAGGCAACACGGTGAGTTCAAAGCTAAAACTGAAGTGACCCCATGTGTGAAATTCAAACTGTATAATCCTGATCAGTTCAGGAGGATGTCGACGTTTTCCAGGTGCGTTAATTAACGACATTTCCTCGTCGCGTTTGTCTGTGTGTGTTTGTGCAGGTTTCATACTCAGCAAGAAGACGAAGAGTGATGCGTTCAGGTGCAGCAGACAGTCAGGTAAAGATCAGATCAGACAGTAACTGATGGTGCGTTCAGGTGTTAAATGTGGGTCAGTGATGTGAAGTTGTCAGTTAAAGTGTGTGACAGAGAGCGTTTGTTTGTTTGTGCTTCACAGGTGAATAATGATGAAGATGAAGATGATGGTGTGGTGACATATGAAAACTGATCGACCGCTTCCAGATGGACATCGACTCATCAGAGAAAAGACTCAGTGCAGTTTAATAACGTCACATTGACACAGTAGTTGAAGCCTTCAGATAACAAAAGTCTTATAAGATCATCTTTAGTTTTGGATGATTGTTTTTGTTTTATTAAATCTATTTTTTCCTTCATCATTTGTAAAAATCTTTATTTTCTGCAGCCAGTTCAGAACACAGCAGCTGTTTGACTCCATCTGACAGGAAACATCATGTCACTCTTTGTTAACGTCCTTAAATTGTTTCCAGTTGAAGAATTCAGACCTGAGCTGAAGATTTACTGCTTGTTTTTGAAGCTGCGGCCTCTTGAGCTCAGTTTCATGTCTCTGTGTACAGAAGACCTCATTTGAATCACTTTCATTTAACATTGTTGTTTATGTGCTTGGCTTGAATGTGTCTGAAGTCTGAAAGGAGTCAGTAACAGTCTTCTCTTTTTATATCTGATAACAACATAATCTGCAAATAAAGAAACGTTTAGCTTCATTCTACACTGAGCTTTGGGATTTACTGCTTGTTTTTGAAGCTGCGGCCTCTTGAGCTCAGTTTCATGTCTCTGTGTACAGAAGAACTCATTTGAATCACTTTCATTTAACATTGTTGTTTATGTGCTTGGCTTGAATGTGTCTGAAGTCTGAAAGGAGTCAGTAACAGTCTTCTCTTTTTATATCTGATAACAACATAATCTGCAAATAAAGAAACGTTTAGCTTCATTCTACACTGAGCTTTGGGATTCCTTCATGTACTAACAGTGTCAAGCTGAAAGTGAAAGCTGAACAGTTCATATAGTTCATATTGTGGAGGCTTGATGCTCTGACCTGACAGCACTGGCAGCAGCATGCTCTAAACCTTGCTGTGTTTTTAGAGTTGTTTTGCATGCAGTAGTGTGCTCTCCCATCGGCCCCAAACTAACCACAGACTGATTGGAAAACCCTAAAACAAGCATCAGGTGAGCAGGATCACCACCAGGCTTTAAAAACAGGACACGGGAAGCAGGACAGAGAGAGGAGAGAGAGCCAGAGGAGAGTGCGGGGCCTGGAAGGGCCAGGGGCAGGACCAAGGCCGACAGAGGCAGCTGAAGGCAGGCAGCGGACAGAGGCGGCACTCAAAAACTGACGACTAATGATGCTGCAGGCAGGACGGCAAAGACAGACAAGCAGCACGGTGCAGCAGTGAGTTCATCAGACCATCAGGAGCAAAGTGAAATATGAATGTGTAGGTCGATGGACGTGTGGCCTGACAGCGTGTGAAAAGAGTTCATTTGGTGTCACGGTCATTGCGTCAGAGTTTGCAGCCCACTTCTTACACTTTGCCACCGCCATCTTATCTCTGATCCTTCCAACCAACCTGACCTCAACCACAACCCTTCAACACTGACCCACATTCTCACGAAGACACTTCTCCTTCAGGTCTCTGAGAAAAATGGCTGCAAATGAGGAACCAACAGCTCTCAGAGCAGTAAAATACGACCTTGAACCAAGAGTCAAAGTGTGGTGGACGAGGAGTTTGACTCTTCACCTGTCTGTTCATGAGTCTGTCAAACATCACCATGAATCCTGTCTGTTTGCTAATAAACACCATCCAAAGAAAACAAGCTGCATTCATGACAACATTTACCTGAACTAAGTTTACACACCTCCAACTTCCCCTTCTACGTCTTGAGAAACACGTCAATGACACATTCACAGCGTGGGACTGTGCACAGTGTGAACTTCACATTAAGAAAATATAAAGTCACTATGAGGAAGTGACATCACAGTAACCACAGGAAGTAGACGCAGCAGCTCTCTACTAAAGCACGACTTTAGACAGTCAAGAGACAGAAGAAGAAGAGAGACAGAGAGTCACCATGGTCGACTTCAAATGGATTCACATTTCTTTGTTTCTTATAGCGGTGCTTCAGTTTCCAGGTAAGAATACAGATATCACAAATATTAAAAATAACTTGATCAATATTATTAAAGATATTTTATGAGCTCAGTTTTATTGAACTCAGACAACAAAATCTGCTGTTTGTTTCTAACGTGCTGAGTTTAATATGGAAGTGTAGAGCTGCCATGTCAGACAGCTTTTATCACCTGTCTCGTTGTCACGTGATCAGTTTCTCACGGTTTGTCCGATCCGAGCGTCTGATTGGGTGCCTCAGCGTGACGTCAGTTTAACGTCATTACAACGTACAAAGTTGTCACTTTATATCAGCACAGGTGTGATGTGTCTGCGTGCAGTAAGGAGGATTTTAAAATGCATGGGGCTGTACAGGAGGACGAATCAGCCCGACCAGCTGCAGGTAGAGTCGTTTCTCACTGATCAGCTGGAGGGACACCGAAGGCTGCACGGGCCTGACGTCACGCTGCGGCACCCAATCAGAAGCTCGGATCGGACAGAGAAAGAGAGAGAGAGAGAGAGAGAGAGAGAGAGAGAGAGAGAGTCAGTGACTGTCTGACAGACATTTTCTCATTTGACTTTATTTCTCATCATTTTCTCTCGTCTTCTTAACAGCAGCAGCTGAAGGACTTCCCTCCTCCTCCTTCACTGTCAGAGCTGGACAGGAAGTCACTTTGTCCTGTGAAAGTGTGATACACGATCAGCAAAACTGTGACAGTACAACATGGACCTTCATTTATTCAAGACAGGGAGCAGCAGTAGAGCTGATTACACTTGGACAGATTTGTGAAAATGCCAAATCAGACAGACTGAGTGTCACACAGAACTGTTCTCTGGTCATAAAGAAGGTCACAGATGAAGATGCTGGACGTTACGACTGTCAACAATGGAAATCAGGACAAAGACAAGAACCAGACTCTCGTGTTTTTCTGTCTGTTGTTACCAGTGAGTATTTCCATCATCATGTTTTCAGCTCAAATTGTGAAACATCACAATAATTATGATCATAGTGATGAAGTGAGTTTGACTCTTGTTGTCTTTCTCTCACAATATCTCCATCTTCACCAGTGACTGAACACAGGATCAGTGATCAGGTGACGTTAAAGTGTTCTGTGTCACCATATGATGATCGATGTCCACACACAGTGAAGTGGCTGTATGCTGGTAACAATGTGGATAAAGATCACAAAGCCCTGCAGACATCACAGTCTGTCTGCTCTGCCACTGTGACCTTTCAGTCTTCTCATTTCATTTCTAAATCAAACTCTAACTTATTGATGTGTGAAGTGACTGGTGGTAACAAAGTGAAGCTGTTTCCCTTCAGACTTCAGCCCTCAGGTGAGAAACCAGGTGAGAATATGTTGAGCTGTTTAAAGTCACTTCAGACTGACGTGAATAATTACCTGAAATATTTGTTTATTTTATGGATTTGAAGTTTGAATATTACATCACAACACAAGTTTGTACTGAACACTTTGTTGAGTTGTTTTCATCTGTTCAGGTGACGACATGAGAACAACTAAACCAAGACCAGAACCCACAACCAGACCGACACCAAGGGCGACGACTATGGCTACAAAACCCACAACAAAACCATCAACACCATCAACAACTGAGCACAGCATGAAAAGAGGAACCATCACGACAGCGTCTCCAATCAATGATGACTCAACAAACCTAAGAGGTAGTGACTCGTCATTTTTATACATGTGTTCCTGTATTCTGTCTCTCTGTGTGGGTGGAGTCATTCTTAGTTCACAAAGACACAAACAGAAGAACCTGTCCATCCTGACACACTTCTGCATCGTGTGTAATGTATATATGTAACATATGTCACTTCTCTTTTACTCTCCTCTTTCAAACAGCTGAATATTTTTATGTGGTCATTCTCTTTCCAGGTTGGTGGAGGTTCATCATCGTGTCTGTGGGTTTAGCAGCTCTCATAATAATCGTCGTGGCAGTCAGCATGTGGACGAGAACTAAAGGTGAGAACTTTGACTGATGAAACTCAGAAACAAGAAGTTTGATGAACCTGGATTTTCTCTGGAAACTAAAGTTGAATCTTTCTCTCGTCTCTTCAGGGAGAAAAACACAGATGGATGAAAACGTGGTGAGTTTTTACAGAAAAGAAACAAAACAAAGAAACGGCCAGATCACTGATTGATCGACTCCTGTTGATTGTTTGTGTCCTGTTGTCTTTCACAGGTGGATGATGATGAAGATGACGGTGCAGTGAACTATGAGGACGTCACATCTTCTCTTTGAGTTTGACCAACACTCCTGCCTCCATCAGACTCCACCCATCAACAGCTTCTACATCAGCTCAGCATGTTTTACATGACCAAGATCTGAAATCACAAAAACATCCTCAGATCATTTTGAGAAACGTCTTATTTTAGTTTTTGTCTTTTTCTGCGTCTGTTGTAAAAACTTTTCTCATCTGCAGCCAGTTCAGAGCTCAGCAGCTGGATTTGAACTGTTTGAACTGGAAAGAGCTTTTAACTCTTGTTCAACTTCCTTAAATTTGCTCCTGATCAAATCATTTAGTCCTGACTTTAAGATGAGCTGATCAGTTTGAAGCTACAGCTTGAGCGCATGTCTTCATTCAAGATGAACTCATTTAAATTCACCTGTTAGCTTCTCTGTTGTTGTCAGCATGTTTGTTAAGAGTCCAGTGTGTGTTTGGCTTGAATGAGCTTTGAGTCTTGATGGATTCACTCAGAGTTTTGTCTTTATTTTCTATGATAATTATATAATCTGCAAATAAAGAAATGTTGAACATTCAGTTCTAAAATGTGTTTTGTGAACAGTGAGGCGACGGTGACATGAAGGCTGCTCTCCGTGGTGCTGAAGGCACTCAAGCTTTCAGCACCACGGAGAGCAGCCTTCATGGGGGTGGCTCAAAAACATGACACATGTTCATGTTCAGTGTTTCCTGTTTAGTCCTGTATGTCATGAACACCTTGCCTTAAGCACTTCCTGTTTTACCTTGTTCTCACCTTTTCCCTCCCATTTCAGACCCTGACTTCCTCCCTTTGTGTGGTTTTCCCGCCTTTGTAATTGTTTGGCCCGCCTCTGATTGGTTTCACCTGCTTTCACTCACGTCATGTATAAATAGTCCTTGTCTCTCTTTGTCTTTGGCAGTTGGTCCTGTTCAGTTTGTAGAAGAGTGTTGTTTGGTTTCTTCATGTTTTATTGAAGTCTGTGTTCAGCTTTTGATTTTCCTTTAAGAGCCTTTTTGTCTGCACTTCTTATCCTCCGTCAGAGCGCCTTTTGTTTGATTGTTTTTTGGACAAATAAGTACCCTTTTGTTACATCGCCATCAGCTCTAGAGTCGTGCATTTGACTCCACCCGATTTGTGTCTGAGGTGGTGACACACACTGAAGACATTGGCCGTGTGTGTGCTCAGCACGTTCGGATCGACACACACCTGTGAAGCTGTTTTCTCAAAAATGAGAGGGAAGCGACTGTCAAAGCAGTCTTTGGAGGACTGTGGGTTCATGAGGCTGACAGCTGTCAGCTCGATGTTAAAGAGATCGTGTCGGAGGGAAATGTCACTCCTCCCATTAACCAAACCGACTTTAATTTGATGTACAGAGTAACATTTCTCATAACTGAGGCCTGACACTTTTATTTGACGGTTGTTATTGAGACACTGCTTGATCCTGTTCCACATTCTGCTCCCTATCCTGTAGCTCTGATTGTGTCTCCTGTGCTTTGTCTGCAGATGGCTGCACACCAAGAGAGTCTGACTGAGTCACACAGCTCCATCACTGTGAAGTGAAGCCAAAGAGGAAGTGCCAAAAACTGCAGTTCCTCAAACGTCCACTTGAAGCTGGCTGCAGTCAAGAGTCCCCATGTTAAAAGTAAACACGTTTACAGCCTGGGACAAAAAAGGTGAAGCTTCAACTTAAAGATGCAGAATTAAGAGCGTAGCAGGTTTGATTGACAGCTGGGTGTCGTCACACGCTGTTTGAGCAACCAGGCTTCATTCAGCTCCACCCTCTCTCCACATCTTTGCCCATCTTTGGATGTGTTTTTGATGTTTGTGTGCTCGTCATTCGTGGGTGTAACTGGTCAGAGCTCTGCTGCTCTTGTTAACCACATTCTAAAAAAAAACACTTCCTGTTCAGTTCTCTGGAAAAGGACTGCAGAGACGGAAGAGGCTGCTGCAGCATCAACATGCTGCACCGTGGACATCAAGAGTCAAAGTGTGGTGGACGAGGAGTTTGACTCTTCACCTGTCTGTTCATGAGTCTGTCAAACATCACCATGAATCCTGTCTGTTTGAAATAAACACCATCCAAAGAAAACAAGCTGCATTCATGACAACATTTATCTGAACCAACAATCTTCAGACAGACAACTTCCCCTTCTACGTCTTGAGTCTACAGTCACTATGAGGAAGTGACACATTGCCTCAGCACAGAAGTAGATTCATGTTCTCATCATTTCCTCCCAGCACCTTCCGCACTGAGACACTTAACAGCCGAGAAGAGACAGAAGACGGACTGAAGCACGATGGTTGAATTCTGGATTCAAATGTCTTCATTTCTGATTCTGCTGCTTCACTTTACAGGTAAGATGCATTTAGAACGTATACCATTTCTAACATGTGATAACATAAACCAAATATAACACACCAGAAATGTTACAGGACAAACTAAAATGATCTTCAGACTAAATCTTCACGTAAAGGTCAGATTCAGATTTTTTCCTTTCTCGTCTTTTCAGCAGCAGTGACTGGACAGTCTGTTCCCCGTGTTGCTGTCAGAGTTGGAGATGAAGTCACTTTGCCTTGTAAAAATGTGATTGGTGATCAGGACAAATGTGAACGTACTTGGCTCTTCAATGCTCCAAGAAGCAGCACAATAGTAGAGCTGATTAGACGTGGACAGATTGGTGCAGGAGCCCAATCTAACTCAGACAGACTGAGTGTCACACAGAACTGTTCTCTGGTTATAAAGAAGGTCACAGATGAAGATGCTGGTCAGTACAGCTGCAGACAGTATGACTCAGGACATGGAGACAGTTGGGTTCATCTGTTGACTGTTACCAGTGAGTATTTCCATCATCATGTTTCAGTTCAAACTGTCAAACATCACAATAATTATGATCATAGTGATGAAGTGAATTTTCCTCTCTTCACCAGTGACTGAACACGAGAACAATGATGAGGTGACGTTGTCCTGCTCTGTGTCGGTATATGATGAATGTAAATACAGAGTGGAGTGGCTGTCTGAGGGTAAAGACAAAGACAAGGAGTCCTCACAGCGCAGGTGCTCAGATCAGTTTACCTATAAGAAGAAGGAGTCAGAGAAGTACAAGTCATTTAACTGTGAAGTGGCTGATCATTACACTGGACAAGTGAAGCAGTTTCCCTTCAGACTTCAGCCCTCAGGTGAGAAACCAGGTGAGAATATGTTGAGCTGTTTAAAGTCACTTCAGACTGATGAACAAACTATATTTGATTATTTGTTTCATATTTGAAGTCAGACGATGACATCATTCCTTCTCATTTAAATAAATTAGGTGATTTCTTCATTCAACAGTTCTTTTGTTTGTTTATTTTTTATTTGTCAGGTGATGCAACAACAACAACAACAACAACAACGGCAGCAACAACAACGGCAGCAACAACACCAGAACGTGAGACACAAAGCAGCTTCTTCATGTTTATTCAACATGAAACAAATCTCAGAGTCTGAATGTAATTCATACACATACATAAATACTGTACATGTAGTTAAAGATGTGGTTGCATGTTCGCGGTGCTGATCTTGGATGCTTTAACATGGGGACTTATGGAGAGTGACTCACTTTGAAGCCGGTCTCAAGTGGACGTTTGAGGAACTGCAGTTTTTGGGACTTTTCACAGCCTCTTGTGCTGAACACACGTTTTGTGCTTCTGATCTTTGATCATAACTTTCTTGACTGACATTGTTTTTCTGACCCACAGCTCGTGCAGATTGTTCTGTTCTGGACTTCATCATGTTGGTTCTGCGTGTGGCTGAACTCCTCCTAATTACTGTGATCACTGTTCTTCTCATCAGAGCGCGAGGTCAGAAAATTCAGAGCAACACTTGTTCAGACTGATGAACACAAACTGTAAGTTTAGAGCTGAAATGTTACTCTGTGCTTTATTTTCCAGGGAACCAGAGACCACCTGAAGGCAACACGGTGAGTTCAAAGCTAAAACTGAAGTGACCCCATGTGTGAAATTCAAACTGTATAATCCTGATCAGTTCAGGAGGATGTCGACGTTTTCCAGGTGCGTTAATTAACGACATTTCCTCGTCGTGTTTGTCTGTGTGTGTTTGTGCAGGTTTCATACTCAGCAAGATGCGTGATGCGTTCAGGTGCAGCAGACAGTCAGGTAAAGATCAGATCAGACAGTAACTGATGGTGCGTTCAGGTGTTAAATGTGGGTCAGTGATGTGAAGTTGTCAGTTAAAGTGTGTGACAGAGAGCGTTTGTTTGTTTGTGCTTCACAGGTGAATAATGATGAAGATGAAGATGATGGTGTGGTGACATATGAAAACTGATCGACCGCTTCCAGATGGACATCGACTCATCAGAGAAAAGACTCAGTGCAGTTTAATAACGTCACATTGACACAGTAGTTGAAGCCTTCAGATAACAAAAGTCTTATAAGATCATCTTTAGTTTTGGATGATTGTTTTTGTTTTATTAAATCTATTTTTTCCTTCATCATTTGTAAAAATCTTTATTTTCTGCAGCCAGTTCAGAACACAGCAGCTGTTTGACTCCATCTGACAGGAAACATCATGTCACTCTTTGTTAACGTCCTTAAATTGTTTCCAGTTGAAGAATTCAGACCTGAGCTGAAGATTTACTGCTTGTTTTTGAAGCTGCGGCCTCTTGAGCTCAGTTTCATGTCTCTGTGTACAGAAGAACTCATTTGAATCACTTTCATTTAACATTGTTGTTTATGTGCTTGGCTTGAATGTGTCTGAAGTCTGAAAGGAGTCAGTAACAGTCTTCTCTTTTTATATCTGATAACAACATAATCTGCAAATAAAGAAACGTTTAGCTTCATTCTACACTGAGCTTTGGGATTCCTTCATGTACTAACAGTGTCAAGCTGAAAGTGAAAGCTGAACAGTTCATATAGTTCATATTGTGGAGGCTTGATGCTCTGACCTGACAGCACTGGCAGCAGCATGCTCTAAACCTTGCTGTGTTTTTAGAGTTGTTTTGCATGCAGTAGTGTGCTCTCCCATCGGCCCCAAACTAACCACAGACTGATTGGAAAACCCTAAAACAAGCATCAGGTGAGCAGGATCACCACCAGGCTTTAAAAACAGGACACGGGAAGCAGGACAGAGAGAGGAGAGAGAGCCAGAGGAGAGTGCGGGGCCTGGAAGGGCCAGGGGCAGGACCAAGGCCGACAGAGGCAGCTGAAGGCAGGCAGCGGACAGAGGCGGCACTCAAAAACTGACGACTAATGATGCTGCAGGCAGGACGGCAAAGACAGACAAGCAGCACGGTGCAGCAGTGAGTTCATCGGACCATCAGGAGCAAAGTGAAATATGAATGTGTAGGTCGATGGACGTGTGGCCTGACAGCGTGTGAAAAGAGTTCATTTGGTGTCACGGTCATTGCGTCAGAGTTTGCAGCCCACTTCTTACACTTTGCCACCGCCATCTTATCTCTGATCCTTCCAACCAACCTGACCTCAACCACAACCCTTCAACACTGACCCACATTCTCACGAAGACACTTCTCCTTCAGGGCTCTGAGAAAAATGGCTGCAAATGAGGAACCAACAGCTCTCAGAGCAGTAAAATACGACCTTGAACCAAGAGTCAAAGTGTGGTGGACGAGGAGTTTGACTCTTCACCTGTCTGTTCATGAGTCTGTCAAACATCACCATGAATCCTGTCTGTTTGCTAATAAACACCATCCAAAGAAAACAAGCTGCATTCATGACAACATTTATCTGAACTAAGTTTACACACCTCCAACTTCCCCTTCTACGTCTTGAGAAACACGTCAATGACACATTCACAGCGTGGGACTGTGCACAGTGTGAACTTCACATTAAGAAAATATAAAGTCACTATGAGGAAGTGACATCACGGTAACCACAGGAAGTAGACGCAGCAGCTCTCTACTAAAGCACGACTTTAGACAGTCAAGAGACAGAAGAAGAAGAGAGACAGAGAGTCACCATGGTCGACTTCAAACGGATTCACATTTCTTTGTTTCTTATAGCGGTGCTTCAGTTTCCAGGTAAGAATACAGATATCACAAATATTAAAAATAACTTGATCAATATTATTAAAGATATTTTATGAGCTCAGTTTTATTGAACTCAGACAACAAAATCTGCTGTTTGTTTCTAACGTGCTGAGTTTAATATGGAAGTGTAGAGCTGCCATGTCAGACAGCTTTTATCACCTGTCTCGTTGTCACGTGATCAGTTTCTCGCGGTTTGTCCGATCCGAGCGTCTGATTGGGTGCCTCGCCGTGACGTCAGTTTAACGTCATTACAACGTACAAAGTTGTCACTTTATATCAGCACAGGTGTGATGTGTCTGCGTGCAGTAAGGAGGATTTTAAAATGCATGGGGCTGTACAGGAGGACGAATCAGCCCGACCAGCTGCAGGTAGAGTCGTTTCTCACTGATCAGCTGGAGGGACACCGAAGGCTGCACGGGCCTGACGTCACGCTGCGGCACCCAATCAGAAGCTCGGATCGGACAGAGAAGAGAGAGAGAGAGAGAGAGAGAGAGAGAGAGAGAGAGAGAGAGAGAGAGAGAGAGAGAGTCAGTGACTGTCTGACAGACATTTTCTCATTTGACTTTATTTCTCATCATTTTCTCTCGTCTTCTTAACAGCAGCAGCTGAAGGACTTCCCTCCTCCTCCTTCACTGTCAGAGCTGGACAGGAAGTCACTTTGCCTTGTGAAAATGTGATAGACGATCAGCAAAACTGTGACAGTACAACATGGGCCTTCAGTAATTCAACTCAGGGAGCAGCAGTAGAGCTGATTGAACTTGGACAGATTAATAAAGAACACGGCAAATCTAAATCAGACAGACTGAGTGTTACACAGAACTGTTCTCTGGTCATAAAGAAGGTCACAGATGAAGATGCTGGACGTTACTACTGTCAACAATACAAATCAGGACACAGACAAGAACCAGACTCTCAGTCTGTGGTTTTTCTGTCTGTTGTTACCAGTGAGTATTTCCATCATCATGTTTTCAGCTCAAACTGTGAAACATCACAATAATTATGATCATAGTGATGAAGTGAGTTTGACTCTTGTTGTCTTTCTCTCACAATATCTCCATCTTCACCAGTGACTGAACACAGGATCAGTGATCAGGTGACGTTAAACTGTTCTGTGTCACCATATGATGGACGATGTCCACACTCAGTGAAGTGGCTGTATGCTGGTAAAGATGTGGATGAAGATGACAAAGCCCTGCAGACATCACAGTCTGTCTGCTCTGCCTCTGTGACCTGTCCAGTTTATCATTACATTTATAAATCAAACTCTGACTTATTGAAGTGTGAAGTGACTGATGGTAACAAAGTGCAGCAGCAGTTTCCCTTCAGACTTCAGCCCTCAGGTGAGAAACCAGGTGAGAATATGTTGAGCTGTTTAAAGTCACTTCAGACTGACGTGAATAATTACCTGAAATATTTGTTTATTTTATGGATTTGAAGTTTGAATATTACATCACAACACAAGTTTGTACTGAACACTTTGTTGAGTTGTTTTCATCTGTTCAGGTGACGACACGAGAAAAACTAAACCAAGACCAGAACCCACAACCAGACCGACACCGACAACGACAACTGCAAACAGCACAGAAGGAGGAACCATCACGACGGCGTCTCCAGTCAACAATGATTCAGCAAACCTAAGAGGTAGTGACTCATCACATTTTTATTATAGATCTGTTTCTACAGTCTGGGTTAGGTAACACCTCCTATGAAGACCACACGTATAATGTGTTATCACAGCATTCATAGTGAATCATAATACATTCATAATGCTTCATGACTCCACTCCTACAGTGTCATAAGTCATCGTATATTTGATGCATCTATAATCATTTATGCTTCATCATAACGCTTCATTGAAGTGTGTTTTTATGCATTTAAAGGATTCATGCAGCCACTGTATTATTATGTATTATTATCTAACTCCTTTCACACACATGCATGAACATACATCACACTTTTCTTACCACCGACTCTGAGTCACTGCCATTTTGAATCACCGCACTACGGTATCTCTACGGTAGCCCAGAGTGTTTGATTTGATGATTTCTCTTTTAGCTCAGAGATTTCTGACAGAACAGAGATGCTTCTGATATTTCCAGTCTTTGCAGATTTGCTGTGGTTGTTCGTCCTTGTGCCTGTGCTGTTAGTGGCACTTATAATCACTGCAGTGAAAGTCATCAGATGGAAGAGAGCTACAGGTGAGAGCACAGGTGAAACTTTTATAATCAAGGACCTTTAATGAAACTGGATTTTCTCTTTGGAAGCTGAAATCGAGTCTCTTTTTTTCATCAGGGTACAACACACGGATGAATGACGATGTCGTGAGTTTAAAACATTTTTTGATAAATTTTGTTTGTGTGGCCGAGGATGACATGAAGTAAAGACAGCAGAGTGGATTGGAAGAGGTTTTGACCACTGCCTGTACCTGAATCCTGCGTTTCACAAACTGTGCGGCCGTCTCAAGAACATTTTTATTTTGTGCTTCCTGTTTTATTTTGAAGTTCCCCCCTCTCCTCGTGTCTGAAACTTTACTTCCTGCCTAGGTTTCCAGTTTTGATTTGTCTGTTCCACCCTGAGTAGTTTCGCCTGTGTCTTGTTCTGCCCTCACCTTCTGTCTTTGCTCTCTGAGACTTTCAGTCGACCCTTGCCTGTCTCACCACCCTGTCAATCTTTTATTTTGTGTTCTTATCTTTGCACACACTCTGCTTCCTGTAGCATCTGGATTTGGCCTCTCCTCTTGAGTTACTTTCACTTTCTACAAGTATGAATCTACGTCTCACGAGCAGCCATGTTGTTGTCTTCTCTGTGTAGGTTGATCCTGAAGGTGGTGTTTCCTACGTCTCCGTCAACTTCACCAAGAATCCCAACAGTGGCGCCCGGGTAAGCTGTCTGATTGGTGTGCTACATTTACTCACATTGTTCTCCAGCATTTCATGTTCTGTGTTTGATGTGTCGTGCTGTTTTCACAGGCTCGGCGTGACGGTGGTGGTGATGATGATGCAGTGACCTACACCACCGTGAAAGCTTCCTCTTCTTCTGCTGGAGCCTCTGCTGATGGTCACGTTCTCTACGCCACCATCAACAAACCCAACAAATAAGAGAGCGCAGTATAGTTACAGCTCGGGTCATCACACTTACTTCACACTGATAACTGATGCTGAGTCATGTTTGGCTGTGTTTTGTATCAGATGATGAGCACGGGGTGGAGCAGGTTAACGAGCAGCACAATAACACATTATGACAGTGAAATCTATGGCTTGATGAACTTTAATCTTTAAGCTTTAATATGCTGGTGTTGTACCTATCAGCAGGCATAGTAGTTATAGTATGATATGCATTAGTTTTTGCTGTATTTTTATATACATATTTTGTTATGCAGTTATTTTACCAGTCGACTAAAAGAGCTTTTATAACTTGTTAAGGTGCTTTATGAGCTGGGTGATGCTTTATTTGGATGACGTGCCTGCAAACAGTTTATCAATCATCTCTGAATCTTAAGTCGAGCTTCATCACCACTGAGGTGAAGATTTGGTTCAGTTCAGGCACAGCAGATATCTTTATCTTCAAAATATATATTTTTATGGCATTTTAACAGAATTTATGCAGAATAAAGGATTTTAAATGGCAGTTTGTGTGTGGTCATTGTGCAGTTAATCATATTAAACAGCATTTAATTTATATTCATGTGCTATTTTACCAAATAATAATAAATGTTATTTACTGTTATGTCAATTATGCAATTAATCCAAATGAAATGAAACAGTAGTTGCATAACAAGTTAAAACAAGTTTGTGACAAACGACTTTTGGCTCATTAAATCTAATTTTTTTACTATTTGCCCTTAATATTACTAATATTTAAAAGCAAATAATGATTGAAAAGTACCGAGCCGTCGAGGCACAGAATAGTCCATCAATCATGAAACAAGCAGAGCGTCCTCACAAACAAAGTGTTTGTGAACTGAGGCTCATGATGGAGAACATTTTTTAGGAAACAGTAACTGCTGCACGTGTGCAACCAGAGAGTGGCACCAGAGATCCTTCACAACATGTGCGAGTCACTACTGTCCGCTCACAGTGCACCGAACAGCCAAAAGTATGCGGACACCTCTCCAGCAGACTGAGCTCATGTCCTGGAAGTCTCCGAGGCATTTACAGACACAAAATACAACAAAGCACGCCCGGTACTGGACAAGGATGCACTTTCTAAGAAACCGGGAGTGAGTGAATTACTAGTGAAATGTGAAAAAACATTCCCCTATGGCATCACCATGAAGAACCACACAAGGTTCTAACTTGAACTTTTATTTTTAAGGGTGTGCATTTAACAAAAGTGAGACATGCGTCTAAATGCAGGAACGCAGCAAGAAGCAACAGAAACTGTGCAGGGGACTCTAAAAAGAGACAAACACGTTTCAGTTTATTTTCCAACTCACAGATATCTGACTTCCTGAGTCACAAACTATGGCAACAGCAAAGCGTGTCCCAGCTCTGTTCGTCACTTTAAGTGTCCATGATGTGATGTTTACATGTGTGTTCTTCAGCTGCAGTGCAGAGAGGCCTCAGCCAGGTTCAGTGACAGTATCAGTCAGAAGAAAAACAAACTTCTTCTGGTGCAGATCTTAAAGCAGATATGACACTAACATCTTTTTTGTGAAGGGAAGCTTAACCTATGCACACACACACACACACACACACACACACACACACACACACACACAAACGTTTATAGACAGTAATTAGTGTGTGTGCTGAGCATGAAGAAATTGCATTTGGGGGGTGGTTGTTAATGCAGTTCAGGACAAAGGGCTGTCAAACAAACTGATTCTGCTTCACCGACGCCACCCTATAGGACACATTCCAGACACAGGAAGGCCTTTCTCTGACACAGGGCCGACAGGAGATCAAGATGAGGAAATTAATTAAAACATAAATATGGATTAGCTGCTAAAGCTCGCTAACTGGTCGAGGAAACGTCCCATTTTCACACAGTTTATCACGGATACACTTTCAGGAAACTTTGCTGTTTCCCTTTGAGGCTCTATTTCATTTTTTATTTAGCTGAAATGCAGATGAACTGAAGTTTCTTTTAATCCTTAATACTGATTTCACTCAGGCGGAGATATGACACCATACTTTACTTCACCAAAACCAACTGACACACACGAATAAGAGTAATTACATCATTAGGCACACAAATGGGCTAATTTACCTTTTTTTTCTAAGGGTCCATAAGACCCTGACCCAATTCAAATATCCAATAACAGCTCGGAGAAAATCTCCTGAGCCAATGGGATGCGTGGCGCCACCCACCTACATGCATAATAATAAGGAGCAGAGTAATAACACAAGGGGGGCAAACTTGCAGAAGCCGCAGCTTGCTCACTCGTGCTTTGGAGATTACTTTGCCTCTCTGAAAACCTTCACCATGGTCGACGCCTTCTGTGCCACTTGGAAGCTGGTTGACAGTGAGAATTTTGATGACTACATGAAAGCACTCGGTAAGTATGACACCTGTCTCCATGCTCTGTCTTTGCAATGAAACAAAAACTACTGCAAAACAGGCTGCTAACAGCCATAATTTCACCTCTGTCCCATGGTCAGGCGTGGGCTTTGCCACCCGGCAGGTTGGTAATGTGACCAAGCCGACTGTCATCATCAGCCAGGAGGGTGACAAGGTGGTGGTTCGCACCCAGAGCACCTTCAAGAACACAGAGATCTCCTTCAAGCTGGGAGAGGAGTTCGACGAAACCACCGCTGACGACAGGAACTGCAAAGTAAGATGACCCCAAAAACTAAAAAAGAAATCTCGTCTACATTTTTGGATGAACGTTGTGTTCAGATGCAAAATTCACACCCATTAAATTATTAACTTTATCAGTGTCCAGTTCAGAGACACCAGGAGAGCTGGAGGAGAGTCCAAAAGGAGTCTAACTCCTGAGTTTAATAATAAATAACAGGATAAAACGTTAGTTATGAGTTTTCCAAATGCGTTCAGTTTTGATGCTCCTTTGCTCCTATTTGTGGGTCAGGAATCGACACCTCAAGACCTCCGGAAACAGACATTTGGCCGCATCTTAATGCGCTCATTTTCCGCCACTCGTTTCAAAGCGTTCTCGTCTTTTGTCTTTCAGTCCACAGTGACTCTGGAGGGGGACAAGTTGGTCCACGTCCAGAAGTGGGACGGCAAAGAGACCAAGTTTGTCAGAGAAATCAAGGACGGCAAGATGGTCATGGTAAGACGAACGGACCTGCATGACACATTCTTCCTTCCTTCTTCCTACAACTTCTTAGACTTGTGTGTAAAATATCTGTAGTTCATCCATTTGTGCTCCATTCAAAAAGATAAAGGACATTACAAACACAGATGAAGTCACACAACACACTGGAGTCAGCTGCTGAAAACATTAGAGTAGCATTCAGCAGAGTAAATTACCAACCAGTCGAAGGCAGGCTCAGTGGGTTGTAGGTAAATTTCAGCAACATTCATCTCCTCGTCATGGTAACTGTCTCCTCTCCCCTGCAGAATTTGACCTTTGAAGACGTCCATGCGGTGCGTAGCTATGAGAAGGCATGAGTGCTCCGACTGATCCCAAACCAGCCCAAGAAGTGTTGATTTTCTAATTAATTATTGACTGTACGCTTCTCTTTGCACTTCATCCTCCTCTACGTGTCCTCGGCCTGCAGGCTGCACATGTTTTGTAAGAAATTTTTTTTTGTTTTGTTTTTATATGAAAACATTTCTGTCGTGATGGATGGATCGTCTTTGCAGTCCTGTGTGAAACATGAAATAAACATTTAAAAACACAAAGTAAATGTCTGTCCTTTCTCTGATAAATATTCTAATATTGTTAGAATAGTTCCTTTATTCAACATGCTTCATCACAGAATGAAGAGGACTAAATACTTGAGTTTAACCCACTGAATCCTGATGTGATATCGACCTCTGACCCTGTTTGGTACCCAAGCAGCTAATATTACTGACTAGTCCAGCAGCAGTCAGCCCAGCTCGGCTGAGCTCACAGTCCAGCTAACAAACTGAGCTAACATTATCTAACAGCAGCTGCAGTTGGCAGCAGTTTGCTTTAGTGAGAGGGATTGTTTCTTTAGTCTCTATCTTTGGGTTGTGGACGTCAGCTCGAGCAACTTTCATTAGTTGCTGCGTTAATCGTGTTTCTCGTCGTCAGAGTCGGTGTGATCAAGGTTCAAACAAGGGGGCCACGTCCCCCCGCTCGGCCTCGACACTGCCAGCGTCACACAGAGAAGAACGCTGCTGCCACCTCTGCTGTTTGATAGCCTACAGAGAACAATGGGCCTCACACACACACTCACACACACACTCTCACACACACACACACACATTCAGGCTTGTGGATGTAAAGAGAAAGAGGAAGCAAACGTCTCGCTGGCGTAACAAGCTGAGGTAACCCAAGATGTGTGTGTGTGTGTGTTCAGTCATGAAGAGCAGCCTCTAGAAGGAAGTTTAAAGATCTACTGCTGAAGCACTAAAACATACAAATATACAAATATATAAATATATAAAAATATATAAATATATAAAAATATATAAATATGGTTTAAAATGAAAAGAGATGCACCATCAAACATGTAGAGAAATGTTCTAAGTAGTTTCTAACAGTGTCAGATAAACGTGTTGCCACAGTTCAAACTTCTGTTTTCACTTTCACAACATCCGCCTCCCTCCGAGCCACGTGACCAGCTGCACTTCCTGTTTCTGTCAGCGCAGACACGCCGTGCTGTGCTGCTTCTGTGTGTGTGTGTGTGTGTGTTTGAATGTGACACCGTGCTGCTCTCGTGTCTTTAACACGATGGACGCGGGATATCCTCCGTGTGCTGTCCGCCTGCCGCTCCTGCTGCTGCCGCTGCTGTGCGGCGCGGCTCCGGCTGCGGCTGCACCGACCGGAGGCAGCGACGTGGCCGGTTCAGGTGAGTGGAAACTCGGTTGCGCACGCAGGTTTTAAACGCTGCACTGTGTCAGCATGTACAGAGCTGCACAGGTTTAACACACACGGTGTGAGTTAATGCTGTAAACTAGTTTCACTCACACAGAAGTTTCACATTCAGCCTTAAAGTGGATGTTTCCTTAAATATTCTGCTGCTTGGTGAATGACATGCTCTCCACAGTCACTGTGTTTATAATAAGTGTTACATTCTGCTGTGAGCTTCATGTTTTCTTTACAAATGATGAGAAACTAAATGAATCAGCTGATTTTTAAACAGTTTGGGCAGGAACCTCGTACTGTACTTACATCTCTCCAGGCAGGTTCTGGCACATCACTGACCTCCACCTGGACCCCACCTACCACCTGGCTGAAGACCCCACCAAGGTGTGTTACTCCTCCAAAGGAGTCCCCGCCACTCACGCCGGCCTGTTCGGGGACTTCCTGTGCGACTCTCCCTACCGCCTCATCCAGTCGGCGTTCTCTCACATGGCGCCGCTCACACGGCCAGAGGACTTCATCGTATGGACCGGGTCGGTACACTGATGAAGGAGAGGTGGATGTGGCTCTTTTCTTCTTTGAGAATTTGCCTTCGAAGGTTTAGTTCTGCTGCCTCGATGAAAAACTGGAACTGAAGCAGCGTGACTGACAGTCAGCAGCTCATAGAAACAGTCTATCTGCGGCTTTCATATCCTCCTCCCTCAGCTCCCATGCTCGTCTGTGTGTGTGTGTTTGTCCGCCTGTATGAACCGCTGTGTGGGCTCAGACTTGAGAAATGAGGATGTGTGAAATCCCAGCTTCCTCATGAGAGTGTTAGTCACACTAAGAACAGGGAAGTATGAGGCGGATAGTCCTTTCACCTGGTTCCAGACATTCACAGTATGCTTTGTAATGACTTCACTGAACCTTGTCTGTGCTCAAAATTCAGTATCATGGTTTATTCCGAGCAGAAATGTTTTGTCAGATGCTAAAAACTGCATTTTTTTGGACAACTGTCCTCAATTGTGCATGCAAGTTGTAGTTTGTCACGTCAGATATTATATTGTTTGAGCGCTGAAGGGTGCCGTGAACACTTTTTCCATCAGCTGCTCTTGCCGTGAACAGTAGGCGAGGCTTGTTGTGTCACATGGTTGCTGCTCTTATTAGGACACAGCAGAAATATCAGTGCATATTATTGTCTGACACCGCAGACTTAGACTTTTATTCTCTCAGTTCTCTGCATATTTAGCATATTTAACCATAATTAGAGATGGAGAAGTGTCTTAATGTCACTTAAAGTCCTAAAGACTCATCCGAGCAATGAAGCGCCGCATCAGGCTTTGACAGAGTATGAAAGCAGCTCAGTGCACCGCTCTGTGTTCTCTGAGGGAAGTGGAACCCAGCGTTCACCGCGCTCTGATAACGACATGGAAAAACTGTGAGCATAGCTGTAGCCGTCAGTCACAGCAGCAGCATTAATCAGCAGCTAATCAGCTAAGCCAGGAATTCATATGGTTATTAAACGTGCTCAAGAGAACGCCTTGACTCTTAATCCTCTGCCTCAGGGAGTCTTTAAGTTATTCTATTGTTGTTGGCTTTGTAGCATGAGTCTGCCTCACTGAAGAGGGAAATCCATGCAGTCATTTCTCTCTTGTGCAATGTCCACACATTCTAACCTGAGACAACAATGGCATTGTACTGACTGTACTCATTGTCTGCTGCTTCCTTTTGGTTCGTTTGAGCTGCGTTCATGATGCTGGATCTTATTTCTCCTCTCCACCAGTGACAGTCCACCTCATGTCCCCGCCGATGAGCTCTCTACAGACATAGTGATCCAGGTGATCAGCAACATGACCCAGACCATCAGACAGCACTTCCCCAACCTCACTGTGTATCCTGCCCTGGGAAACCACGACTACTGGCCTCAGGTAAGTTTACGTCGATAACTAGGGAAGCTTTTCTGACTCATCCAGCTGGTCGGGTGCCAGTTTTAATGAATAAAAAAGTATTTCTGTATCTGAGTTTGTTGTTTTTCATGTAGAAAAGCCTCTGAAAGCTTGATTTCCATTATATTAATTCATTATATGAGCCAGTGGATGATATTAACTGACATAAACATCATGAAATGCCAATGTCTACGTACTGATCAGTCAAACTCTAATACTGAAATGATCAAATCGCATAAAGTCATCATAATTCTTGATTTCATGCACTGTGCTGTGTGCTGCATCGTCGTTCTTAGGACCAGATGCCGACCTCGACTAATGACATCTACAGAGCCGCTGCCCAGCTGTGGAAACCGTGGCTACAGCCTGAAGCTCTGCTCACACTCTCACAAGGTGACGTTAGTTCATCAGCTGCCCTGAAGGTGTTTCTGTCGAAATATTCAGTATTTAATACAGCGATCAGCCATCATCGAATCGGTTCAAGCGTCGTTTTGTGTTTTGTCCTGTTCCTGCAGGTGGTTTCTACTCCCAGCTGGTAAAGCCTGGCCTGCGAGTGGTTAGTCTCAACACTATCCTCTACTACAGTCCAGATAAAGTCACAACAAACATGACGGATCCTGCTGGACAGTTCGAGTGGCTGGAGAAAACTCTGGAGAAAGCTGCTCAGAGCCTGGAGAAGGTCTGAAATGTTTCCTTGGAGCCTGACTTAGTTAATTATCAAACCTTGAACGTGGCCTTCTGCTCGCTCCAGGTGTACATCATCGCTCATGTGCCGGTGGGTTACCTGCCCTTTGCTAGAAACACCACTGCGATAAGAGAGAGCCACAACGAGAGGCTGGTGGCCATCTGCAGGGACTACAGTCATGTGATCGCGGGACACTTCTATGGCCACACCCACCGTGACAGCATCATGGTGCTGTTGGACAAACAAGGTAAAAACTTACCTGCTCACGTGGCTTTGCCTGTCGCTGCTATGCAGATGACACCCAGCTTTATCTGTCATTTTGTCCTGAGAACCCCTCGGCCTCTGCATGGGTGCAGGTGGACATGGGGACTTATGGAGACTGACTCACTTCTGGAGCCAGGCTCAAGTGGATATTTGAGGAACTGCAGTTTTTGGCTTCATTTTCTGCTCTTCGACTTAATAAAAGTCTGTTATGTCGCCTCTGTGTTCGCTTTCCTCGCTCTGCAGGTAAACCAGTGAATTCTCTGTTTGTGTCACCGGCTGTCACACCGATCAAACACGTTTTGGAGCCATACTCCAACAACCCAGCTTTCCGGATGTACTTGTACAACACCAAGGACTACGCTCTGCAGGTAAGAAGCCACGAGCTGCGCAACCAGCTCATTTTAACACCAAGATGTCTTTTTAAATAAGACGTACATCTTGGACTGTACTCTGTAGGTTTTAATGACATTTGGTCTGTGTGGAGCTCCATAATCGATGTGGTAACGCCTTGAGAGCGAGAGCCCATGAAGATGTTTTTGAAAGTTTGAAAGTAGACCCAGAAGAGAGACGAGAGCTGCGTGATTTAGCAAACACGTTGACAAATTCAGGTCAAACTAAAAATGTCCGGCGCTGAAATACCTCCTCTAACTTTTATCTCCCTGATTAAAAACAGACTAAAGAAGTCCCCCTTGATAATAAATCACGCTGTCAATCAGCACACAAAAACTGTTTCTGGCATTCAAAAAGACTCAAAGACTTTTTTTCTTTCTCCCACTCCGTCTCCGTTCTGCTGCTTTTCTCTCCCCTGAAGGATATTTGGCAGTACTATTTGAATCTGACGGAAGCCAACGAGAAACAAAGATCGGACTGGAGGCTTGAATATATCATGACTGAGGCGTTTGGACTGGCTGACCTGCAGCCACAGAGCCTGCTGCAGCTGGGCCTGAGCTTCATGCTGCCGCAGACCAAAGCCTTCGACAAGTACTTCGGTCACTACATGGTCGGCTACAACAGCAGCATCGTCTGTGAGGGAGCCTGTAAGGTCAGCCAGGTGTGTGCTGTGCTCTACCTGGACCGACCGTCCTACGCCAAATGTGTGGCGAAGGGAGAATGATAAAGAAGGATGTCAAAGGATTCATCTCAGGAGTCAAATTATTTTCGAATATTTCAACACTCTCTACGGTAGGATACGCGGCTATCACGGCATCAGTGCAGAGAATCCAGTGGATTTTCAAAATAAAATACCCTGTGCAGACCGCAGATCATTGAAACAGACAAAAGGGGAATTAACTTAACTATGCAGACAACTTAGAAGCACATAAACCAAGAAAAAATGAAAAAAAAGAAATCGAGAAAGTTCACAAAGTGCCTGGAACGCCCAAACTGGCGTCACAGCCAGAACTGGAGGCCGTTGAGTTGTCTCAGCTTTGGTTTTTGATTTTTAAATGATTGTTTAGGATTCTGTCTCGGGGGTCACATAGTTTTTATCTTTTAAATGATTTTAAATGATATATTTTCTTACCTGATGGAGGCATGACAAAGGAAATTGCACAAACACTTTAACGCAGACACAGTGCACAGACATCTCCTCTCTAACTCGACTGCTCCTCAGTTTTGAGGGTGATGCAGAGCGGATGAGGGAAATCACTGAGGCATTATTTCTTTTCTACACTCATAAAAAGTAAAGAGTAAGGCGTAGCACTTCATTCTGAGGTAAAGCTCCTCAGTCCATCACGAGTTTACTCCTGCCTCTCTTCTTGCACTAAAGGATTACAATGAAGAACATGAACATGTTACATATCACAGAGGACATTAGTTTTAATTGCAGTGCAGCTTATTTTTCTACTCAGTAAAGATCTTTGTTCAAAGAATGTTT
Source organism: Nibea coibor (assembly GCA_023373845.1). Taxonomy (NCBI): domain Eukaryota; kingdom Metazoa; phylum Chordata; class Actinopteri; family Sciaenidae; genus Nibea; species Nibea coibor. The sequence goes on from CM041730.1 coordinate 19,790,299, forward strand.
TTTAAACCGGGTCGATGAAGTCGGTGATGATCTTGTGTTTTCCAGATGATCCAACAATAAACAGAAGTGCAGAGCTGGAGGTGAAATCTTGTGCAGCCTGTTTGTCTCTGCAGTGACTGACCTCATCTGACCCTCTCATTTCAATTTCACCCCCTCCCGTCATCAACCTCCCCCCGATCTTATTCAACTCCTGTTCAAACTTCTTGTTTCTCAGCCGCCACCTCAAGCATTCGCCCCTCTCCACCCTCCCACCTCTTTGTCCCTTTTGCCTCTCCCTCCCCCAAAATGTTGAGTACACCTCTCTGAATGCACCAGACTAAAATCAACCGAATGTTTAAGCTGCAGCAGAAATGAGCCAAATGTTTGGCTTGAGCATTCATCCAGCATCTGTCGAAGATCCGAAGAAAACATGACACTGTTCTGAAGGAGTCACAAGCTAAAAAACTTGTGATGTAACAAAACTGGATTATCGATGATTCAGATATTTCTGTTTATGATTCAAAACTTCAGGTGGGGAGAAGAAACGCAGAGTTCCTCTCAGAGCACAGAGCAGTGAATCTGTACTTTGTGTGTGTTTGTTAAAATCTCTCCCCTCATGTGCCCCTGTTGCCATTATTATTCCAGACTAGCCCTCCGCTCGGTGCCTAACAGAACGTAACCGTGGAGACGAGAGTCGGCGGCGAGCGTGGCGATGGAGAGGACTCCATTGCCACGGTAACGGCAGTAGAGCTCCCAGTCCTCCTCAAATCCATCTCTGAGGTCACCGCTAGCTGCTATTATTTAACCGCTGACCTGCCAGTCAGATACGGCGAATAAAGGTGTGTGTGTGTGAGTGTGTGAGTGTGTGTGTGTGTGTGTGTGTGTGTGTGTGTGTGTGTGTGTGTGTGTGTGTGTGTGTCCTTACCACAGCTTCAAACATGCAAAACTCTAAGCAGCTTTATATCTGCTATCATAGAACCAAACAGCACTCAGAAAGTAACTAAGTACTGCTATTTTCATGTCTTCTATACTTTTACTCCATTACACTGCAGAGGCAGTACACTGCAGCTTGTACTGGTTACAAGCTCATCACATCAATGCACATTAACCAATGTGAGGTAAATGTGGCAGATTTAGCCATACAGACTCATGTCTGTCTGCAGACCCGTTCCTATGTCCAAGCAGCCTACGTGTTTCGAGACGAGACGGGAGCTGCTGTGTCAGGATCTGGACTGAACTTAAATCATTTATCTGGTTCCTAAAACCTGCCGGGGGTTCTTCTTTTACAGCTCACGCTGGAGCTGGCCAACAAACACAAGAAGTGATACTTGAAGTCGACACAACAATGCAAAAATACACAACTACAAAGTCTGGATGTATTTGCAGCTGAGCAGGAGTATGAAACGGCGTTAAATGAAACTTGACTAAATGTTTAAAAGACGGTCACTGAAGGGTCAAAGAGAGGAGAGCCAGTGCCTGAAAACCTTTAGAGACATTATTGTAAGCTGGTTGGCTGACTGGTAGACTGTCTGTCTTCCTAAATGACTGTCTGACTGGCTGTCTCTCTCTCTCTGTCTGTCTGGCTGGCTGTTGGTGGACTGGTGGTGCCCCACAACCAGTTAATCTGAGGATTACTGTCAGGACAGTACAGCCATCCAACTGCCCTCTCCTGGGGAGCTGGAATCTGTGTGTGTGTGTGTGTGTGTGTGTGTACACACTTACCCCTCACCTAGCTCCACTTCACCTAATCCCTTTGAACATCTTTGAGATTTAAACACTGTCGCACTCTTTCAGTCAGTGGTCGTCTGTTTCATTCTCTGGCGTGCAGTGACTTCACACAGGAGGAAAGTATCAATATCATTTAAATATAAATATATATATAATATTCATAAGATGACTAATTAATTTAGTTGCTATAACAGAGGTAAACATCACCTTTTCACAGCTTGAGAGATCTAGGAGAGGTAACTTTGCCCCCCTTCCCTAACGCGAGGAAGAATTAAAACATTCATAGTGAATAATCTGATCAAAAACCTGAAATCTTGGATTTCTGCAGTTCAGCCACCTGGACATACAGAGACATACGGAGACATACAGAGACATACAGAGACATACAGAGACTTTAGGAGAGGGGTGATGCTTTAAAGCAGGCACAAGATTTAGGCAACTTTTCAGCAGTGTGACCACAGATGACCTCCTCCTTCTGGACCTCCACTAATCCTCCTGTGTAAAACTAATCATCTCTGAATTCAATGTTAAACTGCTGACGCTCAAAAGACTGTAACATTAAAATATAATTCAAATAAATATTGAAATTTATAAATTTATAGATTTTTTTTGAAAGGTTTTGAAAAGAGTCATTGTCCTTAATTATTGATGACTTACTTTGTGTAAGGTCAGGTTACAGAGTTTGAAGTAAACCAAAGAACAAAAGACATTAAATTCTTAGTATGGACATAAACATTTATATCTGAGTCATATATTTAATTACAGATCATTAGTCAGTTTATTTTAATTTTACGTAATTTAAAAAACTTCTTCATTGCATTTACTTTACTGTAACTTTACACTTTGTGCCTGAACATAAAGCTCCTTTCATAACTCGGCCCCCCGTGTGACATTCTCTCACACCCAAGTCTCACAGAGTCTATAATGGAGAGCGAGACACAGACAGAGGGGTGGGGGGTCTCTTTAGTCTCATGCTTCAGTAGTAATTTGTCAGCGGGCATGAATGGACTCCTTCATCAGTGAGTGGAGACAGCAACAGTGTGTGTGTGTGTGTGTGTGTGTACTAGTGGGGGTCCAGTCTCAGATCAGAGTTTACTCTAAGCCTCTTTTAGCCCAGATCACTCTTGTATGGGCCCACCATAGGCAGTTCCCCAACAGCCAATCAGACAGCACAAAGCCCATTACTTCACTCTCTGATGGCAGCTTTGTCAAGTTGGACGACACCCACCCATGAAATAAATAATTAAATAAATAGAAGAAGAAGAAAAGCTGATCATTTAAAGAGCAGGACAAAAAGAAGAAAAGTGATCAATATAAACATATATAAATATTAAAGGCATGCATTTTTATTAAATGTTGCCAAAATAATGAATTATCTGATTTAAAAATCAAATTCAGTCAATTTATTGACTTATTGATGAAGTAAAACAAGGAAATGATCAAACAAATTGAATAACTGAGTAATAAATGATAAAACCTCCGTTACAGCCAGCTCATAGTGCTGTTGACCCCTCGCTCTCCCTCGGTGTGGCTGTGCTGGGCTCACCTGTCTCTCATCCTGCAGTCACCCCTGCCTGTCTCTGACTGTCTCTGTCTGTTGCAGTTGGTCGTGTGTCATGCTTCATCTTTTTGTGCTTTTTGAGTGTCGCTCTCGTTCCTCCAGTGTGTTTTCACTGCAAACTCCTGCATTGTTCTGTTGTTTCAGACATCAAGACTCATTCCAAGTCTTTCCCTGTGCACAGATCTCCACTGTTCTCCTCTCAGTCCTCTGATCTGTTTGACTTACTTCACCTGTGATGCCAGCCACCCCCACCTGCCTTCTCCATGCCCTCTGTCTCTGCATTTTTGGGCCTTGCTTTATATTTGAGATTCCCAACATCTCTGGCCAAATGTGCATTTTTAACACACCAGATATTTCCCCTAAAGACGTACTGTAATCAAACTAAAAATCAGTTTGACCACCAGCTCCTCCCAAGACACCGAGCCCCACATTTCTCCTGCCAGCACCATCTGTGTGTGTAAATGCATCAATGTGAGGCGAGTTGTAAAGCTCTGTAGATGAATGCAGCCGTAGTTTCACAGCAGCAGAAGTTCCTCCCATGACGAAACCCAAAAAATTAAACTAGACACCAGAACAGCTGAAACATACACGACCAACTCAGAAGCCTTTCTAGAGAGCTGCTGTCTAGGAAAGTAAAAACTGTGTCTTGTGTCTCGTGTGTGTGTGTGTGCTTTCAGTATGAATGAGTTGGAAGTTGGCCAGCTCCTGACATCGCCGCTGCACAGTCCAATCTCCACTTCCAATTAAAATTTTGCCCCCAAACTGGAGTTGTACATTTCTACTGGAGTAAAGCTTTTGTGTCCGAACACAAAGCCGCTGATTATCGTGGTGGCGATGAATTTATGAATGGGCACAAAAGAAAAGTGTCTCATTATGCCAGAGTGTTGTGGAATTTGTCTTTGCGTGTGTGGACGGGGTGTTATGAAACTGGTTTTCACATTTTGTTCAGCGATTTTTCATTTCATGAAACTTCTGCAGACGGAAATGTATTCTGGAGAAGACGCTGGCTCCACGTACACTTCAGAGCACCCAGACAAACTTGAGTTGAATATAAAAGTTCTGTTCTAACGCTCTACCAAAGAAGTGACCCAGAGTGCTGCAGTGGTGGATGATGGTGGTGATGATAATGTAAGGTGCACACTTCCTCCTGGCATGTATCCATGGTCGGGATAATCCAAACTAAACTTTGGAGTCCGACATCGTTTCTTGACCTGAACTAAGCTGTAGATACACATGTATCTCAAAGTCTGTATTCATATGTGAAAGGTGTTCATGTCAAAGACACTTTGACTTTGAGATGGTGAATGTTTGAATCCTGTCAAACAACCATCAAGCAAGTAACTACAACAAGCGATGCTTCTCTGAAGGGAATAATCTGACTATTCATGCTTAATCTCCCCGTTCTTTCCTTGATCCACGACAAAGACCCCACCGCTCCCGCCCCTGCCCCTTCCTCGCCCTCCGCCCCTGCACACTGTGGTTGCAGGGTCAGTGAGTTTGCCCTCGGAGAGGTTTGTACAGGAAAGAGAGGGGTAGAGGGGCGTGGCATGTCCACCGCCGTCTTTGATCACTGTGGGGGTTACAACCCTTTTTTTCCACCTGATCAACACTGTACTGACCTTGTGGTCCGACCCCCAGTGGAGGAACAACTGCATCTGGGGCTCGGTGGAGGTGCACGGGGAAACTTTACCCCCCCCCACTTCCTCACTTTTGACTCCTTCTCGTTGAAGCTGCTCCCCGTTATCGTTGCATGTTTGCTGGTGCAGCTGAGTGGAAACTCAGCGAAGCCAGAGAGCTGTTAGCAGTTATTTCTCTCACTGTTCACACGTCTTAACATCAAAACACTTCAAAACTCATAATCAAATAAACTTCTGCGTTACCACTGAAGTTTTATCCACATCAATGCTGCCATCTGCTGGTCTTCATGAGTGCTGCCTGATGCTGAGTTTAGGACAGGAGGAAGTTTTCAATCACACAAAAGTTTCTGTCGTTGAATGAACTGATCCTGACTGAGTGACACAACTGTGCAATTGATCCAAATAATGAATGCAATGACTGTTCCGACAGTGTTGAAATACAGAGAAATCTGTAATTTTATTCAGGGGTACACAGTGTGATCACTTTCTTACACCACAGTCTTTAAATAAATTGTATTTACACACATTGACCTGCAGAGGGCGGCACGGTGCCTCAGTGTTTAGTTCTGCATGGTTACAGGTTCAGATCTTTCTTTGGTGCATCAGGATGTTCTGACTCAAGTCGATTAGACTTGAATCTAAATGATGAGCTGGCACTGAGAAACACTAACTCAAGATTCTGTGATTCATTTTCACACCTCCACAGTTTCTCCAGTTTCAAGAGAAATGCCTCCAAAATGATCGTCAGCACCTCCAACAAAAACTGATTCTAACCTTCATGAAGATATCTCTGTTGTATTGGATTGCATTAGTTCTAACAAGGTGAACCTACTTAACCAACCTGGTGTAAAATATGTCATTTATATAACATGAATAAGCTCTGTGCATAGTGGAACAGGCCTTTCCCTCTACGAGTAGCAGACAGTCCATGAATGACCAAACAAGAGACAGCAGACGGATCCTGAATCCTCTGGACGTCCTTGTGATAACTTTTAAAGTCCAGTTGTCTTTTTTAATCAGCCCTTCAGCCCCTCTGTGAATAAAAGCTAAATCAAAGAGGCACTCCAGAAGATGACAGCTGTGCCATTGAAAACCAAAGCTAATTTCCAATGCATGTCCGCAATTCATTTAATTTGCTGTAACACCGGCCCATCAGTGCTGAGGGCAATTATTGTGCCCCAGCCCGTCTTCCCCGGGGACCCTGTTACTTTCTCTCCACCCCCTTCCCTCCAGGGTTTGCCCCTGTCACTCCACTCCTTCCCCCCACTGAGGTGACTGATGTGTGGATGAATTAGCAGGATGACAATAAAGATCATGTGTGTCCTGCCCAGTTTGAGCAACCTAAACGTCCTCTGAGGATCATTAACCGTATCGTACCGTATCATACCGTATCGTACCGTATCGTACCGTATCATACCGTATCGTATCGTATCGTATCGTGTGTTATCCAAAACAACAGCAGCCCGTTTCCACTCCTCCTCCTCACCGCTCTCCTTCCACTCCTTTTATTTGTCTGTCTGTCGTGAGTGTATTGACTTCATGAGAGCAGTAAACGGTAAATGAGCTGCACGTAAAGCTCCACTCAGCCGTGTGCGGTGACACAGTAAACCACAGGAGAGATAAGCAGGCACATACAAAAGAAATTAATTCAGCATGTTTAAGTGCAGCTGTCTGGTCACCACTGAGCAGGTGCCACTCCTCCACCACCTCCTCCTCCTCCTCCCCTCCTCTCCCCATCCATCTATTAATCCATGCACCCTTCCATTTGAGCTGGGTTTCTATATTTCATCTGGCCGTCTGCAGCTCTGTAAATCCTGTTTTACTGTCTGAATTATGAGCTAGCTGAGTGACTTCAGTGTGTTCAGAAAATGTCCCTCCCTCCATCTTTCCCTCTACGACCAGCACGCGACCCTCCTCTTCCACTTAATCCCTCCTCCAATTCTTTTGTCACTTCATCGCCTGCATCCAGAGGCGGAATTCATTATCGGGCAAAAGCAACACCCGCCTGGGGCCTCCAGCCAACACGGAGCCTGAACACACAAGCTTAAAGAAAATGTATTTTAATAAAAACTTCATTTGTACCTGCAAGAGACAATTTAAAGAAGGTTAATGAGGTAGATGACGGGAGACTTTCTTATAAAAGTTCCTGCAAGAGAAATTCAACACAAGTAAGAGGGTGGAAAAAAGAAGACAAAGATCAGCAGAGCAAGACTCATGCTGCTATTTTATATATTTTATCCAGTGTTATTAACCCTTTCTCTGTTCAACATCATTTTCCAGAAGTTTTTAGACTTCTAGGTTATATCTAATTAGAATTAGTTTGAGCGCACAGCCGTAATCAAAGAAACACTGTGTAGAAACTGGTATTTTTGCCCAGCTCCTGTTCTGGCACGACACCGCTTCTGCCCCTCCTCCTAATGACATCAGAGGGAAAACCAGAAAACATTTTCTCCATAAAATATGATCCAGTTTCACCAGAATCAGTGAAATAGTTGGTGTGTGTGACTTAAAGTGTTACATACTTCTCCCGACCCGGAGCTCAAAGTTATATCCATGAAAAAAAACTTAAATGAGTTTTAATCGAGTCGTTTAAACGCCTTTTGATCTGCAAATCACCAAATCGATGCTTACAGGGCAGCTTAATGTTTGCATCTATAAATGTTAATTAAAGATTACAAATTTTGTTTAGCTTTATCAACCAATCGATTCAGCCCAAATTTATGTATATAAATGCTGAGGATGGATCATTTCAGAGCTGAAAACCTGCAAACATCTGATCCTTCCAGGAGAAATAAGAAACAGGCCCCTGAATCTGCCTGAGGCTTCCAAAACCACCAGAGTCCACTCCTCATCTCCATCCACTCCTCATCTCCATCCCTCCATCCCTGCAGAAGCATCCTTTCTCCATCCCTCCATTTTTCTTCCACCTTCCCTTCTCTCCTGCACTATATACACACACACACACACACACACACACACACACACACACATATATATATATATATATATATATATATATATATATATATATATCCCCCTCCCTCCCTTCCTCCCCCCCCCCCCCCCCCGCCGGTGGCGTCCATACACCGCCTGGAGCCCAGACTCTTGTTGTCAGTCACTTTCCCAGCGAACAGACGGCGGCGGCAGCAGCAGGAGGAGCGAAGACGGTAATCCCCCCTCTCTCCACCCTCCACCACCTCCTCCATCTCCTCTCCGCCCTCCCAGTCCACCCCACCCCTTTCTGAAACCCAGAAACCGGTGGCAGCAGCAGGAGGGGGGGAACAAAACCTCGCGGGACACCTGTGCTGCTGGATGCTCTCCTGCGCTTTTCAGATGGTTCGAGATCTAAAAAAAATACAAATCTAAATTGTTGGACGATGCTGATGAGGAGCGGTGATGACTGAGACGGGAAGAAGCGGACAGATCTGCCTGGATTGACGCTGACGGTGACGGAGCGGTCGGCGGAGGCACCACCACCACCACCACCACCAGCAGCAGCAGCAGCAACAGCATCAGTCGGTCGGCTGATGGAGATGGCGTTGTGAAGGCGGAGGGATGGTGATGATGATGATGATGGTGATGATGATATAGCAGGTGCTGCAGGGTCGTGCCGCATTGCCTGGCCGCCGCGAGCGACGCCGGGGAGGACGGTGATGCTGTCGTCGTCATTGTGCCACAGAGAAAGAGACAGAAAGAGGCTTTGACATGGAGGGAAGCGGCTGTTCGTCGGCTCCGAGCTCAGGCCGCCCGGATCAGCAGGTTGGATGTACCGCCTGAAAGCCCGGAGGACCTGAGTCATGATATACACGCTGCAAAAGAAGGAAAAAATCTGAATAAAGTTGAATTCTTGGAGGTGGGATCGAAATGTTTCCGTGCGTAAAAAAGTGAATGGCCCAAATGTTGATAATGCATCATTGGAGCCTCAGCAGCAGCAGCGTCTGTGCCAGTTCAGGGTGGATTACGTCTACAGAGCAGCAGGCCTCCATCTGAAGTCAGCTACTGATCTGGAAACCATACGAGACAAAAAACAGTTGACACACTTCACCCTGTTGCTGGAGGGAACTATTTATTCTGTGCTTTCCACTGGAAGCTGCCGTGGTGTGGTCCCCCGTGGAGGGACAGCTGTTGCAAAAGATGACTCACTTGCAGGCTGGCCTCTCTCCAGAGACTCTGGAGAAGGCCAAGGTGGAGCTGAAAGAAAACCCGGAGACTTTACACCAGGACATCCAGGAGGTCCGGGACATGATCATCACCCGGCCGGACATTGGCTTCCTCAGGACAGACGACGCGTTTATCCTCAGATTCCTCCGGGCGAGGAAATTCAACCACTTCGAGGCGTTTCGGCTGCTGGCACAGTATTTTGAATACCGACAGCAGAACCTGGACATGTTCAAGAACCTGAAAGCCACCGACCCGGGTATCAAGCAGGCCCTGAAGGACGGTTTCCCCGGCGTCCTCTCCAATCTGGACAGATACGGCAGGAAAATACTGGTCCTGTTCGCAGCCAACTGGGACCAGAGCAGGTAATAAAGAGGCAGGTTGGTTCTGGTGGTTGTAACATGTGTGTGTTAGTATCTGTGCAGACAAACAAACAGAGTCACTGATTTTAAATCCATAATCATCAAATGGAGTCTGCTTCATGGAGCTGTCCATTCAGCACCACAAAACAACACGGAAACAACTCTTAATGCGCTCATAACAGCCTTCATGATCTTGAACCAGATTTCTGGCTGCAGGGATTTGCTCCATCAGCGTTAGAAAAGGTCAAACGCTGACGTTGGCTGTCCAGGTCTGTCTCGCCCCAGTTAAAGTTCATCAAGTTCATCCTCATTAAACTGAGAGAAAGCTCAAACACACACACTGGCCTCCAAAATATCTATTTTACAGTGACAATGAGACAGGAAGAGTGAAAGCAGATGACTCCCCCCGCCCCAGGACGGACAGATGTGCCAGATGTTATTTGTACAAAGCAGACAGAGATACACAATGAAGAATTCAAACATTTCTTTGTGGACCTGGCTCTGTGTACAGAAGTCTCCCCCAAAACTTGACTTCCTTCACTGGAACTAAGTCGAGTAGTCATAAAAAGTGATTATTTACAAATGAATTTAGATTCAAGATGTTTAAACCAACATTTTAAGCTCATAAACACTTAAAATGAAGAACTAACCACCCATCACGGGTGATTTCCCCTCTTTAAATCTTTTATTTGAACAACATTCGAGTATTAAAACAAGCACACACGAGAGAGGCAGGAGTGTGTATCATCTCTGTGATTTCAACTGTTGCTCATCATGTTGAGGATAAATATTTAACTCTGCAAAGTACCTGGTTATCACAGCTGTCAGATTACAGCCCATACGTGACAAAGGAATGCAGGTTACTCATGCACTAATATGGAGGGAGTCTGTCACCCCCGAATGACTGCGAGTTCATAATCAAAGCTTCTCTGACGTCTTTCTTCTCTCAGCTTTGAATGGAGATGAAAGACGAAGCACCGGGTCACCGTTTCCTGACTTTACAGTCTCATCTGTGACTCTGCAGTCTGGTTAAAGGTAGAAATACTGCCGGGACGTGACTTCGTTCAGCTTCACTGAGGGATGAGTCCTGTTAAATAACCAAAGTTTATAGATATTTTGACCTTTTCTCACCTCGTAATTCAATTCAGGAAGATCAGATTATCCACAGGAAGTGTTATTGCAAGAGTTATTGGAGCCATCCAGCTCTGTTATTATTCTAAATAATCTAACACAAGCTGCAGGTGGCACAACAAAATCATTGTTGGATTAATCGATTAGTTGTCACTTTTTATGAAATAAATGTCCAAATTCTCAGATTTTCTCAGCTGTGAATATTTTCTCTGCTCCGCTGTGACAACAAACTGAATACCTTTGGGTTGTGGACAAAACAAGTCATTTGAGGACGTCACCTTGGGCAACTTTAACATTTCTTCACATTTCATGGACCAAACAACTAATCGATTAATCCAGAAATCAGCAGATTAATCAATGCTGAGATAATCCTAACCTTGGTGCATTTGGTGGTTGATTCCTCCTTTCTGAACATGAATATTGTCATCACTCTTCATCAGAGCTGTGGCTGCTGTAGACTCGTTTGTGCTTGCAGTTGCTGAGTCTATTTAACTGCCAATTAAGCACATTAAGAAAAACTATCTCAGGGGAGGACAAACTGTTTGTTTGTTTGTTTTTTGGTAAAGAATCAGAAAGAAATGAAGAGGAAGACGAGATAACAAGGAGGGAAAGAGAGGACAGTGAAGTATCCGAGGTATCAGCTGGATGAAAACTCACTGAGGCAGCAAACAGAACACCACCAGCACACGGTCGCAGCTGAAACAAGTCACACTGTGCAATAAAAAGCAGCTACACCAGTTAGATTTTAACTACAGCGCAGTCGTCTCCAGACGCACCAACAACTGTCGTATTAATGACACTGGAAGAAGTTTATCAGTGAATCCTGACAAAGGACGTGTGATTCTAGTGCTCGCCTTGTCCAACACCTCGTGTTCTGGTTCCAAAAGGCTCTCTGTGAATTAAGTTTATTTATGTACATGAGGTTGATGCATATATTGATAGTATGAAAAGTCAAATTACATCTAAATGACTTCAAACCTTTGCTTGTTCCTTTGCTTGCTGCCACATTTCTGTCTCAGATACACGTTTGTGGACATACTGAGGGCTATCCTGCTGTCTTTGGAATCTATGATCGAAGATCCCGAGCTGCAGGTCAACGGTTTCATCCTCATCATCGACTGGAGTAACTTCACCTTCAAGCAGGCGTCCAAACTGACTCCGAGCATGCTGCGGCTGGCCATCGAGGGGCTGCAGGTAAGACGCTCCGCCGTCAGAAGGTTAATGCTGTTAGCGGACTTTGATACTGGAAACTGTGATTTCTATATCCCAAGTCATTGATGTTGTTACCATGACATCTTTTCTAAACCATTATGAGGTAGTTTTAGTTGCCTAAGCATGTGAAATTACTGTACAGCTTCTCATATCTGAGTATGTCTTAGGTTTTGGTTTGTTGGTCGACCAAAATAAGCTGTCGGAAGGTGACACCTTGGCCTTTGGGTGTAGATGCAGCTCTACGCCATAGATTCCTCCAATAATATCTATGCATGTAGAAATGCGTATGCTTTGGCTGAAGGGAAAAATAAACAAAATCTTGACTTTTAAGTGCAGTTTCTCATTTTCTGACAGTGGCAGAACAAAACGGCCAACTCCATTCCCGTCAGCCACTCTGCAGTCAAAATGTTCCACTTAAGAACAAGTCGAGCACCGCGTTAAAGCTGCGAGCTTGTTTAAAGAGCAGTGGAAGGAATAATGACATTTCCATTTTGATTGCACATTGCTGGGTGGCTTTTTTTTTCCAAGGCTTGTTTTGGCAGGTAGACGATGCAGAAAAGTGATTTTTCCAATGAGAATCTCTCGTGTTTTGTTTTGGGTGGCGAACTCACCAGGTTTTTATCCGCGTTGAGGATTTTTCATAGCATGAACAGGCATTAGTGCTCTCGGGCATCGCGACACCTTTAACGTCATTATTGAAATGAGTTACAGGGAAAAGGCTCACAGGCAGAGTGTACAGCTGTCCTCTGGTAACCAGCCAAACACAAGAGGAAACGTCTTGCCTCAGTGTGTGTGTGTGTGTGTGGATGTGGGGGGTTGTTATTGCTTTCTCAACATCCTTGTGAATCATCTGCCAATTTGTGTTGGGCTCCATTAGTCAAAGTGAAATCTAAGGGGAAGTGTTTCCAGAGGGAAGTGTTGAGTAAGATGCAGTGCAGTCTGAAAGATTATCTGATGTGCTCGTGACGGATGCCAAACCGTCAATGCTGCTTTCCTTGAATCCTGCTCTTAATTTACATCTTGTACTTTTTTATTAAAGCTCACAAAATAAGAGGAAATTATAAAACAGGTGTTTATAAAAGTATTTTATCCTCCTAATATCACCTACCAGTCCAACAGCAAGAAGCGCAGCTTATTTCACAGAGTTCTTGCCAACGTCTAAAAGATTTACTCTTGTTGGCTTCTTGCTGGGTCACTCCCTCCTTTTCTTTTCTAAGTTTCCTCCACCGATGTCCTCTTCTGTCCTTTCGCCTCTGTCATCATGTTCATAGAGGCTGCTGAGCCCGGTTACATTGCCAGCTCCTGTTCTTGCACGACACTGGCTATGTTCCCTGTCAGCAGGCTTAAAAACCTCTTCTTTTTCTTCCCGGTGGTCCAAAACGCTCCCCCGGTGTTTACTTCACTGTCCATCAGGAAACTCTGTAAATCACAGAGAGTTGAGGCATCTCCATAAAATATGATCCAGTTTCACCAAAATCAGTGAAATAGTTGGTGCTGTGTGACTTAGTGCCGTACACAGTGTGAGAACAGACGAGACACATTCACCTGATCACAGGTCAGTGTAGCATCAACAGGATTTAAAACCTGTTATTATATGCTAGAAAGGGTACACAGTGTTGCTTTAAGCCCCAGTGATATATTAAAATAAGTTATTTCTCCATGAGCAGGATGCTTTGATGCTTCCCCACCTCCTCAACTTTCTGCAAACATTAGTTTTCTGCAGCGTCAGCACGGAGTTGAGGTGGCATGTCGGCAAGAGGAAGAAAAAAAATCTTTCTCCTTTTCAGGCCGAGGGAACAAACTGTAGACACGAGCCAGTGCATCACTGTGACGAGTCCATATATAACACATTTCTGACGGCTCTCCAGACACAGATTAGAGCCTGAATTATTGATGGAAGCTATTAGCTCTGCCCTGAGTCATTCCCAACTGTGCGACTGCTCATACAAATGGCTGCTCATCACTTGGTACAGAAAGCAAAAGAAAGAAGCGTGGTAAGGTGATTTGATTCGATTTGACAAATACAACACACACACACACACACACACAGCACATTACTTAAATCATCCAGATGCCTTGTCTTCATCTCAGTGCAAAAATGAAAAAAACGAAATGAAGTGTTGTAATGATTCTTTATTTTCCTCATTGGCAATAAATCCCACAAAACCAACAATTCACTGATGTTACTAACACGTGTTAGCTGGATCCAAAGCTGATATATCTCCTTCCTCTGTGCCATTGTTCAGAAAACACACATCAGTGTTTCACTGGGTGACATTCGTCTTCATGAACGCACTGTAGTTTATTTTGATCCAATCACACACCGTCCCGCTGCCCCAAATACTCACTAGAGCACCAAATGTGCATTAATCCTCTGCTGAAAATAGACCCAAACAAACGCAACATTAACTGTCACTCCAGGAACGTGCACGAACGCAACCTTTTCATTCGCTTCTATTCACTTCCTTTCAAACTTTGTCCACAAAATTGTTAAAAGTCTGTGTCTTTGTCTCAATAGATGCTGATTAAACAGCATGAATGCCACACAGGTGTGCATGAATTGCACACCTGCATTGATCCTTCTAAGGTGTGTGTGTTTGTCATATTAAGGGCTGATCCACAGCTTTGCCTTTAGCTTCCACACACTGCGGGTGACGTCACGATACGACGTGTATATTTCATACCGTCTATGCTCAGGAGGAAGAAATGGATCCGTTCAAGGTTAGAGGAATGTGAAAGTGTGGTCCTGCTCCCAAAACTCTGCTAATAGCTTCAGTTAAAGGTACCTAAATCTTCTTTGATGAAGATCACAGCGGCTCTCAGACTTTAACTGTGACTCAGCTGAAATCTCGAGGTGAGTGTTGGGAGACAGACTGGTTTTAACCTTTTTATCAGACTTGGACATTTAGTTTTGACCTGAAGTGAACCAGAGTCAGAGGCTGCAGTTTAGATACATACATCACATTAGTTACATTACTTCTGAGTCAGTAACTAATTCCAGATACATCTACAATTTCTTCTTCTTCTTTGCCAAATTGCTCCTGGGTGGAGCATTAGTGTCACCGTTTGACCACCAACATATGAACACAAAATAGAAAGTTTAAGCTGAAGTACACGGCTTGAAACACAACAAATGTTTGTGTGTATCATCCCTGTTAAATGAATAAATATATAAATACATTCAACATTTATGTTTCGCCCGCTGAACACTATGTGAGAATAGTAGAGCTGAGTCATTCCCACACAGGGACGCACACTGAGATCTAAATATTTTAAAACAGTCACGGTGAGTCACTTCAGTCTGAGCAGGTCCAGTTTGAAACCAGCCGAGCTCTGCGCAACGGTTTGATGGAGCGTAACCGAACACATCGCTTCATATCTGCTGCTGCTGTCCTTGTTTCTCATTGTTTCCGCTGATTGTTTTGTGGCGCTCAAATGCCGGATTATCTGACGTCTGTATGAACTGACAAGCAATTACGCTGCAAAGTCTCTACAAACATGTAAAACATGAAATTATCAAGAGAAATCTTCCAGTTTTTTCCTGCGCTGAGTCACTCGGCCTCCATGTTAACACTGCTCAAACAGCCTCCATTGTGATTTTCTCTCTGTCATGGTGACCCTGACAATGTTCGGGTTTGAGCAAATATAAAATAGCATGTAGGCCACATGCCTTGGGATCCGTGTTTGTAGCACAATATGCTGGACAGATCACGGCAGAGCGAAGACTGTTAGCCTGGATCGGTGCTGGCGGCCCCTAAAGGCTTCAGCAGTTATTACCACCCCCAAATACAGTTTGTTTGTTAATTTTTCTTTGGAGTATTTCAGGGGTATTTCTGTCTTTAAGTAGCTAAGAAGAAAAATGAAGGAAGAGAGAGAGAGAGGGAATAACTTAGGACCTTGTCCCTGGCTGGATTTGAAGTGTAGACGTTGTGGTTTACGTGTTAATCCTCTGGGGTCCTGTGTGGCCCTCTCATGTTGCTTTTGCACGAGGTTAGTTAGTTAATTGCAATGATGCTAAGACTGCTATATTATTACGTTTTTAGCTTGATGGTTTGACGATATTTTGTGTACAAAAAGGACATTTTAATGTGAGTTTGGCTCTGGCGTTCATCCTCTGGGGAGCCTGAATTCCATCTGCATTTGCTTGATAAATCTCAGCCACTGATTCATCCTGACTTTGGCTCGATCGTGGCGCTAAAGCACAATCAATCACAGAAAAATACCCTCAAAGCATCAGGGGTTCATCCTTCGGGAACCACGAGCCACAGATGGCTGGAACATGCAGCAAGTTCAGTTTTTTTCTATCAAGGCAGCCTCACTTAAGACTTTTAGCCACAACGTGTAAAATACTCCAGCAAAACTTTTAGTTCACCACAGTTTATAAATGAGCAGCCGGACCGTGGAACAGCCAAACAGAACCAGACGTCCGGCAGACCGTCCAAGAGCATCGATCACTGGTGACCTCAAACTGTACGTCGGACCCAGAATTTCATCCCAGTTCAAGACAGGGGGGAACAAATTCAGGCCAGATCTGTACACTGTCTGTCCAGCTTTCAGAATCATCCTCTGGGGATCATGATAATCATCTGGCTTACATTACATCTTTTTGTTCGACTTGGAAGGAAGAAAACGTCTGTTTCCTGTCAAAACAAAGTCTCAATCTAATGGGACAAATCCAGAAATGGTAGTGAAGGCCGAGAGCGGTGTGTCCTGACGCTGACCCTCTCTCTATCCTTGCTCTTGTACCGCCTGATTGTTCGTGCCACAGACTCTACTGTCTGAGCTTTGTGTCCTTATTCGGCACAGTAAACCACACGCTTCATTTTTCCACTTCCATTTCTTTATGAAACAGATTATACTAAGGAGGTGAGACAGTCTGCAGGATGGTAAACAAACCCATCCAGTCATAATCCTCCAGGATTACAATGTTACAGGATCCAGGATTAAAGTTTCAAGTCTTTTCAATTCTTTTAAAAACAAACTTGAAAATGTTTCCAAGTCCAAAAATAGAAGTGAAATAAACAATTGAAGCATTTTCCAAAGCTAAACCGTCACAAATTCAGCTGCTTTAATGAATGCATTAAACTATTAAAGCATAGAGACGGTCTTCTTATATATATTTATTTATTTATTGCAGTTTTTTAGTGACTAAATATCCGAGCCGTGTGAACATGGCCTTGAGCTGCCTCCCGTGTCGTACAGAGGTTTTTGTCTCGTGAGAGGTGATTCACCTCGTTAAGGTGATCTGTCACGGCCTGTCACTGCCTGACCTCAGATCAACTACCTGCCACTCAGTAATGAATGAGCTGCCCCGGATCTCAGACAGTGAACTGACTGTGCAGCTGCTGTCAGACTCTGTGCGACCTGGACTTAAAGACACGCCGTCAATGTCTTAATAATGACGTGAAACAGAGAAACATTCAGACGTTTGTGCGTCTGTTTGGCACAAATTTGTGATTTTGTCCATTTTGTTATGGCCAAATCTCTTCGTGTTGTGTTCGTGTGCTCTTTGGAAAATCCGACATATCAGGACTTCTTAATGAGCTCATTATATGAGTCGTATTCTTGTGCTTTGAGGATAATGAGGTTCAACCTTTAATTAAATCATTAAAGCTGAACCAAGTCACTGTGATCTGAAACAAAGCCGATGCTATCACACTTACATGAATACATTCTTAGTCTTCGCAGGATGCGGCGTCTAGGATCCAATTTCTATTAGATCTAATGGAGTCGAGCGCGGTTCTGTTGTTTCGCTGTGGATCACAGGCCTGCGTGTCAAAATGAGGCTCGACGCTTTCTGCTGCATCATTTCCAGCCAGACTGTTCGTTGTTGGAGCATCGTGCTGCCAGTGTTCTCTTTCTAAACGGGGTCAGCCACGTTAATTACTGTTACTGAAAGCAACGAAGAGGAGGTCTGACTCAAATTTTAGACCTTGAATAACACCTCCAAAACGTGTTGGACCTTGAGGTTTCATGCACCAACTTTACTCTCCTGATGTCAAGCTTCATCAGACTTTCACTCATTCTTATTCTTAGTGTCATACATCTTTGGTAAAGTTAGTTAAGTTGGTCAATGTGACTCTGTAATCTTTACTGTTACAGGATGGATTTCCATCACATTTGGTGCACTAAGACATTCATGCTCCCCAGTGATGAACCGTAGTTGTTGTTGTTCATTGTTATCTGTTTCAACATGTTCAGGGTTAAAATTACTCACAAACATTTTGACTTTTTCTTCCTCCGGTTTCGTTTTTTCCAAGATGTTGGATGGGAAAGTGAAATCAGGGAGCTGGACTCGTCGATTCATCTCATTTTAAAACTGTAATGGTTCAAATGACATTGATTAGAAAGAGAATCCAATGAGAGCGGTGAGGTTAAGACTCCTCCTCCTCCTCCTCCTCTGTCCTCTCTGGCCTCCCACCCTTTTTTTTACTTTTGTTTTCTTTACCCTCCCCCCTCTCTCTCTCACTCTCTCTCTTTAGCCACATCATCATCCTCCCCTTCCCCCTTATCGCTCCTCTCTTTCTCAGTTCATTCACTCCGTCATTGTTCATCACAGACAATATTGGCAGGTTTCATATGACGTCTGCGGCTCGTGATTCATGTTTTTATTTGAGAATGAACTCAATAACCTCAAAGAATCACAGTTTACACCAAAGATTCATAACCAGCAATCAGTCATTTCTGCAGCGGCACGTTATGATCGAAAATTTAAATAAAATAGTTAGAAAATCTTTTTTCCTCTTGTTGAACCTCAAAGAAGCATCAACATCTCCATCAGCAGACAGGTGCGTGACACAATGTGTCGTCGTACCGCCCGCCCCTTCCTCCTCATCTTCTGTCTCCCTCCTCCCTCCCTCCTCCCTCCCTCCTCCCGGCTCCCTCCTGCTACATCCCACCCTCGCCACGTTGCCACGGCAACATGTCGGACTACCGCGCTATCTGCTCTGCCCTCTCCTCCAGATGGGCTCCCTTTTGTTGTGTTTGTGTGTGTGTGTGTGTGTGTGACGACGTGGAGACACATTTCTTCATCTCACTCTTTTCTTCTTCCTCTTCCTCAGTCAGTGAATGCACCACAAAATACTGTGAACGTTTGGTAGAAATGTCAGACGTGTAATATAACGGTCAATAGTAACAATTCACTAAATTCACCATAATCAGACAATGATCATCAGTTCAGATGTAGTTTGTGTTCATGCAACATTTATTTGGCACGGCTAAATAGAATTATTCATTTAATTATCCCGTCTAATAATTTACGTCGTTTGATTCATTGTGTTTGTCAGTATTCTGTGTTTTCTTCTTTCTTCTTATGTAACCTCCGGTTGTAAATTCAATCGTGGAGGACGCGACAACATTAAAAATTTATATTTTGGACGCAGTTTATGATCTCTGCCGCTCTTAATTTGAACTTAAATTTTCAGCATAACACAGTAAAGTGAAGTTAGCATTTTCATTGTGCACATGTTGTGTTGATGTTGGTGTAATTACGTAGTTTAATTCATGCTTTCATGTGCTGTCACATCTGCTTTTATAAGTGTTGATAATTCATTAATTATTTCATGATTCGATCAACACAGAATTGATCGACAACAATCGATGAATTACTTCAATAATTTCTTGTTGTTGCAGATTTTCTTCTTGTGTTTTTTTCTGTTTGTTATAATTCAGAGGTTTCTGCCTCTTTAAGGAGTTTCTCCTCGCCACTGTCACCAAGTGCGTACTTGCTCATGGTGGGAACTGTCGGGTCTCTGTAAATAATAAAGAGAGAGATAGCTCCTGTTATGATTTGGATCTAATTTGAAATATCTTTGAGTTTTGTCTTTAGTTGTAAAGATAATTAGCTTCTTAATCAATAGTAGACAAAGTCATTAGTTGTCGCTGTTAAATCTGTGGCCATGTCTGTTTGAGCCCGAACATCTTCAGACATTTCGAGCACATTAACATTTACAGTAGCACAGCTCCGGTCGGCGAGCTCTCTCTGTGGATTTGCTCTGCGTTAGCATTGTTATGTAATGACAACAACAACATGCAGAAACCTCCAGAATAACTGGGACTCCTGAGAGAAGCTGTGCCAACAATGTCTGCAGAAAACACGTTAACGAAGACTCTGACCTACTGTACCTCCTCAAAGACGCCACATTTCTAATTCTTTCTGAGCTCTCTGATATCTCGGAGCATTAATTCAAATCTCCTGTATTATTATAAAATCCTCCTCTTTCTCGTCATCATGTATAAAAAAATGATAAAAGCTTCTAAGCGCCCTGTAATTCTCTTACAGCTCTTTTTTCTATCTCAAGCAGGATAATTAAGACAGCAGATTCATTATATGGCTTAAAATGAGGAACTCGGTTAACGGGAAATGGGTTTAAAGTTATTGCCTTCTGTTTTATTAGATGTAAGGGTTGTAACAGAGCACAAGTGGACTGATAATGGTCCTGAAACTGGAGCCGGTTGTTGTACGTAAACAGACTGTTGACCAGGTTTTTCTTAGCAAACACTGCGGTGTCGATTTCGACGGTTTCCTTCCCACCTTTTATCTCTTAACTGCAGCTGGAAGGAGACAGCAGCCGTCTCTCCCACTTCAATAACAAAGATTAGAAAAGGTTCGACTGCTGCGACGTGCCAACAGCTGATGTTCTCTGCCAATATTCAGGATCTGCTTATTTCAGAATTTTGTTTGTTTGCTGAAAGACGGCGTCCCTGGTCACTGAAGCAATTAATATTCAGAGACGTGTTCGATGAGCGGTTCGTAGCTGAGAAGCTTCAGGAATCATGACGCAGTGATGAAACGATCCAAATCAGTCCTCATGTCACTGTGTATCTCTCGCTCCCTCTGTGAGCTTGGCAGGACGACAAGATCTGTTGAGCTTCGGCCCACAATCTGGACTCTCAGGTCAACACACAGGACGAACACACACAACGGAGGGCAGCAACCTGAGAGACGCTGCAATAAACAGGAGAAAATCTGATTTCTGCTGCTAGTTTTTGAAATATCTGCAAAGGGAAGGTGCAGGACGCGTGAGTGTTCGGTTCAGAACTTGACAGTTTGGTTAAACCCTGTTGAGACTTTGCAAATCACCCCACAGGCAGCTGAGATGAAAATATATATATATAGAGAGAGAGAGTTAGAGTTGGAGTGCAACTTTAATTTCTATGCCGTCTTCTTCCTCCTCGCAGAGCTCCTGAGCGCAGTTGTCAGTGTTTTAATAACCTGCAGAGGGCTGCCATTTAATTGGCGTGACCTTCACTCTCAGTGTGAGGCTGCAGTAAAGTTACTTTACCGTCTCCGTGTGTGACAAACCTGCTGTTTTTCTGATGTAGACAGGAAAGCGAGACAAAACTCTCAAACTTTTTTATTAACACCGCGTACCGCCTCAGAAAATATCAGGCTCTCCACGTACCGTACCACCGCGATGGCAGGCGACGGGATACAGCAGTGCGGGCCGACCCAGAATCCCGAACAGAACCAGAGTGGAGGAGGAAAAGGGTTCTCCTCACCGGAGCTTCTCCTCCTCATCTTTCCCGTTTGGCTCCATCGTTGCAGAGTCTGTCACACTTCACATCATGGATGAATGTGTGTGCTACCTGCACTGACACGACTGCAGCGGGCTGATAATACAGCGAAATATCACAGAGAATACAAACTTATTTTAAATCACATTCCAGCGATCTCAGTTTATTCTCATCGTAGTATTTTGATAGCACGAATTTAACTTTTAATTAACCTTCACTTGACTGCAGTCAGCGCTGCCCCAGTCCATTATATTAAGAAGACTGTCACTGCCTTACCTCGCTGTCAGACGGCGTTTCCGACTGGAAATTGAACGGACCTTGCTGGTTTACCGCTGCCTCGATCCTCTGCAGCTAATGTGAACTGACTGACCAGCTCCCGTGTCCTGCAAGTTAAAATGGAGTCTGGTGGATTTGTAGCGAGTTTAGATGGATCGAAACATTTCTGACTCCCGCTGGAATCAGCTGTCCGACAGCAAGATATTATTGAATTTATTGAAACAGTATTGAAACAGTATATGTTGGCATATGTTGAGACTTTTCCTGCACCTGCACTGTTTACTGGACACAAAGACATCCACCGAAACGTTTGTATTTGTTGCGTCTCTGCATTTCTAAAGAAAAATACACACAGTACAGCCAACGTTCATGTTTCTGCAGTAGCCCAGGATGGATGACATGAAGAGGGTGAGGTGAGGGTGTTGCAATCAGCAACTACGCTGCTAGATGCCTCTAAATCCTTCACACTGGGCCTTTAAAACAATAAGTAATAGAAAGGGAGGAATTAGATAACTGGTTCCAGCATGACTCCAGAGAAAAAGGGGAATAGGTCTGAGTGGTTAAAAGGTTTTGGGAGTGCAGACGGAGATGGAAATGTATCGACTGGACACAGACGAACGGCCGGAAGGAGGAAGCCGAGTGTCGAGTAAGCAGACTGGATGAAAATCTACAGAGAAATCCAAGAGTCCAAGGTTGAACTGACGCTGCTTAAGTGACCTTAAAGGTTTAATTTACAGGATAGTTTGACATTTTATGTGAGCAGAGGTGAAGCACGGTTGGAGACGAGTGAAGCAGCTCCGCTCTGTTTTCTGTCACATGCTGTAAGATTCACCGTGATCTACCACTTTTTTTAAAGCATTAGCTCCAGTCGGACGGCCTCTCATAAAGGTGGAACAAGCCGACAGCCAAACAATGTCGTCACTCCGGGCTACACTTTGTCCCGCAAAGAAAAGCACTCAAATGGATGTCTCTTTTTTATTATTCTGAATCACTTCTTTCCCTCCCCTTTTTTCACTGGAGGACATGTTTACTCGTCCTTCTCTGGATGGGAAGTGACAGGAACAGAGCCGAGCAGAGAGAGCTCATCAACCTGATGTGCTGCAAAAAGACTGAAAAAGCATGACGGAGGGAGAGAAGATGTACGACCACAACCCGACACATGTATACGGCGGGAGACGATGGATGTCAGATGCTGTAACATCAGCTCCGGATTATTTAGAAATAAAAAACTGGGATTCAGTTTGCAGCGTTTGTGTTCTTTTGTCAGCCATTTTTAACCGTGTTTGTTTGCAGTCATGAAGTCGGCTCAGTGTCACTTTGTAGCTTCTTTTAGCCTCTTTTAGCTCATTGTTTTGGTTGACTCGACTGCAGCAGCAGAAACTCGTCTGGGATTGGTGGAGACCAAAACAGAGCGCAGACACAAACACAGTTCCAATGCATGATATGAATGATGATCTGTTTAATCAGTCGGCTTCATGAAGCTTCATCACTTCCTTCCTGTGATTTCCCCTGCTCTCGTCCTCTATGTTTTTACTGCACCCGGACATAAAGAGGCGAGACGGCGATAAAGGCTTGCAGAGGGGCTAACGTGGCTCTGGTTCCCATCATGTGCTTCCATCCTGCTGTCACAGCTCCCATTTGATAAGCTAAATAATAAATGAGCAGCTGGGGACTCACAGGTTGAATCTCTGTAAGACGTGATGTTACAGCTTCGGCAGGTTCACTCCTTCCTCTTCCTCACGCTGTCGCCTTCTTCTTGTCTGCTGCTGCTGTTCACCCTGAGATCTCAGTGTCTTCTGGATTTATTCTTCATGTTACCAGAAAATGTTTTCACAGACTAATTGGTTTCAATCTGTTAATTAACTTTATTTGTTCGTATGAATCATTACGATGGTTGTTTCTTTGGCAACGTCAGCGTGTAAATCAGAGTGTTGTTTTTTTTGTTTGTATTCTTCTCTTTAACATTTTGGCGTGTGCGCCGGATGCTGACTCACCTCGCTTTAAAGAGCGGCTCTAACTCAAGAGTCTCAAGTTCAAATCAATAAATATCTTCGGTTTGTGGAGCTCGAATGGTCCCGGAGCTTTAAGGCTGATTCAGATGCAGATACACACTTTATTTTTGGGGCAAACTCTGATGACTCATGTTCGACTTTTCTGCACTTAAATTTTTGACAGTTCGTCAAACCAAAGGAGAAAGTGTTTTTAACCACCCAGACAAATTTGAAGGATTAAAAATATCGACAAGTTCATGAAATTTGGTGTCAAAATCAGGTAAAAATGAATTCTCAGCTCCAGGACTGAAACGTGTTGGATGAGTTCAGAAAATGAAATGACTAACTCTGAAACACTCTGAGCTGAGATGAGTTCACCTCTGTCTCTCTGCTCAGGGCGGCCTCAGCGTGTCATCGAGCCGCCCTTTAAGGACCGCCCACAAAATCCTGAAAACTGTTTGAACCTCTCCCAATGCTCCAAATAAACAGTATCAGTATCTGAACACATGCAGCACTGTTGCTGGATATCTTCACAGCTGATAAATCAGTGAATATGATGGCCGAGATATGTTTAATGTCAAGTTGAGTGCAACACTCGATCTTCTTTACGTCTAACAATCGTAATATTACCCTTCTATAAATTATATTTGAAGTCTTCCACATGCAAAACCTTCCAAACCATCTTTATTTGCCAAATTTTGATGATGGATCAAAGACTTTTGTATTATTCATAAGACGTCTATAGAATATTTAAATGTTCTGTGCATATCAAGCTGCAGCCTTGAAGGAGCTTGGGATTGATTGTTTAACTTCAAAATATATCACAGCTGCTTTCAAATGTCGGAGCGAGCAGATAAAGAAATAAATACGATGCTGTGAAAAGCACTCTCATGTCCAAGCTCAGCTGAGCACAGAGACTGGAAACAGTTGTAGTTGTCCTGTGCGGCCCGTGCTGATCCTGATCCAGCTCACATCGGTACTGGAATCAAAACGTGTAAAATACTCAGAGCAAATCGCGTGCATGTGGTTTCCTGTTAGAGGACACGTAGAGGAGCCTTCAGAGCAGTCAGAGCTCAGCTTTTAATCCCGCTCGACAGACATTTCAGCAAAGATCGCCTGACTTCATCCGTTCTTTGCTTTTAGCCGTCGAGAGGAAGTCGACGTGTCACATGTCGTTACCGCTGAGTGTCTGCGTGCCTTTGAACACACTCACAGTGTTTAACCCACAGTGTTGGTGGCAGCCGCTGTGTGTGTGTGTGTGTGTGTGAGCTTTCATAACAGCAGCAACATATGAGAAACTGCACAGATGCTGCGTTCAAGTCACGTAGGACTTATGTTTATGACTGAAGCACACATCAGACGCTCGCCTGAATGACGCCGGGTGCTCAAACAAGCCGCCTGCGATGACGTCACCTGCTAGAAACCAGTTTAGCGCCTCCAGGTTCAGACTGTGGATACGGGTCTGAGCTCACAGTCTGGGCACCCTAGCTAACAAACTGCGTTAACATGAGCTAACAGCAGCTACATTTTACTTCACTGTCCATCAGGAAACTCTGTGAATCACAGAGAGTTGAGGTGGAGCAGCCGGAGGACATCAGAGGTCATAAAATATGATCCAGTTTCACCAGTTGAGGTGGAATAGTTGGCGCCGTGTGCCTTCTCGCTGCCAGGGAAGACATTAGAAGTGAAACTCGGCACCCAAACTTACTGTGAAAAAGCTGTTCTCAATTTGAATTTCATGACAAACAATAAAAAGATTCATTTCGAGTCATTAGTGTAATTGCTGTAGAGGGAAAAAAAGACCATCACCAACAAGATTGGCAGCTTCTGTGCTGCATCTTACACGTCGTGGCTTCGGGTCAGATTTAGAAGAAAATCTGCTGGATTGCTTCTTCGTGTCACAAAGCCAGGAGGTGGGCGCAGTTTTGCTACAGCAAAGCGAGCTGTGGGGAGGAAAAAATCATTCCTAATGTGTTTATCGTGTTCAGCGAAGCCACGGGCTCCCGGGAGGAGGGAGGCGAGAGATGACGCCACGGAGGCAGACTTTAAAACACCAAATGCTAAATGTGTCTGAAGTGATCGTGGGGCCGTTCTGCACGGCGTCCTCGCCGTAGACGGACTTTCCTCCATCATTCTGTCACCTTTCATTCTCTTCAACCTTTCGCTGTAACTGAACACGCTCAGCAGTGACCTGCAGCCACAATCCAAAAATAAATCCCTGCAGTCGCTCATTTGTTTAGAGTCAACACCCCCCCCCAGGAGCCAAACATCAGACAATGCTGAAGTGCTTTTGAGTGTCTGGTTTCTTGTAACTGGCACTTTTCTTTTCAGAATATTCGAGCTGTTTACTCACCAAATATCCCTCACACGTAGTTATTTTCCACCCCGTCAGAAGTACAGGTATAAAAAACCAATCGCCTGGCAGAGGGACGACATTTCTCCGTGCAAAATTCCTGTTAGGTTTCTTGCCAAATTACACGCATTGAGGGAATTTTAGTCCTTTTGCCAAAAGATGATCTGACACCTGTGGTTCTGACGGATAAAAATAACCACTGGTGGGGTTTGTTGGTCAGTAAACAACTCGAATATTCAGTAAATTATCATCATGTCCTGTCAGATTTAACCTGAAACTTTGATCTGTGTTTCTTCTCTTTGCATATTTTAAATCTTTCTTGTTAAATAATCTTTTTGAAAATGTCAGATGACTTATTATTCATTTGTTTGCTCTGTTCATGTTTGGTTGACCTCTTCATGATGTTTTGGTTTGGTTTTGTATCTCACACACGCGTGCAGGGTTTTGTAGAGGACCTGGGAAGGTTTAAGGAATAAAAATCATCTTAGAAATCTGAATAATATGATGCCAAACTCTGATTGATTAGTCTGCTGCTCAGATTGGAGGAGAATATAAATATTGACTTCAGTATCTGCACAGTGAGCCTTATTGATGTCCTTGTTTATTGCCGAGCTCCTTCAGTGGATTTCTGTGAGAGGAAATAACAGCGGTGCATCTAAAAAGTATTATTCCTCGGTCCTCTTATCGCCGGCACCCCTCAGGGAAACCTGGCTCTGTTCATCTGCACTGTAATAAAACACGGAAACAATATAAAGTTTATCTGCTCCCCTCTCTCGGATCTCCTTTACTTTGGGTCAGGCATCACTTTGGTGGGAGCACATCAAAACCTTTAGCTCCTTCGGCCCCTCCGGTGCAGCAGAGGCCCTGCAGCTCGTCTTCCATTTCCAGTGTTTCATGTATAATGCAGCAGGTCCCTTCATCAAAGTGAAACCGTCTGTCAGAGCGGAGGGCAGGCCAGAGGTTCAGAGTCACATCTGACAGCGGAGAGAGGGGGAGGGCCGTCTGATCGCGGTTTAACCAAAATAAGCCTCTTTGTTACTGGAAACCTGCCAGTGGTCGCCAATAATCAGCATCCGTAACTCCATGCTTGGCTTTTATGTACTACTGTGTACTAATATTTGTTTTATCATGGTGGAAATAGAGAGCATGGCTTCTCCAGAGTCTCTCTGCTGGCTACAGTTATATTTAAAGTTTTTACTCCCTGCTTGTCTGTTCTGATGACACTGTGTCTTGTGTTTGAGTAGCTGCACGTTCAGATGGTCAGTGAACTCGCTCGTGTCGGACTGTCTGCTTGCCGACATCTTTGCTAGAGGAACAAAACCACTTTGGCTTTAATGATTCGTATCGGTCAAACACTAATTTACAGACCTGGCCTGACCTCGGAGGCTGTCTCGCTCTCTCCCACACGCTGCTAACACTTTTTATATAAACATCTGCCCTGAGCCATTTTCAGCAGCCAGCTCTGTTATGTTCAGAATATAATTTCACCGTCCTGCTGGACCACGGCCAAATTACAACTCGCAAACACACACGTACACACACACAGAGGAGTGTAATCACCATAATTGTGTCCAGCGTTCGAGGAAACACTGACACGGTGTCAGGCCCAGACTCCACACACATAACCTGCATGAACAAGGACTCATTTCCCACAGGCGTCATGCTGCGGTGACTCCAAAATAGACCAGACCATTTCCTATTGACGATGAGATTAGAGTCCATTTACAAAACTAATCTAATGAAAAGGGACAGGAAACTCACAGAGGCAATCTGTCATTTGCATGAACTCAAAGAAGACTGAAAGTTTACTGAAACATCATGACCACATAATGACTGCAGCTCTCGTTAACTCTGCAGAGCTGCCAAAGACACTGAGCTTCCCACAGTAACATCTCCATGTGTTGTCAGTTAAGTCGTAGGTATGAGCAGTTTCTCAGTGGCTGGTGTAACATTAAAAATGTGGTTCACCTGCCTGAGATTATCCTCGTCCGCCTTCATTAATCTGTTCTGCTGCGTTTCTTTTTCCCAACAGGACAGTTTTCCTGCCAGATTTGGAGGAATCCACTTCGTGAACCAGCCCTGGTACATCCACGCTCTCTACACCGTCATACGACCCTTCCTCAAAGACAAGACCAGGAAGAGGGTAAGGACAGAGGACGCACACTTTTCATGCAATGGACAACACAAATTCAGCACTCATGAACCCTTTTAGCAACTTTTAGCTCATTGTTTTGGTTTTAAAGCCCACACTTTGTAACTGGAGCTGGTGGAGACCAAAACAAACACGACTCCAAACACAGACACACAGTCTTTGTTATTCCTCAAAAGCGCGAAAAACAAAGCCCCCCCTTTAACGTGTCTTCCTGTTTACATCGCTCCCTTTGCAGATCTTCATGCACGGCAACAACCTGAACAGCCTCCACCAGCTGATCCATCCGGAGATCTTGCCGTCGGAGCTCGGGGGGATGATGCCGCCGTACGACATGGGCACGTGGGCGCGAACGCTGCTGGACCACGCCTACGACGAGGAGACCGACTACTGCCCGGAGTCCTACACCCTGTCGGTACAAGACCTGGAGAGAGACCTGGAGAAGAACCTGTCCCCAAAAACCATGAAGAGGTAACCACTGTTTAAACTTTAAACTTATCACTTTATGTTTTTAAGAACGCTTTAGCGCTCAGCAGCAGATGTTTATGGTGGGAAGCTGCTGGTAACACAGTAACTGTCTGAACTCTGCACTACCTACACAGTTATAAAACAAGCAGTGCAATAAAAATCTGATTTATTGCTTGTATGTTAAGACACAAATCTGACAATGTACTGAACCGAGTAATTAACAGCGATATATTGTCGAACTAATTATGTTTTCTTTGCATAATTAGTGTAAACAAATGAGATAACGATGGCGTTAATGTGCAGATTTTATCTCACTGTAGTGTTCTCGTCTTCATCTTCCACCTCCCACTACCTGCCATCTCTGGCTCAACTGAGGAGGATCAAATTGGTTTAATTGATCCCATCTGACTCAATTTATTCGTCTCTGACAGCGACACAATGACGCTACGAGCCGACGACCAGCTGATTTCTTGTATTACTAAATGATAATTAAAGGTCCAGTGTGTCAGGTTTAGGGGGCTCTATTTACAGAGTATAATACTCATAACTTGTTTTCATTAGTGTTTAATCGACTGAATGTTTGTTACCTTAGAATGAGACTTTATATCTACAGACGCCACCAGAGTCCAGCCAATAGTCTAGAATTCATATTTATCTTCATCTTTTAATGATATTATTACATATTTATCTGCTGATGTTGAAATATGTCACTAAATATCACATATGAGAGTTTTTCCTTGCCACTGTCACCAAGCGCTTGCCCATGGTGGGAATTGTTGGGTCTCTGTAATGAGTTTAATAATAAATGAATACAACTGAAATTAATTAAATAAAGTTTAAGCACAATAAACTTTTAAACTGTTATATATAAAAAGGAATTCAGTTACAAGCCTCCATATTTGGGAGGTAGAGTGTGTTGACAGAGAACATCTTTGTCACCATGAACGTATCTTTGGCTGCAGTGAGCGTGTTTGACATTTCACAGAGTCTCACTCCTGCCATAGGCCACCATGCAGTATGATTCACTGTGACAGTAAATCATCTGACCACCGTGCGGTGACACCAACTGACTCATCCACTCAGAGATTCATCCACATTTAGACTGTGGAAGACAAACAACGGCGTGACAGTCAACACAGCCGTGACAATAATCAATACATCAGAAGTCAGCAACAATTAAACTGTGTGCTCACAAACTCTCTTGATTATTCAGCTGCATGTAGCTGCAAACAGAAACAAGTCTTTGTACTCACGTTATACAAATTATCATCGAGTCTGCAAAAAGTTTAGCATGCACAATCTCAGAGTGAACCACAACGTGCACATGATGCATAGACTGAAAGTACTGCTGCTTTTACTTACATGAAAAGCAGTGAATACTTCCATTTAAATTAAATGGCCTGCATGCCTAGCTCCTGTTCTAGCACGACACCACGACTTGCACGCCGGGTCTGCTCTCACTTCTAGTTCACGCTGATGCTGATCACCTCGCGCTCTGTCTCCCTCGCAGGTCTCAGTCGGTGGTGGAACCGGGAGTCCTGAAACGACCGGACAAAGTCAAGAGTGAAGAAGACAACATGCAGCCGCTGCTCTCGCTGGACTAAACCAACACACATTCAGCTCCAAAGCATACTCAAACCAGTATTAACACACACACACACGCATACACAAACACAAAAAAAACTTACCTGTGCACACCTTACCTGCTGTAAGCGACGCGCGTGCCCTGAAAACAACTTCCTCCAGAAAAAACGCTGCTGCTGCTGCCGCTGCTGTCGGATTCTTGTTTCTCTTGAACTCTTGAAAATCACGAATGAGACGAGAAGGACGTTTCCTCACACGGGAGGGCATCCTAAGAGCTACTGATGTTGTTCTATATATTTATTTATTTAGTTATTTGTCAAGTGCCAATTCCAACAACTGTAAATTAACGTCTTTGAACAATCCAGCCCGTCGGTGTGGAGCAGGGAAAGGAGAACAGACACGAGGGCAAAGAGAACGAGCTGCCACGTGTGTGTGTGAAAACAGTGTTTGCTACAGCTGTATAATATATCGGTGATGGGCGATTTAAAAAACTGGAAATCAGACTTTCAAAGAGGGCTCGGGGCGACGGATCTCGAGCTGCAATTTTATCGTCTTTGTACATTAATTTGAAGAAAACGCCTCGTAAAGGGGCGAGAAAAGCGGCTCAGGATTAGCAGAAGCGATATAAACAAGCTTGTTCGACCTCCTGGACACAAAACTGGCAGACAGGCAGGCAGGCACTGGGTTTACTGGAAGTTTATTGGGGGGTTAATGGGCATCTTTCAGTCGCGCTCCAGTTATCTCTTGGAAAAAGCAAATCCCCTTTACGGCGAGAGAGTCGGCTCTATGAATTATGTTTTGGTTTCTTTTGCCTTTCGGCCATTTTCTCTCTTTCTTCTGACCCACATGTCGTAGAATCCAGTATTTCTTCTGCCATTAGGGAAACGTCATCAAGTATTTGTTTGGCTGAAGATGAAAACATATATTTTAAGAATCGAACAGATAGGACGTCTAACCAGACAAATTAACAAGGCTAAACTTAATTTTTATAAAAGCAGAGACAGGCGAACGCATCAGCCTCTGCTGTTACAGCTGGCAATAAGAATCTCACTTTGACATGGTCAAACATAAGACTGAAACACATTAGAGGACCATGTTTTGCATGTTTTAGACAGTTTATTAAAAATCACACTCTTTTATTTGCATAATTTAAGTATATTATTGGTGTTTCACATCGCAGTATTAGTTTATAATGTTAACTCAATGGTCCACTTATTAGCTTTCTTCCTAGCTTTTGACCACATTTCATGTTCTAACTGTTAATTTGCAGGTTTGATTGAAGTTTTTAAGCATTCACGTGCAGAAAATGACATCAGGCAAGAATTCAACTCTTCTTAAAGGTGCTTTGTGGAGCTGCTGAGCAGTGTGGGACAATTTCCTGCCATTCATTTCAAGCTATTCCACTAATTGACATTTGTTTACGAGGCAAAGCAATGCAACAAAAAAAGAGCAACAAATAAGAAGACTGCTAATGAGCAAGTACGAGCTAACACCTGCAAAAAAACTCCACAGGGCACCTTTAAGTTTCAAATGTCAGATCTTCCTGACAGCACTTGAACACATCAGACCTGCAAGACATTGGTTAACTGCAATAATTTAACTTTTAACGAACGTAGAACAAATTATCTGCAGCGTCTCAGGCAGTATTCAAACTGGGAGTAACGTCAACATGACAGTAAATACGCTGAAAGGTTTGCAGTCCCTGTACAGAGGTGTCTTGTCTATATTTTATCCCAAAAAAGTATTATTTTACATATTTAAATGACAGTATTTTATTATAACCACAGTCATCTTTCCATTTAAATTCTATATACAGACAGTAGGATATCTAAAATGACACAGACACTGTTTCTGTTTGCTCCGCTCACTGTTTCGTATGCTATACCGACTTCCCAAAAAAATCCATATGTACCAGCTGACGGTGTCTGACATACTGTACTTTAGGCTCACCGCAGCTTCATGATGTGAACGTTAAAGAGGCAGACAGGCCAGCAGACAGGAAAAATGGGACTATGATGGCAGAGCAGAGCAGAGCAGAGGAAGAGTCAGTCAGGCTGGCAAGCACGCAGCCGAGCAGATCACAGAAAGGCCGACGGGCAGGCGGGAAGCGTGAGGTGGCCGGCCGCAACGAGAGCAGACAGCTGGAATGTTAAACTATCAACACCAGCGTACACGACACGTCAGCCCCGCTTACAACAGCTCGGAGGCTTGACCCTGCGCAGAGCCGAGTTAGGCTGATCTGTCTGGATGCAGCTATGTCACGATCAGCCACGTGTGATCAGTCAGTCCTCACAGGGGCGGATGGGAAAACAGTTGCTATGATTCAAAATGTATCATTTGTGTGACTCATTAAAGGATAAGTCCAGTGTAATTTTTTTTCATTACTAACAGACCTTTGTAAACTCTACATAGTTTCTGTCGGTCCGCCTGTCGAGCTTTCTGTTCTCTCCATACAGAGCAGGTCTAAACTTTATAATGTTGTTTACTGAGACCCAACAGTTCCCATCATGACCAAGCACTCGGTGGCAGTGGCAAGGTAAAACTTCCTGCGATGTCACCCGTTGACTCGTTTTGCAGCCAGCCTCAAGTGGCCGTCTGAGGAACTGCAGGTTTTGGCACTTCCACATTGGCTTCATGTCACAGCCGTGGAGATTACCGCTTGATACTGACGTGCAGACTTCAAACCAGATCAGGACAAAGCTGCTAACGTTACATAACTGACAATTAACAAAAGACATCACCCTTCAAACTCTTCAAATACAGAGCATCACTCTCACAAACACCCAGTACACTCCGCTTTGACGTGTGGAGAAATGAAAAGCCTGACAGCCCTGCTGTGCGCGGTTACAGTTGCTTAGGAGACTTTTAGTGAACAATCATTTCCCACGAAAAAACCCAAAGTCCTGAAATCACGGCCTCACGTTTATTACTTGCTTTTGTTGCCTTTATCTCCGGAGGCGAAAACATCCCTCAATGAATACGAAGATCAACATTCAGCACTGACATCCATGGTAATTATGTTGATATGGGTTGTTAAGGCAGAGTGAGAAACACTGAGCTCAATCATCTCTTCACTCTCACTTCTGTTAGATTCAGACTGCTCTTGATACACTCCAATGATTGCAGCGTTAAACGGGGAAAAAAGACATTTAAACTGCATTCGTCAAAGCAGCACTTTTTCCTTGGAGTAGGACACAATGACTTCTGAAAGCTTTTCACTGTGGCAAAAAAGAAAAGGTAATGGGGTTGGAAATCATGGAAAATTACACTGGTGTTATTTTCTGAATTATTATCTGTGAAATCCAGGCATATCATCCGCCTAAGTCACAAAATTGGATTGAAGCGGTGAAGAGGTACTTCTGACTGAGCTTAGTTTTCAGATTTTCACGTAAATATTATTTTGGCAGTATTATTTCTGTGCACAGTTGAGCATCATGCATCAATATGCAACCTGTTAGAAGAAAAAATCTCATAGTTGGAAACAAAGCTCAGATTGCAGGGTATGAATCTGCACGGAGGGTTGGGGAGGGTTTAATAAAACACCTGGCTGCGCTTCGACAACGAATGTTTAGTCCCATCCAGTGTGGTTCGATTGGTCATGTTAGGGTGGAGTTCAAGATTTTGATTTGAGTTTGATTTCTGATTCTGTGCAGGTTCTCAGTCATCCAGGTCATCTGTCTTTAAAAAGGTTAAGTCTGTGAAGAAGCTTCTTCAGTTCTTCAGGACAGATCTACAAACAGTCCAGTTGCCCCAGTTGGTCTGGATTCCAGAAAACCTCTTCCTTTCGATGGACCAAAGCTCCTGTGCTACCAACTGAGATAACAGACAGGTGTCCTAGTTTGTTTTCATCTAAAGGGTATATTAGCTGGCATCCAATCACAACCCTAAATTCAACACTTAAACCAATCAAACCACAGTGGGCGGGATTAACCGAGCCAGGCTGCAAACAGGTATTGTGGTCTCTTTGTGTCTGCTTTAGTTGCCCTCAACACGTCTCCAAACTTCATCACTGAGCATAATCTGACCTGTGTTATTATCAGGAGTGAAATTTCAAGCATCTCCCTACGAGTTTAAATCAGTCCGTTGTAGAACTGCCAGTTTTGTGCACATCAGAGAGACTGTAATAAACTGTGGGTCACATCATGCTCATCAACAATGATTTCAGTGCACTGGTAGAAACCTGAGACAGTTAAACACACTCATATAGTGTATCAGTTTGAGCTTTTCACAGTATCAGTGTCAGCCAGGAGAAGATGTGAAGGTAAACACATATTTGTACTATAAACAGGGACACACACACTCACACACACACACACAGCCACTGTAGATGCTTCCAGTTGTTAGGATGCAAAGTTTACATGAAATAAACATCTGTATACTGCTTGAATATAGCAAAACTGAATCTCACGCAGGCTCACCGGTTATTTTTAAGGTTGTTGGTATCAGAGGCGGCTTCGTTTGGTTGTGAAACTTATCATATGTAGAGAAACTTAAAAACGGTAACACACGAGTAAAGATTTTAATTTTATTACAAATATACTTTATGGCGGTGATGCTTTGTGCTTTGCCACACATTTAAGATTTTAATTTTTTTGTCAGTATTTTATTAAAATTGCTATCTATATTGTTTATTACACAGGTGACAGATTGGTATATGTTGTAAGAACTGTAAACAGAATTATGAAGCTAGAATCTGTTTTTATTTGAAAAAAGAATTCAGCATTTCGAATGTTCTCTCTGTTGTTGTTGTCACGTCTTTCCTGCTGTCCTTGGATCAAAGTATTGATGAACACATTTTGAAACCTGTGTTGACGGTTTTCACGTTTTAAAATCAAAACCAGGAAGTCATCCTGGAGGCTCTCAGTGATTTTTCTAAGAGTTTGATTCAACAATCAACAAAAGTGATCACGAATGTTTCATTTTTGTGCTGGTTTCGCCTGGAAACGTGTCAGACTGGGTTTGTTTTGTCAGTTTATGGTGAGATAACATGGATTTTATTCAGCCACACAGCACTGTCTTATTGTGAAGTTTTCACACCAGTTTACGTGAAAGGAAATGTCGAGCGTACACACTGTTTTTCTTCTCTGCACGTCATGCAGACCGCCACAGTCAGCTCATTCAGTTCGGCACCTTCATCCCAAACATTCCGTATAAAGGTATAAAGGTTTTCCAACTAATTTCAATTGTGCGTTTTTGGAGCCATCTAGTGACCATTAGCGGAACTGCATCTTAATTTGTTCTTCTCCGTGTCAGCTGAAAAACGTGGACATAGTCTCTATGATGTCACCCACAGGCTGCCATCTTTGCCATCCTTGGGGAAACTTTATAAACACGGACTTAGCTCCTTCAGTTTGTCCTGCTGCTCAAATCCTCAGACTCATTTTGTATGGGAGAAAAACAGTGAGCACATTTTACATTTCCTCCATGACCTGTGACTTGTTTTCAGATGTGCATGCTCTCACGACAGTATTTAAAAATGTTGATTTTTTTATTTGTTAAGCATGAACACACTTATTTAGATATTTACTTTTACCAAGACTTCCATGATGGAGCCAAATGTGGGTCGCAGGAAGGTCAGGACGTCATGCGTTTGAATCCCAGTTTGGAACAAAGATTTATTAAACTCCACTACTCCAGTTTGACCTTTGAGCTGGCCGATGCACGGAGACTCCTTCGCTGGGATACACGTCCTGTTCGTCTGGCTCAGTAAATGACGATTGATTAACATAACTTTGTTTATTTAAATGAGCAGGGGTGACAGCACATGCACTCTGTAGATCAGTTAGTATTTAAACATCCACATGAAGAATTTTGTTGCAAACTGAGGCAATGAAACGTTTATGAATCAGCGATGCATCATCATGGGATCAAACTCTCCTTCATGAGCTTTGTCACTGCACTGCAGTCGGTTTATTTACTTGTAGATTGAACTAATAAGATGAATTCCTCACTGACTTTGACTAACGTTTGATTTCTCTCAGCCAAAGCCACCTCTTCCATTAAAAACCTGATGTATCGCGTCTCTGAATATTTGGACTTTTCGTTGTTTTTTTTTTGATAATTTTCTGAAGATGAATGCATAAAGTTCAGTTGGTGATATATTTATTAAACTTTCATATCACTGTTCTTTGATTGTATAGTTACAGTAGGAGCTGTAGGGAGACCAAAACTCAAAAATTGTGAAGTTATGGAAAGCCAGTATATTATAGGAGCAAAAAAAAGTGTTCAGTTAGCAGGTGTTAAATGTATAAATGTCTCAAAGACAATTTGCTGAAATGCATTATGTAAAACGAGCAAAATAAATATGGACACATGTAGATTTTCTCACATTTCTCTTATTGTCTTGTGTTACTGTCCTTTCAAAATAAAGCGGGACAGGCGGTTGGAGCTTCATACGAGCAGCTGCAGGGAATCAGAAATCCAGACTGTAATCCTGAGTGAGTGAGCCGTGTGTGTGTGTGTGTCTGTGTGTGTGTGTGTGTTGATTTTCCCTCTCACCTGCCTAATCACTTCACCACCTGTCCCTCATTTTACCAATCAGCTGCTGCAGTTTAAAAGGCCGGCTCTTCCTCCCAGACGTCTTCAGATGGTTTGGTCACCTTAGTTCTAACTACACTGCACCACACTATACTATACTATACTATACTATACTATACTATACTATACTAGGGCTGAAGATAAAGCCTGTGCTATAGCTCTGTTGAAACTCTACATGTACCTCAGGAAACCCCTCACCTGCCACCACCCTCCTCTGGCTCACCTATCACCAATATGAGACCACTTTAGTGTCGAACAGGCGCGGTGGCACAGTGGTTAGCTGTGTGTCTTCACACTGACAGACCTCACTGGCCGTCCTTCACTTCTTCTTCTTGTTTAAGAATTAAAAAGACGCAGATGGACTCACAAATTTCTGTAAATATTTATTGAAATTATGACTCACAAAAATGCGTTTTGGTGATTGTTCCACATATTAACAGCAGACGTTCTCACTCGAGTCCGTTAAGTGTCGCTGAAGCAGCCTGAACTGTCACTTCTGACACTTAATTGGCTCTTAAAATGTGATTCGAGCCTCATCGTGTGATTCCATCATGCACCTCTGCTTTATAATATATGCAACAGTCAGTTTAAATAATTTCTCCGTGATTAAAATCACTGAACAACACAAAACTCTAATCGAAACAAATCAGACTTTTTTTTTTTCCTGCAGCAAAAACCAGCGTGTGAATTTATTCTGAGGTGATCAGACTCCAGAGAGCAACACGTGAAACAAACGTATCTACAGTCTGTTAATGTGACACTGTGACGCTCGCGTGGAGCTGGACTCCAACTCAGACATGCAAATTAAAGAAATCATTAACAAAAGAAGTGATCCTGCTAAACAAGCTCAAACTACATTAAACATAAATACACTTATTGCTGAAATTACAACACAGTCATCATATTCCCGCTGAGCTGACAAACCCGGGACTATCGCACTGTTTTATAAGTAAACAGTGGCGTTTAAATGACATTCAGCAACATCTACGATCGTCTTTTAAACCCTTTACAATGTCCTACCTTCATTATTTTAAATATTTACTCTGCAGCATGTTTCCTCCAGGGTTCACACGTGGCATAAACCTGGTTTTAACCCCCCGGTCTCTTTAAACTGGGTGATACCGCCCAACATTTACTGCTGGCTTCATTCCTTTTCACTGCTGTCTAGTGCAGTCCATCACACTTTATATAGTTTCATGACTCTAAAGGACACTGGTCCTTATCCAGTCTATTTATTAGGTCATATTTCACTGTTAGATGTTTCTAAGTTGATCCTCATGCTCCAAAGAACATCTGAGAACGTTCAAGTAACTTAAATACAGACTGGTTTTATACGTACAATACGAATGTGAATTTGTGCACATGCTTTTATCACTTTGATATACTTGAATGCCTCCAACTGTTGAGGTATTACAGACGCTTAAAAGCATTGCCCGTCCACAATAAATACATTTATTTAAAATCAAAATTGACTTCATAGCCGGAAAAAGGCACAAAGTTTAATCATGTTGTCCTCCTCGGGGATCGGCTCCTCGAAACATTGCTCTACAGCGCCACTAGTGGTCAAAAGCTCTGCAGGACACCTTTAACGGCAAGTGGTCAGTTTGGTGATTGACTTTTTACAGGATCAGACTGTTAGAACTCTGAATCAAATACATCAAATTGTCAAAATACCAAACCACTGAGCGATTAAATGTGGGGAAAAATGTCTCTGCAGAGAAGACAGATATAGTTTAGTGAAACTTGAGATGAAACATACTAATTGGTACATTTTTGCTTCAATGCACAAGCTGTACCCTCATGAAAACTAAATCTTTAAACAATGTGTTTAACACAGAATCACGAATGTAGTCGAGGGTAAACCCAGTACTCCACTTTCTCTGATCACATGAATATTTGAAGGCTCTGCAGCTTGTTGTACACAGTCTACTGAGATTAGATTAGTTCATATTAAAAAGCATAATTACAGTACACAGCTCCAGCTGTACGGTGTAATTACTGTCTGTTAATATCGTTCATTCATGCCGGGCCTCCAGACAGCAACTCACTGCTGCATCTCCTCCCTGGAATAAGATTTAAAAGATGGTTCGTCTCTAAACAGACAGCCGGTGTGTGCCGCACACACTGTTAAAGCTTGTCACATCTCATTTGATCTTGAAGACTCCTCACGCTCACGTTTCTCCGGCCTGTTGACCTAAACCCTGCAGGCCTACAGAGAGCCCGGGGCTAACTTAACCTCATTTCACACTTGGACTTATTAACCCGGAGTTTACATCGAGCCTCTCGGGTTTCACACTCAGAAATTAGAAGCCCGTAGTCAGCGTGCTAAGCATGCTGCATTTGGTTCAAACGCAGATTCACACCAGTGAATCTCGCTTTATTGCACAGTTAGCAAGATCTACAGGGGCTAGCTGGTAACAGCTGCTATTTTCAGTCCATAAGTGCGCTCAAAGTGTCATTTATGGCAAAATGGCAGCGAGTACCTGCCTGCATAACGGTCAAAATAAAAGCATATCGACGCTTCTTGCCCTCAGCGGTCACATAGCTGAAGGGAAGGGACCACCAAGCTGCAAAACTCAACAGAAACTCAGTTAGGTGCAACTTCATTAAATCTGCATCTTTCCATCAACTTTGGATGCATCTGCATCACCTCTGAAATGAAGTCTGAACAGACTTTAAGACTTTTTGGGAGGAGAACTCTAAAACAGACCTCCAGCACAATGAGGATAAGTAGATTCCTCTCAGTCAGTCTACACATTACCATGTAGCTCACAGGTGAAGCTGAATTTTAAAATCATGGAGGCATTAACATCAGGACCCCTCGTGGATTATCAGCAGCTTAGGAAGCTGTAAGTGTGAACGGTTAGCCGAGGGCGAACACTACAGCAGGCCGTAGACTAATGTGGGTTTTATCCCAGGATTAAGCCAAGTGTGAAAAAACCCTTTTGGTTCTTCAGTCAAGGTTTTCATTCAATAAGACAAAAGCAACTTTGATCATGATAATGCTCAGCAACAGTCTTGCAACAGCAACGTCGACGACAGCGACAAGGCGTCAGGCCTCGGTGGTCGGGCGGCGCAAAACCAGAGCGAGTGAGGTAACAGAAAATAAATTAGCTGACGATAAAAACGACTTTTATCCACTGCAGCAGACATCACAGCGTCTCAGTAGTTGGTCACATCAAAGTTGTCCCGTACGGACTCCCCGTCTCTGAACATGATAAAGAAACTGAACAGTTTGAGATCCTACATGCAGCGAATACGACGCACTGACTTCATTCATGAGAATCAAGGACAAAAGGCCAATTCTGAAAAACAAAGAGTATTCAAGTATTGATTGATTATTGGTATTCGAGGAGGAAACCGTAAACTTTAACTTCAATGTCGCCCCGTTTGAAGTTAAACAACTTTCCCAAAGTGTCGCGGAATGAAAAACAATCCAACAATTACATTTAACGTCTTTAAACTAAGAAAACGAAGCACGTTCGTCAGCTGCATGCTCCCGCCTGATGTGGGTCGTCTAAGAAGAAAAAATGCCTCGTTGTCGTTCATCGCTCGACAGCGTTTAACATGTTGATGAGACTGATGTTCACACTCATGATCAGAGACGAGGAGGCCGCCTGGATCAGCGGTGGGAGCTCCTGGGATTCGACCCCCATCCCCTCCAACATTAGCATGCTAATCTGTTCAGCGAAGCGTTGTTATGATACGCAGCAGGATGAGGGTGATTTCATGTGGATTTAGTCTTTTTACATCCTTGAGTTACAAGTCGGGGTGTGAATACAATCCTCGTCTCGATCGCTTCCAGGCTGAGTGCATTCAGATGCAATGTGCAGCTTTAAAAATCTATTTTAAAACTAAAAGAATAATGATTCTAGTTTTCAGTGCAAGTGTTAAACTCAATATAAACTGCAAAAACACAACATGCCAAAACTTGTGTTTATTTCACCCTAAATTACAAATATAAGCATTATGTACATTAGAATATTAGAGTTATTATTCACATAAATGCTTCTTTGTTTTGGATGTTGATGATTTTATATCACATCTAAGACACAGCAGGACGCGGCTGTGACAACTAGTGAAGCAGCGAAAGCTGAGAGGAGATGTGAAGAGAAACCCCAGGAGCTCGACCACAGAGAGAAAAACATTTCAATAAATTAAAGACAAACAGTTCTGTCCACTCTGATCTCCGTCTGTGCTCTTCCTCGGACTTTAAGGATTTCACAGATTTCAAAGCGTCGCCCCCTGCTGGTCTGGGAGTCGCGGCTCTATCAGAATGAGGCGAGAGAGTTCAGGTCGTCCTACTGTCCCGACGTCCTCGATACTCTGTGCTGATCCAGCATGGACCTGAGCGCAGGGGACATCACGGTGGGGGACATGGCCGGGGTGAAAGGTCGCAGGGGGTACTGAGCATGTTTACCAGGGATGTAAATGCACTGGAAGTATCTCTGGCCTGTGGAGACACCAAGATGAGTTGGACAGAGGATTGACAATGGGACGATACTTGGCATCCAGTAGTAGAGGAAGTATTTTACTACTGCAGATCTGAAGGCATCTTTTTATACTTTTAGATAATAATAAAAAAGAAATAATAATAATAATAATAATAATATATGTTAATCTAATTCATCTTTACAAAGA
Organism: Nibea coibor; assembly: GCA_023373845.1. Lineage (NCBI taxonomy): Eukaryota > Metazoa > Chordata > Actinopteri > Sciaenidae > Nibea > Nibea coibor. Next base: position 19,831,582 of record CM041730.1, read on the forward strand.
AGCAACTTGTTTTTTTATTGTACTTTCATCAGAAGTGAGTACTTCAGTCAAACTCGTACCTGATTTCTTCTTTTCTGTAGTATTGTCTTCAGTCTGGGACTCTTCTGCAAGAAACAGGATACAGTACAATGTTATAATGTTGGTGTGTGTGACTGCGTCTCTGTGAGAGTGTTTACATGCATGTGAGTCGGGAAAGTAGAAGGAAAGACGGCCTGGAAAGAGAGAAGATGCAAACAAGACGCTGTGATGTGACGTTAATATATCTCCTCGATTTGTTTGACATCTTTCAGTTCGATTAAAGTTCGATTGTACTCTAACAAACAGAAGCTACCGTGTCAGACGTTCATGTTAGGAAAGTGTCGAGTCACTCTGGGCAGCGGGGGAAGTGTTGACACTCCACTGGATGACTCAGCAAGAACAGAACAGTAATAACCATATTTAATGGGTTTTAGTTCATGGATTTAATCAATCCAGCCAAGTATTATTGTCGCTTTATTCATCAAGGACCATAAATCTCTTCCAGTGGCTCAAGGCGGCTCAAAAGGCCAATTTCATCTGAATCAGTCCCTTTAATTAGATTCTAATCACTTATGTTCCTAATGTCATTAAAAGTGAACGTCTATTCATTTTGAGTTATCCAGTGGAAAGATGGTGGAAATGAAGCGAATACCTTTCAGGCTTTATGAGAAGTTCTCCTCCCATCCTCTATGAACAACAAGCATACGGTGTAAAACATTACTGCAAGCAAACTTCATGGGCGACGTCCTCCGTGCTCCAGGTGATGGAACGGAAAGACGTTAAAGACGTTTCTCTGTTCATCCACTGATCAACTATTGACTGGGAGACTCACATGCAACTATTAGGCTAAAAGTACCCACAGGACATTTTAATGCTGCACTATTTAAAATAGTTGCATGCATTTATAAGAGGCAGAGTTCATCAGAGACCCCAGAAAAATAGAGACTAGGTTTTCTTTCCAACTGTTACAACATTCCTGTTCTGAAGGCTGGAGCCTTCGTTTGGGCTCCAATATTTGGTGGTGTTATTCATATTTAGTTGGGTTTCCATTCGCTTTCGTACTCACTCGTCTGAGCTGGTTCTTTCTCTTTATCTAAAATGTGAGAGAGAGAGAAACTGGTTAGTGACAGCTGCACACGGCACACGTTAGATTCACGCTCTCGTTTTGAATCCATACCTTGAGCCTCTTTGACGGATTTCTTTTCAGCTTTGCCTGTGAGGAGAGGCAGACCTATTACAGCCTGCCAAATAACTCTCCATGATGAACATTTAATATTCTTGTGTTATTATTCCACTCGTAGCGTAACACAGCTTGAAATGTCCATAATTAGAACTTTATCATGCAGAAAACAGCCCATTTAATCTCATAAGCCACAACTCTGTTTCCAACAAGTGTTACTGGCGCTGTTCTCCCTGCATGTCCCGGGTGTGAATAACAAAAGCAGACAGGCCTGGATACATTCTGTACATTAAAAATGTACACTTACTTTTCTTGTCCACCAATAATTTTGATCTGGTCTTGGCTGAAAATAGAAGGACTGCAGGTTTCAGTATAAAAGTCCATGCTAAAGGCACGGCATTCACTCCAAATGAAGACGCGTGCTACCTGATGCAGCTTTCTCTTCCTTTGTCACGTTCGCCTTCCTCACTTCTGGTCTTGGTCTCAGCCTGATCGGCTGAGGTCGTGGTTCTGGTTCTGCGTCTGTTTGATTAGATTGAAATAATTGCACCCTCAAAGTCAAAATCTTTGACGGAGTTTTAGATTTCAGCGTTTACCTTTCTTGGACGTCGATGCTTTGGCTTTGCTCTTGACAGCTGAAGCTTCTGAGAGGAGCAAAAAGTTTCCAATCATCTCTCATGACGCTGAATGATTGTCTGGAGCGTCAGTGTGACGGGTGACCTACCTGTCTTTTCAGATTTCTTCTTCTGTTTTGCAGCTGCAGGCTCTGACATAATGAGGAAAGAGTCACGATTAGTGGCCTGAATCATTTGTTTTCTTGGTGAAATATTAGCAGCTCCTTCGTGCACAGGAAGAACGTCGTATTTTTCAACTTTCATAACCATCTGATGAGATTTTACCTTTCTTAGCAGCTTTGGTTTTCTCTTTTGCAGCTGGGAGACATAAAGCATAAATTAGCACGATGTCAAAGTCATTTTCACATCAGGGTGATGAGCGTGTTTGGTCTCATCTCACTCACCTTTCTTATCCACCGCGTCACTTTTGGGCTTCTCTTTTTTTGCCGTTGGCTCTGTAACAAAACAAACTCAATGAGTCCAATGGAAGTTCAATAAAAATGAAAATCCCTGAAGATAACGCAGCGTTTTGTCACCTTTCTTTGCTTTGGTTTTGTCTTTCTCATCAGCAGCATCTACAATCAGCAAAACGTGTTAAATTACATTACTCATATCTTGTTGAAGTGTGTAATTATATCTGTATATTAACACAGCACGCCGCCTGTACGCTCTGTAACAACACTGCGTCATAGAAAACACCAAATTGCCGAGCTGTAAACATAAATTACGTTTCTTTGTTTTCTCATTGCCTGTCGCCGCTTCTGAGGGGATAATTGGAGTGAAATGACGTGCACAGTTAATTTTCCATAATGAATGCATTCATGCAGCACGTTGTGTCATCGCACATCACCGTTAAATGCTGCAGCTGTGGTTTGTTACCGGTATCAAGTTTAAAGCATTTAATGAATCAGGAGAAGCTTGTTACCTTTTTCTGAATCAGCAGCCTTCGCCTTCTTCTTTTCAGCTGGAAAATATCAGATAATTATTGTTCACTGCAGGAACGAAGAGAGATGTGAGTGTGTGAGCGTAACCAATAGATACCTTTCTTGGCAGGTGCAGCCTTCACTTCTTCCTCAACAGTCTCTGGTTCTGAGAGAGGGAGGAGATCATTGTTATTCTGAGGCCTTCTCTTTAGGGACTTCCATCTCCCTGCATCACATTATGAGCTTCTTGGAAAACTTCCTCTAGCAGCTTGAAAGTGTGTTCTGTGAAACTGGATCCAAACATCTCCACCGGTGTTACCCTCTGGCCTCTGGCAGGGAGGTCTTTAATATCCTCCCTCACTCGGGGTTGGGGAGAGATTCAGGCTATTCCTACTACAAACCTGCAGACCCAGAAATCTGCAGCCAGGCAGCTTACTGAGTGGAATAAGAACTCCGACTCACAAAGCCCAAATCACACGTATGTCACAACATGGGTGAGTGGATTTGATGTGAGGTTTGCTCTGCTTCTGTGATGCACAGTGAGCGGATGTTCAACATTTTTGCTTTATTCTGGTGTTTTGACATGTTTACCACTTTTAAAATGTGTTTTTTATTTTCCAGGACAAAAATCATCTGTGAATCTGTTATCATCTTTCTTCTGCAGCCTTACCTGCAGAAACATGACTGAAGTTTGCAGGTTTTAAAGTCAAAATATATTAAATATCAGATGATAAAGGTCTTTAAATGATGCAATACTTCAGAATCACTCCAGATTTCTTGAGATAACAGTTCTGTCATTCGTCTTTCCTCACCCTGAACCGGAGCGACAGCAGGCTCAGCCTCAGCAGCTGGAGTCTGGATCTCAGGCTGAACAGGAGCCTCTGGTTCTGGGACTTCTGGCTGCTCTGGTTCAGCTGATGGAACCGGCTGTACTGGTTCCGGTTGAGGCTGTGCTGCTTCCGGTTGAGGCTGTGCTGGTTCTGGTTGAGGCTGTGCTGCTTCTGGCTGGGGCTGCATCACCTGCTGTGGCGGTGGTGGATATGGTGGATACTGATAGAAAGGTGGTGGCTGCTGATAGAAAGGCTGCATAGGTGGAGCTCCGGGATGGACTGGGTGAGCGGTGAGAACAGGAGCAGAGGGGGCTGAAAACATGGAAATATGTTTTTATATTTGAAAACGTTTGACTATGAAACCACTGAAGTATTACTTATAGTTAATATGACAACAGTGTAAATACCTGGCATGTTTGGAGGAGGGTACGGGTTGTCTGTGACGACGTGATGAACTGGAAGACAAAGAGTTTGGAGGTCAAGAGAAGAGATCAGAGTATCTGCAGCAGGATCATAAAATCAGATATTTATGGTTTGATGTCTCAGAGTACTTACCGTACCAGCCGGGTGGAGACGGGCAGTAGACGGGTGCAGGTCTGCAAGGACCGACTGAAACAGACCGAAGAAAACATGTTAGATCGACATGCAGATGTTTAATACAGATGTTATGACCCAGTCATAAACAAATGGTGCACAGATCATACAGAGTCTTGTACAGAAATGTATCTAGTAAATGATGATATCATCTGCATAACGAGTCATTCTTTGTTTGGTATTATAAGTTTATAGAAGAATATACGTTAATGCTCATACTTTGACAGTATTTGTAGGCTGTAGTATTGCTACTTTTACAGTCAGCAGCGCTTTAAAGTCCTTTAGAAACAGATGTTTTACCTTCTTGTGCAGATTCTGCAGTCTCTTCTTTTTTGGTCTCTGTCGAAGAAAGACGGAAAAACACAAAACACGTCTCTGAATCATCCAAACTGTTTCTGTCTCTGTATATTTTCCTCCGTACGCCGCACTCTCTCTTTCTGTCTTCATTCCAGATGTTTAAATCTGGATCTGGGTCTTCTAGAAGGTTCAGCCTCTCCTCTTGCCTCCCGCTGTCATTGCCTCTCTGTCCTCTTTAAGTTATTTATAGTTTAGTCATCCTGGTTGTCCATACTATAATTTGGCATCTTCCTGTCCCCTCCTCCTTTTGTTGCTCTTCCTTCACATTGTTTAAAGCTACAGTACGATTCTTTGACGTACCTGCTTTGGCAGTCTTGGTCTTTTCCACTTTCTTGGCTGTTTTATTGGAATTTAAAAGAGAAAACGTCTCGTCAGCCTGCTGTATTATTAATATTATCTTCAAGATAACCAGCTGCAGACTGTAGCTTTGTATTTAATGGACAGATAAATATATTATTGGATATAAAAATGTATATACTCATATAAGACATTGGAGTAAGTCTGAGTACCTTTGAAAATGTTTGATGAATGAATTTTCCTGGTCCTCCTGATTTTTGCCCCCAGACCTGAAATTCTGGGAAGAGCTGAACAAAACACATACACATAATTAAACTTTACAGATAATTAAACTTTCCACAGACGGTGTCTTCGTGTTTAATCTTACCTTTCCTCTTTGGCTCTGTCACAGCTTCACGGTCTTAAAATGAGAAATCAAAGAGTGACGCATGAGAACAGAAAGAACTTTACCTGGCTGTGCTTCTCTGTTAAGTGTTGCAGTCAGACAAAAGGATGAACTAAAGCTGCAAAGTTTTAAAGAGCTGAAGACTTTCTGCCTCTAAGTTTATTCCCAGTCTGACTTCAGGCATCAGTCAAAAACATTCAGTGTCTTAGATTTGAGGTTTTATTTCTCTCTGAGACGTTTTGTGTGGCGGCTTTTAACGTGAACCTTTTTAATTAAAAACCTTGTTATTGGTACCTTTTTTCCTTCTCACAGCTGAAACTCTCCTCGGAGCGTCTGAAAACACAAACATGAGATCGCAGAGTTGAAGCTACAAATTAAAAGATTTCTGCCAGTTACTCCACAAATTCATCATGACACCGTTTTTATTGTAGCGTGACCAACAGATAGAAAAACAAATTTTAACATGATTTTAGTGCAAGTTTAAAGTTTCACTTCCACAATAAATTTAATGCAAAAAATAAATGAACGTGCCAAAGCATGACGCTGAATCCTGTATTATTATGTATTAGTGCCAACGATTGCATAAGTCTCCATAAGTCCCCATGTTAGACAGCAGAAATAAACATGTTTACAGCCTGGTACAAAAACAGTTTTGGTCTCTGTAGCTAATTTCCCCGTTCATGACAACTGTACTGAGGGTGAATTTATATACAACTCACCTGTTCACATTATATTAAGGCTTAAAGTTATGCAGGCTTCAGAGCGTGGACGCTTTGATTGACAGGTGGGGATGGTTACTGGTGGCTTATTTGAGCGACCAGGCTTCATTTAACCCGCCTCAGCTCCACCTACATTTAGTCTATTTTAGGACTAGAGATGGCTTCAACCTGTGACGTCCCGGACACTACGTCCATGTTTTATACAGTCTGAGTCTATTTGTTCTGCCAGTCACACTGGCCTCCACTAGAGACATTAAACAATACTTCTGACACTGACAGTGTGTTAAAATAAAGATGTAATCGTGTGTATTTGGCATCGCAGGATATCACAAACCTTTCTTCTCTGCAGTCTTGGTTGCAGACTCCTTGGCCTGTGCAGGCGGCACACAGGAGCACACTGAAATCACAAAGCATCAAGTTTAAGTTCCACTGAGAGGAAACGTGATTAAAGATGCAGATCGATCGCTCTCTGACCTGCAGGTTCAGCCTTTGCTGTCTCCTCCTCGGGTTCAGGCACCGGTTTAATCACATCCACTGTCGCCTTCTCGCCATCGTCGTCCTCATCGTCCTCCTCTTTTTTATCTTCAGGCTCGTCGACGGTTTTCTTCAGTTCAGCTGTCGGCTCTTCATCGTCTGCCTCGTCCTCCTCGTCAAGGCCGGCAGGCTGACCGCTGACTGAGGGCGCAAACAGGAAGTGGTTAGATTTGTAGTTATGTGAGGAGGTCACACTGGACAGCAGCTGAGGTTTTCTTTCTAGATATGCGTTTACAGATATGCAGTGATGACTGTTGGGTGATTTGTATGTTGTTGATTTATTCATTTGATTTATATGAAGACGCAATAAGATATACAGTACTCAGGGCCAGTCCAACGTCCAGCAGCTGAATCTTAAATATCCTCGATCATGCTGCGTTTAGCTGCAGAAGCTGAACTACATCTGAGGTTATTTATTCTGAACATTAATACATGTATCCGGGGCAGATGGAGATGAGTGGGCAGATGTTTTGATCATGTCTTTTTAAAATAAATTTACATATGGCTGAAAAATAATAACAGTATGGCGGTAAAGCACAAATTCAATATAAAGAAATAAAATATGTAAACTTATGTTGGCTCGGCTGAACTCGTCACTTCTTTATTTTATTCTATTTATTTGCAGTTTTTAAGGATTGTGGATGGTTTTGTCCAGAAGCTGCAGGATGAATTAAAACGTGTCAACACTGTCCGACTCGATGATGTTTTTCAGTTTTTATGCCAGAAAGTCGTGAATTATTTTTATTGAGGTATCAAATACGTTAAACAGTTTAATGACGTGTTTAATGAGCTCTGATGAGCTCATTAAGGTGTGTGTGTGTGTGTGTGTGTGTGTGTGTGTGTGTGATACTCACCCGTTTCCTCAGTCTCAGCCTCTTCTTCTTTGTCTTCGTCAGCAGCCTCTTTGGCCTCGTCCTCGTCCTCGTCTGTGTCTTCCTCGGCCTTCGCTGCCTCCTCCTGGACAGTGAACGCTGCTGCAGTCGTAGCTACAAATACACAAAGTACTCAGATCCTTCAGTGAAGTACAAGTACTAAGACTAAACTGTAAAAATATTTGTCATAAAGTCTTACTTAAGGTGAAGCATGTAAATATGATCAGAAAAATGTATTTACAGTATTAAAAACAAATTATTGTGCAGGTGAGTCGGCTTTCAGCAGCCATTTTACCGGGTTGGAGTCCATGCGGCGTGAAGATAATTTGATTGGACACCTGCCAGCCAATCAGAAACGAGCATTTTCTCTGCCCATGTAGCAACTCAAACTGAAAGTGATCAGTAATTCTGGATTTTACCTGCTAGCAAGACGTCGTCCACATCATCATCATCATCATCATCTTCCTTATCGTCATCATCATCGTCGTCGTCTTCGTCCTTGCTTGCTAAAGACTCCGGCGTGACGTCTTCCTCGTCTTCTTCGGCGTCGATAGTTGCTGCGATGTCTTTTTCGTCGTCTTGCTCGACCTCAGGTGAGCTGGTGTCGATATCTTCATCGTCTTCATCGGTCGTGTCAAAGGAGACGTCGTCGCTGAACACGGTCTCTCCGACAGAGTCATCGTCATCGCCGTCCTCGTCGCCTAGCACGCCGCTGTCTGTGCTCTCCAGGGGAGGGACCTCCTCTTCCTCCTCTTTACCATCATCATCATCATCTTCATGGACGTCTTCTTCAATGACGTCATCAGGTTTGTCGTGATCTTCATCCTCAAGGTCAATGAGGTCGTCTTTGTCGAGGTCCTCGTTTTTGAGGTCGCTGTCTTCCTCGTCATCTTCGTCATCTGCAAAGTGCTCAGAGGAGGCGACGGAGACATCCTCGTCATCGTCATCCTCGTCAGTGTCTTCAGCAGCTTTGACGTCTTCTTCATCGTCATCTTCATCAGTGTCTTCAGCAGCTTTGACGTCTTCCTCTTCTTCATCATCATCATCTTCGACAGCAGGCAAAGGAGGAAGATCTTCCTCCTCAGCGACCTTCTGATCGTCCTCCTCTTCCTCATCCTCGGTGTCAGCGGGAACAGGAGGAAGCTCGAGGTCATCATCGGTGTCTTCTGCGATGATGTCATCGCTGTCAGATGTGACGCCCTCAGCTAGTCTGTCATCTTCATCATCGTCGTCATCGTCACTGGCGAGAGGTGCAGGTTCACTGACGTCCGAGGTGTCAGTGAACGCGTCGTCACTGCTGTCGTCTTCATCTTTTTCATCGTCTTCATCGGGCAGAGCTGCGTCTTCGTCGCTGTCCTCGACGTCAACGGGCACGTCGGACTCAGACTCTGGCGACTCTTCATCCTCAGAGGTGGAGATGGGCTCAGGAGAAGCTTCATCATCTTCATCTTCATCAGCAGCACCCTCCTTCTCTTCTTCCTCATCCTCATCATCATCCTCATCTTCTTCTGCAGCTGCTGCTTCCTCTTTCACTTCATCTTCATCAGACTCAGCTGCTGCTTCCTTCTCATCTTCCTCGTCTTCATCATCATCTTGCTCCACCTCACCAGCTCCCTCCACCTCCTCTTTCTCCTCCTCCTCCTCCTCTTCCTCCTCTGCCTTCACCTCTTCCTCCTCTTCTTGAGCAGCTTCTTCAACCTCTTCCTCTTTTGGCTCATCCTCCTCTTCATCAGCTTCTCCTTCCTCCTCCTCCTCTTCTTCCTCGCCCTTCTCCTCAACAGCTTCTGCTCCTTCCTCCTCCTCCTCCTCCTCCTCCTCCTCCTCCTCCTCCTCCTCCTCCTCCTCCTCTCCTACAGCTTCTCCTCCCTCCTCCTCTCCTACAGCTTCTCCTCCCTCCTCCTCCTCCTCCTCCTCCTCCTCCTCCTCCTCCTCCTCCTCAACAGCTTCTCCTCCCTCTTCCTCCTCTTCCTCATCTTCCTCCTCAGCAGCTTCTGTTCCCTCTCCCTCTTCTTCTTCCTCCTCCTCCTCTTCCTCCCCCTCCTCCTCTTCAGCTCCCTCTTCTTCCTCCTCCTCCACAACTGCTGCGCCCTCCTCTTCCTCTCCCTCCTCCTCCTCCTCCTCCTCAACTCCTCCCTCCTCCTCCTCCTCCTCATACTCCTCCTCCTCATATTCTTCTCCTTCCTCATAATACTCCTCATCTTCCTCATAATACTCCTCATCCTCCTCATAATACTCCTCTTCCTCTTCATAATACTCCTCTTCCTCCTCCTCCTCCTCCTCCTCTTCCTCCTCCTCCTCCTCTTCTGCCTCCTCCTCCAACTCCTCCTCCTCTAGTTCTTCCTCCTCTCCTGCGTACTCTTCCTCCTCCCCAGCAGCTTCCACTTCGTCTCCCTCTTCTCCTTCCTCCTCTCCCACCTCTTCTTCATCCTCCACGACTTCAACCGCTGGTCGCTGCGTCTTTGCCTGCATCCCTATAACTGTCAGAAACACGTTCACGTTACTCTAACGATCACCGTTACTCTAACGATCATCACTGTTACTCTAACGATCATCACCGTTACTCTAACGATCATCACTGTTACTCTAACGATCACCGTTACTCTAACGATCACCGTTACTCTAACGATCATCACTGTTACTCTAACGATCATCACCGTTACTCTAACGATCATCACTGTTACTCTAACGATCACCGTTACTCTAACGATCACCGTTACTCTAACGATCATCACTGTTACTCTAACGATCACCGTTACTCTAACGATGATTGTTACTCTAACGATCACCATTATTCTAACTATTCACTGATTATTATGATTATGATCACTATTCATTTAAAAACATCAATACAGTGATCAAGTCTTTTCTCTTTAGTTCAATTCAATTGACACATGAACGTTGAAGAACAATTACAGTGGAATTAATTTTATCCTTTATGCGTTCTTAATGAAATTAAAGAAGTGATGATGAAGTAAAGGAGTTACAAAGAGGAAATTAACGCAGACATTTCTCTTGTGTTGTCAACAATCAAACTCAAATATGAAGTGCCAGGCGGGGAGGTACAAACCTTTACTTCGGGACGGTAAAAATTCTCCTAGAACACAGAAAGAATAACGTACATCAGTGACCTGGCAAAACAAACCTGTAGATTTAACTGAATCAAGTTACTGTTGGGATGCAGATTCACAGGCAGCGTTTTAGTGGAAGTTTAGAAGCTTAGAGGAAGCAGCTTTAAAGAAAGTTAGACAGAAACACACCACATACCTCTTCTACTGTTGGTAGTATAATGATTTATTGTCGATGCCTCCATTACTCTACTGTTATGAGGGTGAGGGACGGGTTTGATTATATCCATCTACAGTTAATCTACACGTTCATAGAAAAATAGTAATCAGAAAATACCTTTTACTTTCTTATTCTTCACCTCCACTTCCTCCTCCTCCACCTCCTCCTCCTCCTCCAACCATCTTGAAACTTTGAGATCGTTCATAGATCAAGTCAGCTTGAAACTATCATCATAATAACAATCAAATCTCTGGCAATGATCCATGTTTGTCTTCCTACAGCCCCTCAGCCACACTTTTATGTATTTCTGGGAGCGTTTAACAAAACAGCATAGTCACTGAACTAGATTCTTGCAGTTGCATTATTTATTGACTTCAGACAAGCTGCAGTACATGTGCAGCTCAGTAATGAATTGCACTGAAGCCTTAATGACACTTTGGAGAAACCCAGTCACAGAGAAGAGCACATGTAATGCAGCGCAGCATGAACAAGACAGTCACAGCAGCAAGCAAAGACTTTCAACTGTTGATCTGCAGCAGTTTGCAACAGGAAACACCATCAGAAATGACGTCAATACAAACCTTTTTTTCTCACTGCGTACAGATTTCCTAGAGAAGAAAAGAGGAGAGTGTAAATCAGCTGTAATGATGGAACCGGAGCAAGTATTCATTTATGAGATGTGTGTATCATACCTTCATCTTCATCAGGAGCAATCAGGTTGGCAGCAAATCTGAACGCCACACTGAAAACGCTTGACGATTCTTCCACGACATCTTTCACCGCCTTCATGGGGTCCGAGCCGATCTTGCTGAGGCCTCCTGGTGGAGCAGAGACATTAAGAGAAGCCACAGAGAGACACCAGTCCATTCAGTCATTCATTTAGTGCCGCTGAAGACGCTCTCCATCAAACATATCCAACTTCTGTAAGAGTTTCTGAACTCTTACTCATTTTCTCAATGCAAACAAAGTTTTCATTCAATGCACTGAGAAAATGTCGGTAAAGTCTAGAGCGAAGGGTTAAACTGGGGCGGGCCTGCATGTGTTGAACTGAAGAAGCTGAAATCTGAATTTCAGGATCGGATCAATCGTCTGTAGTAGCAGGGATCACCCACGCTCCCATTTAACCGCTGCAAAAGGCCTTCAAAAAGCACACTGAAGCCTCTTTCATCAAGATATGATTCACAGTTTGATTCATTTTTACGATCACATTTCAGTTTTATTGTGTCATAGTTTGATGAAGGAGGAGCAGTAGTCCCAGTGCAAACACTTTTATCCTAAGACATCTGTGATCAGGGCAGATCTGAAAGAGACGTTTAAAAACTAACAATGGAAAATCAAAATAAATATTGCATAGTTTGTTTTTTGTGCTTATTTTTTTACAGCCTAAACTAGTCTGCAGAGAATAGCTGTGCATATTTTACAGTTTTCCCTGAGTGCAAATAGATTTACTCGAAAAGCAAACAGGCAAAATAAAGACAGCAGAATACATCCAAATAAACAAAAGAGCAGAAAATCTATAAATGAAGGCAGATATTTCAGATTAGACTGATTTATTAAAGATATCCTTTTTTAAATGTTTGAACCTTTTCTGGTTTCACACAGTAGAGATAAAAAACAGGAAACACATGCTAAAGAAATGTCTTCTACACGAACTAAACGACAAACTAACCCTGTAACATCATGTCAAGCATGAAGGCAGCCTCAGAATAAAGCAGCTTGTACCCTACACGTCTACAACCTCACTGCGAAGGCCTCTCTAACATTGAAAGCCAACATTAGCAGTCAATGTTAGATCATTAGTAGTTTTTATCAGCGACTCTGAGCAGAAGCTTCCGGTCTGTGGAGTTAGTAGCAGATAAGGTGCCTTGCCTCTACGGCCTGATTCCTTTAAAACCTTCCTGACGGCAGGAGGTGGGCGACCTGGTTGGATGAGAAACACAGAGGCAATAAGCAAGAAGACATTGAGCAGAGATAGAGGAGGGAGGGGGAGGGGTAAAATAAAGTGTGATGGCATGATGAAGATGAATTTTAATTAATGCTGTGTGAGAAAGAACCAAAGAATGATTCATATTTATATTAAAATCTCTGTGGATGTGTTGATTTGGTTTGTTTTGAGGTGTAATTGTGAATATGAATATGATTCTGTAGAAAGTCTGTTTGTTTTGGTTTTGCTGGGTTAGTCCAGTCTCTTCGTGATCTTCTATAGTTAGAAAACACAGTGAGATGGTCATGTTAGTGTTAGAAAATTAGGACACAACAAATGATTATTTTTTTTTGGAAGCATTGTTTGTTTTAATGTTGTGAGGGGGAATGGATCCAATGCTTGCGACTCAGTAACGTCACCGTTAACGTAATGAACGAGTAGAAATGAGTGAATTTAAAACCAGGAGACGTTCAGAGAGCTGCAAAAAAAACAACATTAAGATGAAATATACATATGATAAGACAAAAATATAACAATATATGACACACTCTCCTCTTTGTTGGCTTACGCCAATAGGACAAATCCTACATCAACTACAGTTCAGTGTTTAACACCATAGTTCCCTTTAAGCTTGCCTAAGACTCTGGAGATGATAGCAAACTTTGTGAAGAAGCACAGGAGGACCTACACCTCCCATAATACCACCGATCATTCCCCTGCTGTAACCTCAGGTACGCTGAGGAATTCCAGCTTCTGCAGCAGTGAGAGTGTCCTGACAGGAAACATCATGATTGGCTGCAGAAATCGAGATGAATTGATAAAAATGTCGATTTGCATATCTGAGCGCTCACAGCAGAAGCTGGTGTCGTTCTTTGCTGAGCCTGAAAGGCCTGCAGACGCTACATGAGGCTGAAAACACAATGATGACTTCATTCTTCAGCTAATATTTTTTATCTTGGGTAAATATTATCCTAAAATGATGCAAGAAGAAATCCATTAATGTTTAGACTGTGCACTCCCCCCTGCACTCATAAATATTCAGCATATTGCTTCAATCTTTCGCACTTTTGAGGTAGTAAACTTCACACCAAGTTACACCACATGCACCGTAATGATAGCATGATTGCCAGACTACCTGGATGCTGAACTTGAGTCAATCATTGAGCTTTTTTTGTAGCACCGCTGCCAGAACCGGCTCCAGTGTCGTTAACTGGATCTGAACCAAGTTCTAATCCTCAAAACCAAGTTAATCTGGCAGCCGCCTACGAGCCAGCCCACATTTAGTGCTCTGGTGCCAGAACAGAGCCTAGTGTGCCAACGCTTAGCCACAATCTGCCTGGCTTGGCTGGCTGTAGTATGAAAGTCTATGAAGTCCACCAAACTTCGGGCAGGAATAATAAAAATATGTTCCTCTCTAGCTCGTCTATTAGTGAATATAAGTGAATGCAGGCCTGAATCTGACACAGAGAAGCTGAGACGTGAATTACAAACCAACAGGACGCCGCCTCTCCTTACCTGAAACGGTCTTGTAGTCCATCAGATCAAACATGATGACAAAAACACAAGACCATGTAATGATGAGAGCCAGAACCAAGATCCAGGCCAGCGGGGAGCTAAAGGTGGACTGGAGGTTATCTACAAAAGTTTTCTTGGACCCTCGCACAGGCGGCGACCCGGCGTCTCCGTTCTTGGCGTCGATGACCATGGTGGTGGTGGTCGACGACCTCACTGGAGGAGCAGAGAAACTGTGTTCAGATCCGGTGTATTAAATCATTAAATAATACAAATACACAGATTTTATTAAAGAATATTCCAGGAAAACCTGCTTAAAAGAGCTCTTTGTTCATTTTCAGGGCACGTTTAGAGACTTTGTTGAGAAATTTGTTCAGCACATTCAACAGCACCACAAACTACAACCACCAAACTGACCAGGAAGTTAAATCAAACTTAATTTCAAGAATCAAGAGAACCAAATTAAGAAAATCATCTTTAGTTTTCTGTAAAGAGGCAAGAACATCCGACAGCTTGTGTTTCTTGTGTCCAGTTGATTTAGAAAATGAGTAATCGACCTTGAAATATAAATCTCACTTCCTTCTTAATCTGTTTTGCATGTATCCAATTACAAAGCGGCTGAAGTAAAAGCAGACTCAACAGCATGGCGGCATAAACCAGCAGTTAGCAAGTATCATCAACAGCAGACCAGCAAAGAGAACTGATTCATAACACTGGAAAATAAAATAATAAAACTGTTATCAGCAGTTAAAGAGATCAAATGAATTCACTGTTGTTAAATTAAATTCACCTTTAAAGTAACTAAGCAGGCATGCTACAACATGCAACTACTAGAATAATTCCTGTGTGTTACTTCATGTGTCTTTCACATGGTGAGGCCATGTTACTAATTTGACAGCTAACGCTCAGTGTGGCGGCTAATCCAAAAATGGAATGAAAAATGTGGCTCGTCGGTGGAGCCGAGGCGGCCTGAGTGCTCAGACAAGCCACCTGTAACAGCACCCACCTGTCAATCAAAGCGTCCTGCATAACTTTAAGGCTTAATATAATGTGAACAGGTGAGTTGTATGTAAATTCACCCTCAGTACAGTTGTCATGAACGGGGAAATTAGCTACAGAGACCAAAACTGATTTGAACATGGGGACTTGGGAACATGGAGACTGACTCACTTCTGCAGCCAGCCTCAAGTGGACGTTAGAGGAACTGCAGTTTGTGGCACTTCTGTGTTACTGCATTCAGTTTTATGCACTATGATGATCTCACCCTTTGTGTTTATGATGAGAAGGTCAAACATTACATTTCTGACCGTACACACTCTCCTTTGGCTTTAAAGAACCGTGCCTGCAGAGCTTCGTGTGTTTCTGACTCTTTTTCACGAAGACACAGGATAATGGTTTAGTTGTGTCACATTGAATTGGATACGGCGTGCTTGTTAATGTCAGCGTGCCACCTGTTGACTCTCTTCAGCTCAGCGTTGGCAGCTACTGTAGGTTACTCCGTTACTGCTGACTCAAACAGCTTAGCAGCGCCCTAAACACACACTGAGACACCTCTGTCTAACCTCATTACAGGCCGCTTCAACACACGAGTGACCGAACACGAAACCTTCAAGTGGCTGCTCGCATTGACAATGAACGGCTGCTATGGAGTTTGTATTGTTAACCATCATTTCTTAATGAAATAGCACCAAAGTCAATACTCAACTTTTAGTTTTTAGTTTCTTCAGTTGTATATTTCATTTTTTACAGTTTCAAATCTTTTTTTTTTTACTTTCAGATCATATATATTTTTATAGTTTCAGACTTCTTGATCTGGCCTGGTGGAGTAATGAATGACAATGGCAATGATCGCAGTACAAGATCAACTAAAAATGCCAGATTTGCAGTTCAACGGTCCAAACTATAAATGTTGAGGTTTCCGTCTTCCACATGCCACAGTGAAGGCATCACAGTATCCGGTTGCGATGGCTCCGCTCCGGGATATTACTCCTGCTTAATAGAGGATCAGTCCTGAGGACTCTGACACTGTCAAAGTTGAGTTTTAAATTAAGAAATATTAATGATTTTGTAGAATTTGTGTAACCTGAGACATCAGGTAGTAGGTTTGAAAAAAGTCCAAGAGTATTCAGAGGGGAGGGTGAGATGCAGATTTCAAATCTAATCTGAATAAATGTTTATGAATTACCAAACGGCAGCCTCCGGGGCTGTGAAGTGAAGCCAACGTGGAAAAATTACATTTTGATGTTGGTGGCACAATCTTACTTGATTTTTTCATGTTGTGCTTCTTTGGCAAACAGCCGACTCAAGAAATCCAACGAAAACGCACTTTGACTGGTGATGCATGGATATGTTATCAGTTCATAAGATGACAGTCCAGTTACCTTTCACTTGTGTTCGTCAATAAGTGGGCGACCACCCAAACTTTGGGGCAGAAGTTCAGGTCAGAGTCTGTGACTCAAACTGTCTTGTAAACTCTGCTACACTGGAAGCTGCCCAGTACAACCACAGTCCCCTGATGTCTAGCTGGAGGCCTTCAGGTCTTTATATACTATATATTTAACCACATACTGTCTTCCTGTATTTCTTCTGTGGAGTTAACACTCTTTGCTTAATTCACGATTCTGCACTCAAGTCCATGAAAACTGGCGTCAGCCATCAGACTGAAACTGCAGTTTTTAACTAAGAATGCCAGCAGTCTGATTGGTCCATCGTAGAGTTTCATCCACAACAATATATCTCGCCCCTCTGCTCAGATTTCCATAAAATCTGGACAGTCCAGTGGCCTTCATGACCTTCATCTAGTTCTACTGTCCGGTCAAATGATTGCCTTTGGTTGCCTGTGCTTTGGCCGAGTGGTTAAATGTGCTTTTTATGTTCCTGGCTTCGTCATGTTGGGCTGCACTGAGGCAGCAATAAATCACTTAAACCTTGAAACCATGTTTTGTTTTTCCACTGACCCCCTGACCTCCCCTCAGCTGCCGCTAAGTTAAAATTTCTACTCATGAGAAACAAGAAATATTAAAACCTTTTGGACGTTATTAATGGGCATTAAACACTTCACCTCTGCTTAGCACCACTTTTCACACCAGTCTCTAAATGCTTTGACCAGCCGTCCATGCACCATGGACTGTGGATGACTTTTGTGTTGCTGCTCTCACTGGGTATCCATGACAGCTCAGCTCAAAGCTGTCATTAGTGGAAGTAGTTGTTCGCCTGTTCAGTCAGAATACAGTGAGGCGTAGTCATAACATTTCCCTAACGAGTGCACGGAGCTGAACAAAGTGCAGCAGAGAGCTTTTTATGATCCAGCTGGTTGAGCACTCTGCTGCTATTAATCATGTTAGGAGCTCGAGTCAAGCTGCTGTTTCCATGTTGCCGAGTACCATCCACTGTAACGTTACTGATCATTTACAGTTTAGGATGCAATAAGTATGACAATGCATCCTAAATACAAACCCCCAAAAACACCAATTATACAGCTACAAATCAATCAAGTGTGGATCATCAGTCTATAGCAACATTGTTTATCTTTTGTACCATGAAATAACATTTCATCTCTGTCATCCGTACGTCTGTTCTCACACTATGTACGGCACTAAGTCACACACACCAACTATTTCACTGATTCTGGTGAAACTGGATCAGATTTTATGGAGAAAATGTTTCCTGGTTTTCCCTCTGATGTCCTCCGGCTGCTCCGCCTCAACTCTCTGTGATTTACAGAGTTTATGATGGACAGTGAAGTAAACTGCTGACAGCTGGAGCTGCTGTTAGCTCATGTTAGCTCAGTCTGTTAGCTGGGCTGTGAGTTTAGAACACCGGTGTTAGTGTTTGTACCACAGGTCACACTTTTTGGACCACCGGGAAGAAGAAGAGGAGGTTTACATGTAAGAGTGTTGAGACAGAGCATGGCAGAGACCAAAAAAGGACGCTGACGGAGGAAGCTACGAAGAGAAAAGGAGAGAGTGAGCGAGCAAGAAGCCGCCGGACAAGAGTAAATCTGGGACTGACTTTTAGTGGTTGGTGAGAGCTTGGTGAAATAAAAGGCTGAAAGACAGACGCCGAGCTGGGCTGACTGCTGCTGGACTAGTCAGTGATATTAGCTGCTGCTGGGTCTGCTGCTGTGACCTGGATGATGATCGGCTGTTGTCAGTTTGTTAGTTTTCGATCATAATACTGTAATACACGAGTACAGCTGTCCATATTTACCACAGTGGGATTACACTGATACATAGTGTTGCTTTAAGGGGCCTGTCACACTCTCACATAGAGCTGTGCTGAGGTCACCAAACTCCATTTACTCCTCAGAATGTCGAGACGCTTTTCCAGCTGTGACATCTCATGTCCAAAACAGGTCAACAATGATGGTGCAAACTGTCTCATTATGAGCGAATGTTTCATGCACAAAGTCAAACGGTGGTGCACAGTTTTGGTTCCATGATCCACAATGTGTTGGTGCTGACTGATCCTATACAGTGCTGCAGACGTCACGCGGGTTCTTAAAGCTGCATTATACAAATAGCCGATACATGAGAGCAGCATATTTTTAGATCCTCCCAATCATGAAATTCCCCTACACACCAGACAGCACAACAACAGAGGGGACTGTGAGCAAAACAAACCATCCAGTCCTGCACAAGCTTCAGAAAGGTGACTGAATATTAACACTTTGTGTGCAGATACTCTACCTTCAACTGCTTCAGTCATGGTTTCAAAATAAAAGTTTCTACTCCGGCAGTAAATCCCTCGTGCAGATTATGTTGCCATGAAAACAAATATTTACGGTAGATCCTCAGCTCCTCGGCGTGATTTAATCCCAGTGTTTTAATTCCAATCTGGCAACGTCAGGTGAATGGCTGGAAAACCCAGAACCCTCTGGCCACCACTGGTAACACTACACCGCTTTTTCCACTCTCATTACTTAAATCTGCATTTTCCCGTTCTTTGTTCCAGAAGTCAAAAAAACCTTTCAGAGCTCCAAATGTTGTTGTTGGGTTTTGTTTTGGTTCTTTTGCAAGGTGGTCCAGAGAGAGCTGACTTCCGTCCCAGTGGATGAAGCTGGGGGAGACAGACAGAGACCAAGTTAAGATGGTCACTGTCTTTGCCCTTTGCCTGGTTGGGGCTTTGGTTGGAGATAGAGCAAGCCAGCCACCACCCTGCCACCCCCCTCTCCACTCAAACACTCTGACAGAATTAGATCGACCACGGGGACTGACGGATGATGGAAGGGAAAGAGGGAAGAGAGAGTTACAAGGTAACTTTATCCAAACAGCCGGTGTCACTGCCGGAGTCACGTGATTACTGTGATTTCACACGACTAAAAATCAGTTAGATCTGCATGAAAAATCCGCCAGCTCGTCTCAACTGGTTCAGATTTCTTTGGATTAGCTTGATTAAAAGTCTGAATCTAATTAGGTACTGTTACATTCATGCCATGTTTCTGAGCCTCAGGCCCCCCGAGTTATTCTTAGAGCAGCTCGCTGCCGCTGGTATTCTGCTTCTCCTTTTTAGGCCAGAGGCGTGACCTTAA
Organism: Nibea coibor; assembly: GCA_023373845.1. Taxonomy (NCBI): domain Eukaryota; kingdom Metazoa; phylum Chordata; class Actinopteri; family Sciaenidae; genus Nibea; species Nibea coibor. The sequence continues at coordinate 19,851,156 of CM041730.1, forward strand.
CACCCCATCCCCCCACCACCAGTCCTCCCCCACCAATGTTAACTAATCCCCCTCCTGCAGACCTCTGCTGCTCGACACAGAGCTGTCATCAAGTGGGAAGAAAGAGAGACAGAGAGAGAAGAGCAGAAAAGCTGAAATGTTCACACTCCAGGTTCAATCGGATTTGCAGTCTTGTGGTGGCACTGGGCGTAAACGACAGGACAGAGCATCAAAAGTGTTTACCTGTCCTGAAGGTGGGGCGAAAAGCCACCGTAGTCTCCCTGCGTCATCACTCTGCATCCCCGATCTCTCCCCAGCAGTTGCTCGTAGGCTCGGCGTGATGGTTTGTCTGTCCCAGCTCAGACTTATGAGCTCTTTCATCCCTATGGCCATCAGACTGTACAGCTCGCAGTCATGGCAGCAGGGACGACAGACAAAGGACAAAATCTGTCTCTGTTTGCAATATTTCCTGGACACTCTGTCATTGGCATTTCTGACTCCATCTGCACGACCTGTGCTACATGCTGTGACTTTCATTCATCTGTCTACAGTCCTTTATCCCATATTTCATATTTTTATTCACAATCACATTTTTATTTCTACTTGAATTGGTCCAGTGACCAGATCAGTGAGTGATGTCTGATTTCGGAGTTGGAAGAAGCTGAACCTGACAAGAAAATATAGCTGCTGTCGTCAAATGAAACACTATAATTCTGATTTTTCAAACTCTAGGCTGCAGAGGCCTCGTACTCCTTTCACGTGAACTTTTGGATGCACAAAATGAAGATGAAGAAACATCAAATCTCTTTAAGCAGAGATGTGTGTGAGGCCAGAACAGACAGAAGGAAGCATTGCAGCAAAAAGTCATGATTGTTTTAGGACAGAAACTTTCCTTACATTTCATCTCTTTGTTTGAGTTTGACATGAATTTGTCCCTTCCTTTCCATCTGATCTCACTTACTAAACACGTCTGCACATTCTCCCTGTATTACTGTGCTGCAGCTAAAATATTATTTGATCACAAGCTCCACAAACATCTATACAGCTTTCACAAGTTATGACGTTACTGCAGAGGATTACACAGCACATTCATTTTGTTCCTTCATTAATTATTGATTGTTAATTATTGATGATTTCTTTGGGAGTTGTTGGGCATCACATGTTTTCTCCACATTGTGCCCACGAATGTCATCAGTGCACAAGCGAGAGTCCTACAGGCCTCGAGTGGATGCTTCCGGGCATCTAAAATGAGAGGATAAATAAAATAATAATTATAATGAGAAAGTGTTTATTGTGCTAATATAATGTTCATCTATTGATTAAATTTAAATAATTTCAGTGACACTTACATGTGAGCAAAGACCAGCACCATTTCAAGAACTCCATGCACCTTTCCAAGAACTCCAAGCAGCATTTCAGTAACATGCAACGTTTCAAGAACTCCAGGCACCATTGCCAGATGATGCTGCGAGTGTTCTGAAAGAGAAACAAAAACAATAATTGTTAGTAATAATGAAACTGAATCATGTGCATGACTTCAGGACTACAGTAATGCTCTGATATCAGTGCACTCCACATATGTCTTTGCCTTTTATCCGTAAATCAAATCGTTACCTGCGAATCACCAAGAAAATCCTTGACCTCAGTCCATGCGGCATCGTTGCGGTTACACTGCAGGAGTTTGCTCTCATGGAACAGACAGTCCACGGTGAGCTTTACATTTGGGTTGCTCACCAGCCTTCCACTTTGAGCTATAACAAGGTCAGGATTGAAGGTGTGATGCATCACCACCAGGATTATTGGTTTACCAGCTGTAAGCACAGAGCAAGAGGAGTTCAGAGGGGAGATCAGAGTTTTCACTTAAAGTGTCACTGGTGTACAAAGAAATTTGACCAATCAGTGTCACGCTGATGACATCTCCTACCTGGAGCGCTCTCCAGGGCCTCTCCGATGTCCGTTCCAACCCGTGAAACAATCGGACAGAAAACCAGAATGTAGTGACTTTCTCTCAGAGAGCTCACTTCGGTTTGACCGATATATCTGAGGTGTTCAACCCAGCCGTGATGAGCCCCGTTAGTTTTTCCCGCCAAGTAGACAAAGAACTTGAACCATGACACTAAACACAGAGAGGACTGAGTCAACATCATGCCAAATATAGTTTCTGAGTAGACACACCATCAACCTGATCTTGATCTCTTCCCGTCACTTAGCAATATTAATTTGTAGTCTCACCTACATTTGAGAAAAATATCTGTCTCTGTGTCAGCTAAATGCTCCACTGTGTCAGCCAGCTCATCTCTAACAGCCTGTCTGCTATCTGGAGCCGGGTGTGACCGTGGATGGTTCTGGTAGCTGTTTCTCTGATAATGTTTCTGATGACAGCGTGGAGAATCAGTTAAAATAACCCTGAAGAACTCAGCTGAAACACACCAGGGAAACTATTATCAATACAAATACTGATCAGAGCAGCTTTAGATGATCGGTTGCAATGACTCATGTGGTTTATTCTCTTTGGTACTGAAACTGCAGTCTTGAATTTTATAGAAAGAAAAAAACAAAACAGTGATTATGTTTCCTCACCAGTTGCCACTTCCTGTTCCTTGTCTCTGAGGAGGAGATAAAGAAACTCTTAGTCAGCAACATTTAACACATGAAGTTGAATGAGTTGTTGTAAATGCGTCACATGTTACTGTATCACAGCTGCTCTGCACAGGATTGAACCAAACCCATAAACCGAAGTTAAAAGAAAAGGGAAATTACCTTAACTGACGGTAACCTGAGCTGTTACCCCCGCTGCATGTTGGACATTGAGCAGTTGACAGCCTCAGACAAACCTCGGTGTTGGACCACAGATGAGAGCTTTGCAGTAGTTATTTAAATCTGAGCTTTTTGTTCATGCCTGCTCATGAAAAATGACAATTTCCTTGTAACGTCTCTGCCTCGTCTGTCTCACACTCGACGGCTTCTCCTTGCGAGTGAAACACTTTCACTTTTGATTTTAAACGTGTTCACATGATGACCACGAGAGGGAGTGCAAACACAGGAGATAAGACCTGAACACAGGAGGAGCAGGAGGAGTAACCTGGAGCAGGGCTCTGACAGATAATATGTGCTGTTTTGTAGAAAACGGAAGCAGCAGTGTGGAATAGGAGCACGTGTTACATGTTTTCACATGTTTACTTCTTAACACAGTCACATGTTTAATTTCTCTGCACATATTTATTCATATCACAGCACACATCTGTGACTGTCATGCGGACATCGTGCCATCACTGTTCTTCACAGTAGGTGTGGTATTGAACCCTGAAATGAAACTTTAGTTTGCGTGATCCAAAATGGGATCTTCGACAGACAAACGTCACATTTCTTTAGAAGCGACGTGACAAACAGAGACGAGCTACACAAATAAGACACCATCACTCAGATGAGTTCATTTTTATTGATTCTCACAGAAAAGTTATTTTACAGAGATGTTTGATCTTCGGTTAAACTCATAACTCAAGCTCCACAAACATCTATAGCAACTTTCACGAGCTACGATGTTACTGCAGAGGGTTACACGCTTAACACAGCACTTTAATTTTGTACTGGCATTAATTTATTTATTGGGATTTCAGTGGGTGTTGTCGGGTTGTCAGCCATCACATATTTTCTCCACACTGTGAACACGACTATCATCGTGGCTGCACAAGTGAGTCCTGCCTTGATCGGATGGTTCCGGCCATCTAAAATGAGAAGATAACAATAAAAATAATACCACGGTCGTCTTCTCCTGAGTCCGAATGAATTCTCCTTCACATATCTCCTTGACCTCATGACGTTTACCATCGAGGAAAAGTGGATAGCAAAGGACTTAGGAGGTCACTTTTCTGACTAGTCTAGTCTTAGATAGAAGGGGTGAGGTCAGACATCTGTCCAATATTTTGAATTGTGTTGTAGTTTCCACTTTTAACCACCCGATGTCAGTGTTACACAAACTTAAGATCTCAAGAGAAACACAGACGCCTCAGTTCTTTTTGTAAACAACAAATAAAGCACTTCTGGCTTCTTTTGGCTCTTTCTGGGAGACGTTATGTTTTTTCTATTGTGCTCCATCATCAGTATCTATAGACTCTTCCACATTTAGCTCCCTTGTGTCGTTCACTTGTTACATTATGTTACTGTGTTCTTATGTCACCCCCATGTGAGATTAATAAAGTTGTTTTAAATAATTTCAGTGACACTTACATGTGAGCAAACACCAGCACCATTCCAAGGGCTTCATGCACCATTGCCAGATGATGCTGCGAGTGTTCTGAAAGAGAAACAAAAACAATAATTATTAATAATAATGAAACTGAATCATGTGCATGACTTCAGGACTACAGTAATGCTCTGATATCAGTGCACTCCACATTGTGTCTTTGCCTTTTATCCGTAAATCAAATCGTTACCTGCGAATCACCAAGAAAATCCTTGACCTCAGTCCATGCGGCATCGTTGCGGTTACACTGCAGGAGTTTGCTCTCATGGAACAGACAGTCCACGGTGAGCTTTACATTTGGGTTGTTCACCAGCCTTCCACTTTGAGCTATAACAAGGTCAGGATTGAAGGTGTGATGCATCACCACCAGGATTATTGGTTTACCAGCTGTAAGCACAGAGCAAGAGGAGTTCAGAGGGGAGATCAGAGTTTTCACTTAAAGTGTCACTGGTGTACAAAGAAATTTGACCAATCAGTGTCACGCTGATGACATCTCCTACCTGGAGCGCTCTCCAGGGCCTCTCCGATGTCCGTTCCAACCCGTGAAACAATCGGACAGAAAACCAGAATGTAGTGACTCTCTCTCAGAGAGCTCACTTCGGTTTGACCGATATATCTGAGGTGTTCAACCCAGCCGTGATGAGCCCCGTTAGTTTTTCCCGCCAAGTAGACAAAGAACCTCTTCCATGACACTAAACACAGAGAGGACTGAGTCAACATCATGCCAAATATAGTTTCTGAGTAGACACACCATTAAACCCAGATACAGCGGATCTTGATCTCTGATATGGAATGTAAGCTGTCGCGTTCATGCATGTAATGCACACATACGCCCATGATTAGTTACAACCTAAAATGTGGTATTAAATAGTAAATGAAGATAAAAGGATCGTTGGCTGGCTCCAAACCAGGTGTAAATGGGTGTCAGGTGTTCCTCTTTTCCACTGTTCAGGATTCAACAATAGTCAACAATAAATAAACTTTATATCAGGAATAAACCTGCCTCCTGCATAAACAAGGGTACTAATACTGTGTGAAAAGTTTGAGAAACACTAATAAGCAGGCACAGAGGAGCATTAGCGTGGTCACTTAGCAGTATTAATTTGTAGTCTCACCTACATTTGAGAAAAATATCTGTCTCTGTGTCAGCTAAATGCTCCACTGTGTCAGCCAGCTCATCTCTAACAGCCTGTCTGCTGCCTGGAGCCGGGTGTGACCGTGGATGGTTCTGGTAGCTGTTTCTCTGATAATGTTTCTGATAAAACAAACAGTGAATGTTTCCTCACCAGTTGCCACTTCCTGTCCCTCGTCTCTGAGGAGGAGATAAAGAAACTGTTAGTCAGCAACATTTAACACATGAATCTGAATGAGTTGTTGTAAATGCGTCACATGTTACTGTATCACAGCTGCTCTGCACAGGATTGAACCAAACCCATAAACCGAAGATAAAAGAAAAGGGAAATTACCTTAACTGACGGTAACCTGAGCTGTTACCCCGCTGCATGCTGGACATTGAGCAGTTGACAGCCTCAGACAAACCTCGGTGTTGGACCACAGATGAGAGCTTTGCAGTAGTTATTTAAATCTGAGCTTTTTGTTCATGCCTGCTCATGAAAAATGACAATTTCCCTGTAACGTCTCTGCCTCGTCTGTCTCACACTCGACGGCTTCTCCCTGCGAGTGAAACACTTTCACTTTTGATTTTAAACGTGTTCACATGATGACCACGAGAGGGAGTGCAAACACAGGAGATAAGACCTGAGACACATACATATATATATATATATATATATATATATATATATATATATATATATATATATATATATATATATATATATATATATATATATATATATATGTGTGTGTGTGTATATATATATATATATATATATATAGAGAGAGAGAGAGAGAGAGAGAGAGAGAGAGAGAGAGAGAGAGACTATATACCGTTGTAGTGCCGTGGGGGCGGGGCTAGAGGGGTGATTGCCGGGATTAGGGCTTTCTCTGGAATCTGATTGGACGTGTCCAGATGTCACTCAGTTTGATTGACAGTTAACTGCCCGTTTAGAAAGTGGCGCGATTTTTGAAACGCAACCGAAGAAGGCAGAATAAATGTCGAGAGGAGCCGCTCCGAGTGAACACATCGGTCTGAAGTGAGTTTTTAAAGTCTCCTGAGGAGTCGTCGTTTTAAACCGTTCACAGTTTGACGGCACGTTCAAGAAATTTTGTCCCCAATAGTTCAACTGTGTGAGTAGGCTAACGATAGCCTGATGCTACATAGCATTAGATTAGCATAATATGGGAAACCGCATCATAGTTAGCTTCAGTAACTGTATTTAGGGACTTGAAAAATCACCTTTTCAGCTCCTCTACACTAATATGTTTGAATTAAATGAGTACAAGGGGGCCTCCGCTCAGGAAAGAGTGCACTATTTAAGCATATACACATGTAGAAGCATATTTAGAAGCACTTAAACCAGGAAAATGACCAAATCTGAGCTAGTAAACAGAGTCTGGCGGGCTAAACACTTCTGACCTAAGGATTTCACAGACAGACATGTTATTAAGACACCAGGGAACTGTGTGTATGACTCCTTTAAATCAATTCAGTTCACAAGAATGTCAATTAGAGCTCAAACTATACTATAATGAATGCCAAGAGATTATCTCAGTGTTCGTGTAGCTTGTTTGCTATTATAAAGGTCTAAATTATAGCCAATTTGCTTTGGCGCTGACGAGCCTACATGATCCAGTTTAATTTTATAGCAGCTAGGCTGGTAGTTGATTTGAAGCTACAGCATGAGAATGTGGACAAATAGTTTAAGATGTGACCTAGCACAATCTTAAGGAGTAACCAGGCTGTCTTATTTTGTACAGGGACAGATAACAATGAAGAGAAAAGGAGAGATCTCCCATTTCTTTTTGTAAAGAAGCACAAATGACGCCTCAGCACAGATATCAGCAGCCCTGGCAGCTCCCAACCTGTGATCAGATCAGGATCAGACACAAGGAGCCAGTCTACCACCAACAGGTCAGAGCGTACAGAGGCAGTGAACTGCCCAGGTCATTGAAAAGTGCAGCCTCACACTGTTGAAAAGAGCACAAAGCAGCAGAAAACATTGTTTGACACAGATGTTTAGTCTTTATTTTAAAACTTGATATTGTTGGGAGACTCATGACTCTACTGCACACACAATTAAACATATCCATGGCATAAAATGTGCATCTCAAAATAACAAAACTGGTAGGGATGTTCCTGATGACTAATTTGACCTATTTTGTTACATTATTGGCATTTAAATGTGAGTAAAAGCGTGAGGAAAATACTGAGATGAGAACTGCATGCACAATATCTTCTACAATACAGTGAATGATCATGAAAACAATGAAGATGCTGTACATGCTAGTACACAAATCAAATGTTTGGGGATAACTTCATATCTGATTATATTCAGGTTTTTATACTTTACTCAATTATACTCGAGCATAATTAGTGTAATCAACTAGTTTTTCTGTTGTTGACCATGTTAGTCCCTAAAACTGAAGAGACCCTTTTTCTTTTTTTTCTGTGATCCTTTGGTGAAGACCTGAAAAAAGAAAGATACAAAAATATACATCAGTATATCATTGACTGTGTGTTTGTGTTAGATCAGTAAATCTAGTCATTACCTCTGAAACTCCTAGGATATTCTGGACCTCAGACCATGCAGTATCATTATGGTGACACTTCAGGAGTTTACCCTCATAAATCAAACAGTCCACAGTGAGCTTTACGTTTGGGTTCTTCACCAGTCTTCTGCTGTTAGCTATAACAAGGTCAGGATTGAAGGTGTGATGCATCACCACCAGGATTATTGGTTTACCAGCTGTAAGCACAGAGAGAACACAACCAAACGAGTCAGAAACAAGATGGAAGTTAAAGTGGGGGTGGCCAAGCTGAGGCATTCTTCCCTTTCTGCCATGGTATTTTTAAACTTGGCAGAGCAAGCTATAGGAGAACTTGAAAAGGAAGCAAACAAACAAGTTTTGTTAGTTAAGGTGTGGTGAGAATAAAGTTGTGGGCCGTAAATCCAAAACAGTGATCTGAAAGACTGCTGTAGACTTCCTCATAACATATCATAGGTTATGAGGAAATAAGTATGCCTTTAATTAATCAGTATGAAAGTGGCCAAACAATGGCTGAAGGAGTTTCCTACCTGGATTGTTCTTCTCAGCGCTCTCCAGGGCCTCTCCGATGTCCATTCCAACTCGTGAAACAATCGGACAGAAAACCAGAATGTAGTCACTTCCTTCAGGAGAGTCCACCTCAGTTTGGCTGATGCTTTTAAACTTTTCAACAAAGTCTCGATGAGCATTGTCAGTTTTTCCCACCAAGTAGACAAAGAACTTTTTCTGCAGCTCTAAAGACAGAGAAGATTGATTGAATCAGCAGTATGCCATAAGGTCAGACCTAGATGATGAAAAAAAAATCTTGAACTTGATTAAACTAGAAAATATATTTAACACATCCCTGAACTTCACTACTTTCATATAGAAGTTCAACTTACGATTGATTACAACATAAAACATACCACATTTCAGATCCACAGAAACATAAAGTCTGAACTCTGTTACAGACACTCTGAACTGCTTTCACTTCTAAGTCATGTGTGTCAGTTATGTTGTCAGTTTTTGAAAACAGTGAATTTGTTTTCTCACCAGCTGGAACCATTTCTCTGAGGAAAAGATAAAGAAACAGAGAGAAACTGTTGGTTAACATGTTTTAACAAATGAGATTAAACTAAACAAGCTGATTAAAATGTGTCACATCGTTTTTTGCTGGTATTAGGGCTTGCTCTGGAACCTCTGGAGAGATAAATTATTTTGGTCCAAGGTATGCCTCACAGGGATTATTTCAAACATTTTCTGAATGTCTACTTACAAAGTAGGTTGGTCGTTTCTTTTTGATGTCTGTGGTGTGTCCACATAAAGAGAAAGAAAGGAAGAGAATGAGTTACAAAAATTATACATGATAAACTAACTGATAATTGGGCTGTGAGTCTGTGATATTTATAGAAAGAAGGCATGATGTGAACCTTCTAAAGGAATAAGTGATGAGAGACGAGGGTAGCAACATTATTCGGCTGGTCAACTAATCATGATAATACCCAATTATCGGAGCTACAAAACTGTCAGTGTTAACAAAGACTCACTGCAAAAGGATTCCGCACAGATGGAATAGTGATCTGAAAGAAAGAAAGAATAAATGATGAGGGATAAGGGTAGAAACATTATTCGGCTGGTCAACTAATCATGATAATACCCAATTATCGGAGCTACAAAACTGTCAGTGTTAACAAAGACTCACTGCAAAAGGATTCCGCACAGATGGAATAGTGATCTGAAAGAAAGAAAGAATAAATGATGAGGGATGAGGGTAGAAACATTATTCGGCTGGTCAACTAATCATGATAATACCCAATTATCAGAGCTACAAAACTGTCAATGTTAACAGAGACTCACTTCAGGAGGCTTCCATCCACTGACCTGTAAGAAAGAAAGAAAGAAAGAAAATTAGTAACAATAATAATCAAACTGCATCATGTTTATAATTTCAGGACCACAGTAATGATCTTTTATCACTCAGCCTAATATCACAACATCAGTGTGTGTTTGTATTAGATCAGTAAAAGTAATCAGTCATTACCTCTGAAACTCCAAAAATCTTCTTGACCTCAGACCATGCAGTTTCATTGCGGTGACACTTCAGGAGTTCACCCTCATAAATCAGACAGTCCACAGTGAGTTTCACATTCTGGTTCTTCACCAGTCTTCTGCTTTCAGCTATAACAAGGTCAGGATTGAAGGTGTGATGCATCACCACCAGGATTATTGGTTTACCAGCTGTAAGCACAGAGAGAACACAACCAAACAGGTCAGAAACAAGAACTCAACACGGGGGTGGCCAAGCTGTGGCATTCATCACTTTCTTGCCATTGAAGTTTTAAACATGGCTGAACATATGGATATGGAGAACTTGTAAATGGATAAGTGCCACATCGAGCACATACAGAGCAACATGACTTTGTCTATGTGGCGTTTGGTGGTGGGCAGACAGCACACAGTTTGTTTATCAGAGCCTTTTTTACTTAAAACAGTTTAAAATGAGGTTTGGGAGTTGACGTGTGGTGAGAGGAAATCTAAAGTAAAGTTGTGAGCTGTAAATCCAAAACAATGATCTGAAAGACACTAAAAAAGACTCAACCACACCAGAAATTATAACAGCACAATTTTGACTGAAATGAATTCATTTCAAAGAGATATGAATGTGAGGCCTGTCATGTTAGAAACATTATGATAAGTTATGAGGAAATAATCTTATAAGTATATCAAGGATTTTTCCTACCTGGATTGCTCTTCTCAGCGCTCTCCAGGGCCTCTCTGATGTCCATTCCAACACGTGAAACAATTGGACAGAAAACCAGAATGTAGTCACTTTCTTCAGGAGAGTGCACCTCAGTTTGGCCAATTCTTTTAAACTTTTCAACAAAGTCTTGATGAGCATTGTCAGTTTTTCCTGCCAAGTGGACAAAGAACTTTTTCCACTGCACTAAAGACAGAGAAGATTGATTGAGTCAATGTTATGCTGTAACATAGTTTTGTGTAGCCACATCATCAGACCCAGATGATTTACTTGATTCATAAAGAAGTTTGACTTATGAACACCCTGGACTTCTCCACTTCTACCCTGCTGATTCAACTCACATGGGCTCTGCTCCATTGGGTCATCTATTTTGTCAGTTTCTGAAGACTGTGGATTTGTGTTCTCACCAGTTGCCTCTTCCTGCTTCATGACTCTGAGGAAGTTGAAAATGTGTCACATATTGCTTGATCAGAGCTGCTCTGCACAGGAATATTCTGAGGCAACAAGATGAAGTTACATAACCTCAGAGGTCTATAAACTATGTTACTCCGATGTCAGTCATTCACAGCCTCACAGGGATTATTTCAAACACTGTCTGTATGTGTACTTACAAATCAGGTTCGTCATTTGTTGACTCTGGTAGAAAGAAAGAAACAAAAAAAGGAAATGAAGAAAATGAGTAACAATAATCAAATTGTCTCAATAATTTAAGGACCACAGTAATGATCCTTTATCACCTACTTATTCATCATAAACTGGAAAAGTTGTTTGGTAACACTTTGTATGCAGACCACATCTATAGTGCATTATAACAACATTCATATGTCTCCACTCATAAACACACATACTGCTTTCTGATACACTTCATCAACAGTCATAAAACATTGTAGATGTGTAAACATGCTACGTAGTTAATTAGTTTTGCTTTTGTCTGTTTTTACGACCGGCAGTTTGTGTGGGGTATTTTATTTTGAAAATCCAACGGATTCTCTTTGTTTTTATTGTGCTTGGCTTCCGCCCGCTCGAGGTGCTATGGGTAAATTGACGCAGTTGCTCGAGTCAAGCGTCAAAAATAGAACAGAAACAGACCACGACGGAGCCGGTGAGGTTTGATACCTTGACGTGTTAAGAATGACTCTTTTTGTTTTTGTGTCGAACAAATCTTCAAAACACAGACTCACTTCCTGTTTAAAACACACCACGGTTACAGGAAATCCACAGAAACAGCCATGAAGTCTGAACTTACAGACACTCTGAACTGCTTTCACTTCTTCAGTTCACATAAACTCTGCTACATCTGCTCTTTAGTTTCAGTTATGTTGTCAGTTTATAAAAACATTCACTTACCAGTTGCCCCTTTTTGCTCCATGTCTCTGAGGAAAAGATACAAAAGAGAAACTGTCAGTCAACATCATTTAACAAATATAATCATTTAACTGTTGAAAATGTGTCACATGATGCCTTATCAGAGCTGACCCGCACAGGATTGTGCCAAGCTCACAAGACAGAGTCCAACCTGTATAAGAGATTTATAGACTGTGTTACTGCGACACAGTCCAGAGGTAATCATTCACAAACTTTTTCTGAATGTCTACTTACAGAACAGCTTGGAGATGTCTTTGTGTTGTCTCTGGTGTATCGGTCTGAAGCCTCGTAGCAAACACAGCTCCTCTGTGTGATGTCTTTGAAAAAAAGTGAAAGTGAAAGTGTTCCACAGCTCCTCCCAGTGAGTAAGCATTTGCTGCAAAACACTTTCACTTATGTTATGCCCCTTTTCTAGCATAACTAGAAAAGGTGTCATGAAACACAAGCAGACACAGAACACTACACAAAGTATGACCACAGTCATAACAATATACTATATATTTAACCACATACTGTCTTCCTGTATTTCCTCTCTAAACTGTGGAGTTAACACGCTTTGTTTCGCCTGCTTAATTCACGATTCTGCACTCAAGTCCATGAAAACTGGCGTCAGCTATCAGACGGAAACTGCAGTTGTTAATTCTCCTTCACATATCTCCTTGACCTCATGACGTTTACCATCGAGGAAAAGTGGTTAGGAAAGGACTTAGGAGGTCACTTTTTTGACTAGTCTAGTCTTAGATAGAAGGGGTGAGGTCAGATGACGGTCCAATATTTTGAATTGTGTTGTAGTTTCCACTTTTAACCACCCGATGTCAGTGTTACACAAACTTAAGATCTCAAGAGAAACACAGATGCCTCAGTTCTTTTAAACAACAAATAAAGCACTTCTGGCTTCTTTTGGCTCTTTCTGGGAGACGTTATGTTTTTTCTATTGAACTGAACTGTGGAAGGCTGGTGAGCAACCCAAATGTCTACCTCACCGTGGACTGTTTCCTCACCAGTTGCCACTTCCTGTTCCTCGTTAATGAGGAGGAGATAAAGAAACTTAGTTAGTCAGCAACATTTAACAAATTAAATGAATCTGAATGAGTTGTTGTAAATGCGTCACATATTACTGTGTCACAGCTGCTCTGCACAGGATTGAGCCAAACCCATAAACCGAAGATAAAAGAAAAGGGAAATTACCTTAACGGACGGTAACCTGCGCTGTTACCCCGCTGCATGTTCAGAGCCTCACAGCCTCAGACAAACCTCGGTGTTGGACCACAGATGAGAGCTTTGCAGTAGTTATTTAAATTTGAGCTTTTTATTCATGCCTGTTTATGAAAAAACGTGTTCATATGATGACCACGAGAGGGCATGCAAACACAGGAGATAAGGAGCAGGAGGACACACACACACACAAACACACACACACACAACAATAAAAAAAAACTATATATAGAGAGAGAGACTATATACCGTTGTAGTGAAGTGGGGGTGGGGCTAGAGGGGTGATTGCCGGGATTAGGGCTTTCTCTGGAATCTGATTGGACACTCCAGGTGTCACTCAGTTTGATTGACAGTTAACTGCCCGTTTCGAAAGTGGCGCGATTTTTGAAACGCAACCGAAGAAGGCAGAATAAATGTCGAGAGGAGCCGCTCCGAGTGAATACATCGGTCTGAAGTGAGTTTTTAAGAGTCGTCGTTTTAAACCAATTTGACGGCACGTTCAAGAAATTTTGTCCCCAATAGTTCAACTGTGTGAGTAGGCTAACGATAGCCTGATGCTACGTAGCATTAGATTAGCATAATATGGGAAACCGCATCATAGTTAGCTTCAGTAACTGTATTTAGGGACTTGAAAAATCACCTTTTCAGCTCCTCTACACTAATATGTTTGAATTAAATGAGTACAAGGGGGCCTCCGCTCAGGAAAGAGTGCACTAATTAAGCATATACACATGTAGAAGCATATTTAGAAGCACTTAAACCAGGAAAATGACCAAATCTGAGCTAGTAAACAGAGTCTGGCAGGCTAAACGCTTCTGACTTAAGGATTTCACAGCCAGACATGTCATTAAGACACCTGGGAACTGTGTGTATGACTCCTTTAAATCAATTCAGTTCACAAGAATGTCAATTAGAGCTCAAAATATACTATAATGAATCCCAAGAGATTATCTCAGTGTCCGTGTAGCTTGTTTGCTATTATAAAGGTCTAAATTATAGCCAATTTATTTTGGCGCTGACGAGACTACATGATCCAGTTTAATTTTATAGCAGCTAGGCTGGTAGTTGATTTGAAGCTACAGCATGAGAATGTGGACAAATAGTTTAAGATGTGACCTAGCACAATCTTAAGGAGTAACCAGGCTGTCTTATTTTGTACAGGAACAGATAACAATGAAGAGAAAAGGAGAGATCTCCCACTTCTTTTTGTAAAGAAGCACAAATGATGCCTCAGCACAGATATGAGCAGCCCTGGCAGCTCCCAACCTGTGATCAGATCAGGATCAGACACAAGGAGCCAGTCTACCACCAACAGGTCAGAAAAGAAAAGAGCACAAAGCAGCAGAAAAACATTGTTTGACACAGATGTTTAGTCTTTATTTTAAAACTTGATATTGTTGGGAGACTCATGACTCTACTGCACACACAATTAAACATATCCATGACATAAAATGTGCATCTCAAAATAACAAAACTGGTAGGGATGTTCCTGATGACTAATTTGACCTATTTTGTTACATTATTGGCATTTAAATGTGAGTAAAAGCGTGAGAAAAATACTGAGATGAGAACCGCATGCACAATATCTTCTACAATACAGTGAATGATCATGAAAACAATGAAGATGCTGTACATGCTAGTACACAAATCAAATGTTTGGGGATAACTTCATATCTGATTATATTCAGGTTTTTATACTTTACTCAATTATACTCGAGCATAATTAGTGTAATCAACTAGTTTTTCTGTTGTTGACCATGTTAGTCCCTAAAACTGAAGAGACCCTTTTTCTTTTTTTTCTGTGATCCTTTGGTGAAGACCTGAAAAAAGAAAGATACAAAAATATACATCAGTATATCATTGACTGTGTGTTTGTGTTAGATCAGTAAATCTAGTCATTACCTCTGAAACTCCTAGGATATTCTGGACCTCAGACCATGCAGTATCATTATGGTGACACTTCAGGAGTTTACCCTCATAAATCAAACAGTCCACGGTGAGCTTTACGTTTGGGTTGTTCACCAGTCTTCTGCTGTTAGCTATAACAAGGTCAGGATTGAAGGTGTGATGCATCACCACCAGGATTATTGGTTTACCAGCTGTAAGCACAGAGAGAACACAACCAAACGAGTCAGAAACAAGATGGAAGTTAAAGTGGGGGTGGCCAAGCTGAGGCATTCTTCCCTTTCTGCCATGGTATTTTTAAACTTGGCAGAGCAAGCTATAGGAGAACTTGAAAAGGAAGCAAACAAACAAGTTTTGTTAGTTAAGGTGTGGTGAGAATAAAGTTGTGGGCCGTAAATCCAAAACAGTGATCTGAAAGACTGCTGTAGACTTCCTCATAACATATCATAGGTTATGAGGAAATAAGTATGCCTTTAATTAATCAGTGTGAGAGAGGCCAAACAATGGCTGAAGGAGTTTCCTACCTGGATTGTTCTTCTCAGCACTCTCCAGGGCCTCTCCGATGTCTGTTCCAACTCGTGAAACAATCGGACAGAAAACCAGAATGTAGTCACTTCCTTCAGGAGAGTCCACCTCAGTTTGGCTGATGCTTTTAAATTTTTCAACAAAGTCTCGATGAGCATTGTCAGTTTTTCCCACCAAGTGGACAAAGAACTTTTTCTGCAGCTCTAAAGACAGAGAAGATTGATTGAATCAGCAGTATGCCATAAGGTCAGACCTAGATAATGAAAATGATGAAAAAAATCTTGAACTTGATTAAACTAGAAAATATATTTAACACATCCCTGAACTTCACTACTTTCATATAGAAGTTCAACTTATGATTGATTACAACATTAAAAAATGACTCTGGGGGAATAAGTTTTGTTTTTGTGTCAGTCCTCGTGTTGTTGGACAAACCTTTAAACCACAGATACACAGTGTGTCACTTCCTGTTTAAAACATACCACGTTTACAGGTCATCCACAGAAACATAAAGTCTGAACTCTGTTACAGACACTCTGAACTGCTTTCACTTCTAAGTCATGTGTGTCAGTTGTGTTGTCAGTTTTTGAAAACAGTGAATTTGTTTTCTCACCAGCTGGAACCATTTCTCTGAGGAAAAGATAAAGAAACAGAGAGAAACTGTTGGTTAACATGTTTTAACAAATGAGATTAAACTAAACAAGCTGATTAAAATGTGTCACATCGTTTTTTGCTGGTATTAGGGCTTGCTCTGGAACCTCTGGAGAGATAAATTATTTTGGTCCAAGGTATGCCTCACAGGGATTATTTCAAACATTTTCTGAATGTCTACTTACAAAGTAGGTTGGTCGTTTCTTTTTGATGTCTGTGGTGTGTCCACATAAAGAGAAAGAAAGGAAGAGAATGAGTTACAAAAATTATACATGATAAACTAACTGATAATTGGGCTATGAGTCTGTGATATTTATAGAAAGAAGGCATGATGTGAACCTTCTAAAGGAATAAGTGATGAGAGACGAGGGTAGCAACATTATTCGGCTGGTCAACTAATCATGATAATACCCAATTATCAGAGCTACAAAACTGTCAGTGTTAACAAAGACTCACTGCAAAAGGATTCCGCACAGATGGAATAGTGATCTGAAAGAAAGAAAGAATAAATGATGAGGGATAAGGGTAGAAACATTATTCGGCTGGTCAACTAATCATGATAATACCCAATTATTAGAGCTACAAAACTGTCAGTGTTAACAAAGACTCACTGTAAAACGATTCCACCCAGATGGAATAGTGATCTGAAAGAAAGAAAGAATAAATGATGAGGGATAAGGGTAGAAACATTATTCGGCTGGTCAACTAATCATGATAATACCCAATTATCAGAGCTACAAAACTGTCAATGTTAACAGAGACTCACTTCAGGAGGCTTCCATCCACTGACCTGTAAGAAAGAAAGAAAGAAAGAAAATTAGTAACAATAATAATCAAACTGCATCATGTTTATAATTTCAGGACCACAGTAATGATCTTTTATCACTCAGCCTAATATCACAATATCAATGCACTCCACATTGACTGTGTGTTTGTATTAGATCAGTAAAAGTAATCAGTCATTACCTCTGAAACTCCAAAAAACTTCTTGACCTCAGACCATGCAGTATCATTGCGGTGACACTTCAGGAGTTTACCCTCATAAATCAAACAGTCCACAGTGAGATTTACGTTCTGGTTCTTCACCAGTCTTCTGCTTTCAGCTATAACAAGGTCAGGATTGAAGGTGTGATGCATCACCACCAGGATTATTGGTTTACCAGCTGTAAGCACAGAGAGAACACAACCAAACGAGTCAGAAACAAGATGGAAGTTAAAGTGGGGGTGGCCAAGCAGAGGCATTCTTCCCTTTCTTGCCATGGTATTTTTAAACATGGCAGAGCAAGCTATAGGAGAACTTGAAAAGGAAGCAAACAAACAAGTTTTGTGAGTTAAGGTGTGGTGAGAATAAAGTTGTGGGCCGTAAATCCAAAACAGTGATCTGAAAGACTGCTGTAGACTTCCTCATAACATATCATAGGTTATGAGGAAATAAGTATGCCTTTAATTAATCAGTGTGAGAGAGGCCAAACAATGGCTGAAGGAGTTTCCTACCTGGATTGCTCTTCTCAGCGCTCTCCAGGGCCTCTCCGATGTCTGTTCCAACTCGTGAAACAATCGGACAGAAAACCAGAATGTAGTCACTTCCTTCAGGAGAGTCCACCTCAGTTTGGCCGATTCTATTAAACTTTTCAACAATGCCTCGGTGAGCGTTGTCAGTTTTTCCCGCCAAGTGGACAAAGAACTTTTTCCACTGCACTAAAGACAGAGAAGATTGATTGAGTTAATGTTATGCTGTAACATAGTTTTGTGTAGCCACATCATCAGACCCAGATGATTTACTTTACTACCATGTTGACCCAACTCACATGGACTCTGCTCCGTTGCCTCATTTACACTGTCTGACTGTGGATTTGTGTTCTCACCAGTTGCCACTTCCTGTTCCACGTTTCTGGGGAAGAGATCAAGAAACTGTTAGTCAGCATCATTTAATGAATGAGATTAAAGTAAAGCAGCTCCCATATTGTTTCAGCAGAGCTGTCCTGCACAGGAAAAAAACAAAACAACCCTGGACATAAAAAAAACCTTGGATATCTATAAAAAAAACATAGTCATTGACAGCCTAACAGGGATTATTTCAAACATTTTCTGCATACTTACGAAGCAGGTTGGTCATTTCTTTGTGATGTCTGTGGTGTGGCCACATAAAAAGAAAGAGAGTAACAGTAATATTTAAACTACATCATGTGTATAATTTCAGGACCAAAGCAATGATCCTTTATCACTTCATATCAATGTCAGTGTACTCCACATTCATTGTGTTTGTATTAGATCAGTAAATCCAGTCATTACCTCTGAAACTACAAAACTCTCCTTGAGCTGAATCAACAGAGTTTCATTACGGCGACACTTCAGGAGTTTACCCTCGTAGAACAGACAGTCCACAGTGAGCTTTACGTTTGGGTTGTTCACCAGTGTTCCACTTTCAGCTATACCATGGTCAGGATTGTTCGTGTGATGCATCACCACCAGAATTATTGGTTTACAACCTGTTAACACAGATAGAACACAACCAAACAAGTCAAAAACAAGATGGAAGTTAAAGTGGGAGATCGGTTTGTTATTCCATTTGCTGGCTCATAGCCACGGGGATAACTAATCTGTGGTGCCCATCCCTTTCTTGCCATGGTATTTTTAAACATGGCTGAACAAGCTATATGGAGAACTTGCTAAGAAACAACTGCCAGTTCACATATCTATCACATACAGAGCAACATGACTTTGGCTTTGACTATCTGGTATTTGCCTTTTCAAAGAGTTGTGAATATGAGGCCTGTCCTGCTATTAACATTATAAGCCTCCTTTAACTAATCAGTGTGAAATTAGCCAAACAATTGCTGAAGAAATTTCCTACCTGGATTGTTCTTCTCAGTGCTCTCCAGGGCCTCTCTGATGTCCGTTTCAGGTTGTGAAACAATTGGACAGAAAACCAGAATGTATTCACTTTCTTCAGGAGAGTCCACCTCAGTTTGGCCAATTCTTTTAAACTTTGCAACAAAGTCTTGATGAGCGTTGTCAGTTTTTCCTGCCAAGTGGACAAAGAACTTTTTCCATGGCACTAAAGACAGAGAAGATTGATTGAGTCAATGTTATGCTGTAACATAGTTTTGTGTAGCCACATCATCAGACCCAGATGATTTACTTGATTCATAAAGAAGTTTGACTTACGAACAGCACCCTGGACTTCTCCACTTCCACCCTGCTGATTCGACTCACATGGGCTCTGCTCCATTGGGTCATCTGTGTTGTCAGTTTCTGAAGACTGTGGATTTGTGTTCTCACCAGTTGCCTCTTCCTGCTTCATGACTCTGAGGAAGTTGAAAATGTTTCACATATTGCTTGATCAGAGCTGCTCTGCACAGGAATATTCTGAGGCAACAAGATGAAGTTACATAACCTCAGAGATCTATAGACTAAAATAAATGTTACTATTATATTATTATACTATTATAACATTGTCTGCATGTTTACTTACAAAGCAGCTTGGTCATTTGTTGGCTCTGGGGGAAAGAAAGAAAGAAAGAAAGAAAGAAAGAAAGAAAGAAAGAAAGAAAGAAAGGAAAGGAAAGGAAGGAACAATAATCAAACTGCATCATGTGTATAATTTCAGGACCACAGTAATGATCCTTTATCACCTACTTATTCATCATAAACTGGAAAAGTTGTTTATGCATTATAACTACATTCACATGTCTCCACTCATAAACACACATAATGCTTACTGATGCACTTTATAGATGTGACTTATAATGAATTATAACTTTAAAGACTTTAGGACTTTTAACTTTAGGAAACAAAAATTATTACTTCAAGACTCAACTGTGCGTCCTCAAGTTTGAGTCTCTCTTTGATTTGTCATGTGACAGGCTGTGTGACAATCAGTACACAGCGGTTTGTTCATACAGATCGGTCTTTTGTTCATTTGATTTACTTTACTACTTTACTTACGATCAACATCCTGGACTTCTCCACTTCTACCCTGCTCCATTAGGTCATCTGTGTTGTCAGTTTCTGAAGACTGTGGATTTGTGTTCTCACCAGTTGCCTCTTCCTGCTTCATGAGTCTGAGGAAGTTGAAAATGTTTCACATATTGCTTGATCAGAGCTGCTCTGCACAGGAATATTCTGAGGCAACAAGATGAAGTTACATAACCTCAGAGATCTATAGACTAAAATAAATGTTACTATTATATTATTATACTATTATAACATTGTCTGCATGTTTACTTACAAAGCAGCTTGGTCATTTGTTGGCTCTGGGGGAAAGAAAGAAAGAAAGAAAGGAAAGGAAAGGAAGGAACAATAATCAAACTGCATCATGTGTATAATTTCAGGACCACAGTAATGATCCTTTATCACCTACTTATTCATCATAAACTGGAAAAGTTGTTTATGCATTATAACTACATTCACATGTCTCCACTCATAAACACACATAATGCTTACTGATGCACTTTATAGATGTGACTTATAATGAATTATAACTTTAAAGACTTTAGGACTTTTAACTTTAGGAAACAAAAATTATTACTTCAAGACTCAACTGTGCGTCCTCAAGTTTGAGTCTCTCTTTGATTTGTCATGTGACAGGCTGTGTGACAATCAGTACACAGCGGTTTGTTCATACAGATCGGTCTTTTGTTCATTTGATTTACTTTACTACTTTACTTACGATCAACATCCTGGACTTCTCCACTTCTACCCTGCTCCATTAGGTCATCTGTGTTGTCAGTTTCTGAAGACTGTGGATTTGTGTTCTCACCAGTTGCCTCTTCCTGCTTCATGAGTCTGAGGAAGTTGAAAATGTTTCACATATTGCTTGATCAGAGCTGCTCTGCACAGGAATATTCTGAGGCAACAAGATGAAGTTACATAACCTCAGAGGTCTATAAACTATGTTACTCCGATGTCAGTCATTCACAGCCTCACAGGGATTATTTCAAACACTGTCTGTATGTGTACTTACAAATCAGGTTCGTCATTTGTTGACTCTGGTAGAAAGAAAGAAACAAAAGAAGGAAATAAAGAAAATGAGTAACAATAATCAAATTTCAGGACCACAGTAATGATCCTTTATCACCTACTTATTCATCATAAACTGGAAAAGTTGTTTGGTAACACTTTGTATGCAGACCACATCTATAGTGCATTATAACAACATTCATATGTCTCCACTCATAAACACACATACTGCTTTCTGATACACTTCATCAACAGTCATAAAACATTGTAGATGTGTAAACATGCTACGTAGTTAATTAGTTTTGCTTTTGTCTGTTTTACGACCGGCAGTTTGTGTGGGGTATTTTATTTTGAAAATCCACCGGATTCTCTTTGTTTTTATTGTGCCTGGCTTCCGCCCGCTCGAGGTGCTATGGTTAAATTGACGCGGTTGCTCGAGTCAAGCGTCAAAAATAGAACAGAAACAGACCACGACGGAGCCGGTGAGGTTTGATACCTTGACGTGTTAAGAATGACTCTTTTTGTTTTTGTGTTGAACAAATCTTCAAAGCACAGACTCACTTCCTGTTTAAAACACACCACGTTTACAGGAAATCCACAGAAACAGCCATGAAGTCTGAACTTACAGACACTCTGAACTGCTTTCACTGCTTCAGTTCACATAAACTCTGCTACATCTGCTCTTTACTTTCAGTTATGTTGTCACTTTATAAAAACATTCACTCACCAGTTGCAATGTCTTGCTCCATGTCTCTGAGGAAAAGATACAAAAGAGAAACTGTCAGTCAACATCATTTAACAAATATAATCATTTAACTGTGTCACATGATGCCTTATCAGAGCTGACCCACACAGGATTGTGCCAAGCTCACAAGACAGAGTCCAACCTGTATAAGAGATTTATAGACTGTGTTACTGCGACACAGTCCAGAGTTAATCATTCACAAACTTTTTCTGAATGTCTACTTACAGAACAGCTTGGAGATGTCTTTGTGTTGTCTCTGGTGTATCGGTCTGAAGCCTCGTAGCAAACACAGCTCCTCTGTGTGATGTCTTTGAAAAAAAGTGAAAGTGAAAGTGTTTCACAGCTCCTCCCAGTGAGTAAGCATTTGCTGCAAAACACTTTCACTTATGTTTTACAGATTAATAATGATCTGTAATTAGATGTGAGGACGGTCTGTGGTGTCAGATGCAGCAATAAGATTTTATAAGAAAGTCACTTCTAACTTGCACTAGAGCTGTCTCTGATGATGATGACTGACTGAAAATCCTCAGATCAACTGTAGATATGGAGAAAGTCACATAACCGGTTGGTGACAGAT
Source organism: Nibea coibor (assembly GCA_023373845.1). Taxonomy (NCBI): domain Eukaryota; kingdom Metazoa; phylum Chordata; class Actinopteri; family Sciaenidae; genus Nibea; species Nibea coibor. The sequence goes on from CM041730.1 coordinate 19,873,729, forward strand.
TTCTCAAGAATCTTCGAGACAAAAGGGAAGTTAGATATCGCTCTGTTATTGGCTAAAACCTCTGGATCAAGTGTTTTAATTACAGCTGCTTTAAAGGACCGTGGTACACATCCTCTAAAAACAGTAATATGTCAGAGTCCTCTCACAGGGAGTGTTAGGGGACAACGTGTTCATGTTTGACCAGGTTAGCTGTAGATAAACCAAACCACACCTCCTCTGCGCAGGTACACCAACCAACCAGTAGGTGTCATTGGTGCAGCAGTGAGAACCTGATCCATTACAGCTCATGTCAATGTTATCTGTCAGCACTTTTAATAATTTATAAACATTTATCAAATGAATTTTTGTTAATGATTAGATATGACCAACTAAATAATTAGACGTTTTCTCGGCTGCATGTTTCGTTGTGAGTCAAAACGAGAACTGAAACCTGGATCTGTATTTTTTACGAGACACGACACAAATATGATGAATCATTTCAGCTGATCCATTTTTATTTATTCTTCTTCATGAAGGAAAAACATTATCTTGATACACACACACACACACACACACACACACATATGGAAACATATACGTCATATAATGCATTTAAAAATCATAATTACTGGTAGGGATGTTCCTGACCACTTATGTTGCCGTTGATGAAACAATATTTTGAAATTTAAACTTAAGAGACCACACACACAGGCAGGCAAACAACTTACTCTACTGAGGTATATATATATCCTGTTTCATTCATTTCATAACTGTCTGGTGTGAAATGATGAGATCCGGGCTAGTGGCAGAGGGTGCATCAGTTGTTTGGGCTGTTAAACAACTGTGAACATCTGCAAAGTGTGACTGCATCCCTCTCCGGATCAAGGCTAGTACAAGCCAATCAAACAATGACTGTGTCGGGATGCTGGAGCACTGAAACAAAGAAAGAAAACGAGTAACAATAATAATCAAACTGCATCATGTGTATAATTTCAGGACCACAGTAATGATCCTTTATCACTTCATATCAATATCAGTGCACTCCACATTCATTGTGTTTGTATTAGATCAGTAAATCTAGTCATTACCTCTGAAACTCTAAACTAAATTTTTCTCGACCTCAGTCCATGCAGTTTCATTGCGGTGACACTTCAGGAGTTCACCCTCATAGATCAGACAGTCCACAGTGAGCTTCACGTCCTGGTTCTTCACCAGTCTTCTGCTTTCAGCTATAACAAGGTCAGGGTTGAAGGTGTGATGCATCACCACCAGGATTATTGGTTTACCACCTGTAAGCACAGAGATGAACCACAACAAGTTAACCAACCAGTCTATCTGGGGTTTGGTGCTGGACAGGAAGCACGCAGTTTACATATCAGAGCCGTTTTGTTTAAAACAGATTCAGAGGTGGAGGCCAGTAAAGTTTTAAGGAGTTTATAACGAGAATAAACACAAAGAGGAGGTGGTTCTGGCCGAGGGTTTGCTGGTGTTGGAGGTGAAGAAAGGCAAACAGATCAGAGGATTCACTCGAGGACACTGGCTGAAGAAAGCAAAGCTTACTGGAGAACTGCACACAGATAAAGACTTGAATGAGTCACTACTTTGGAAAACACGCTGGTGAAACATGAGAGTAATGCTGGACAATCACTACAAGCTCAAAAGGTACAACAGACACAACATTTTACTGACTGCAACAGGGTTCATAATAGAATAATCTGGTTAACATGGATCCTGCAAACAGATAACTGGGGGCAAGTTCTAACCACCCGAGGTGCTCACAGGTGGGCAGAACATTTCATGTGACCATGTGCTGGTCTGGGTAACAAGGTTTACCTGTGTCTATAAAAGCCTGGCTCCTGTGCCAGATTACCCTGTATCCATATCCCGTTGCAGTCAGTAATGTTCTGTGGCTTAAACCTTGGTGCTTCCTGAACTTCTAGTGATTTGTCAGGATTACTCGTGTGTGTTTCAGCATGTTTTCAGACTGCAACCTTTGTAGTACCTCTCTATTGTTGACATCAAGACTCATTCCAAGTTTTTCCAGGTTCTACAGTGTCTTCCTTCAGCCAGTGTTAAATCCTCTGATCTGCTTGCCACTTGCTGTTGCTTGCTGGAAACAATGTTTAGGAGTTGACGTGTGATGAGAGTAAATCTAAAAGGTTAAGTTGAAGGCCGAAAATCCAAAACAACAATCTAAAAGAGTAAGTAAGTATAGCATAAGTATACAAATGAAATTTACTACCTGGAGTGCTCTCCAGGGCCTCTCCGATGTCGGTTCCGACTCGTGAAACAATCGGACAGAAAACCAGAATGTAGTCACTTTTTTCAGGAGAGTCCACCTCAGTTCGGCCGATGCTTTTAAACTTTTCAACAAAGTCTTGATGAGCGTTGTTAGTTTTTCCCGCCAAGTGGACAAAGAATTTTTCCACTATAAAGACAGAGAAGATTGATTGGGTCAAAATTGTGCTGTAACATAGTTGTGTGTGTCCACCTCATCAGACCCAGATGAAGGAAAAATATTAATTAAAAATTGGTTGTGCTGGATTCATCCTCATTGGGAAAGGTATTGAATGCATCCCTACTTTACTACTTTCACAAAGAAATACAATTTAAGGTTAAAATCTGATTCAGATAAACTCTTTGTGTTCTTACCATCTACTAGTTCGAAGCCCTCGTCTCTGAGGAAAAGATAAAGAAACAGACAGAAACTGTTAGTCTACATCACTTAACAAAATGAGATTAAACTAAAGGAGAAACTGAAAATGTGTCACATGTTGTTTTCACAGCTGCTCTGCACAGGATTGTGCTGTTACTCTGATGTATGGTCGAGAGTCACAGATTTTTTATTTCAAACATTGTCTACATGTCTACTTACGAAGTAGCTTCATTTGTCTCTGGTAGAAAGAAAGAAAAGAAAGAAACAAAAATGAGTAACAATAATAATCAAACTGCATTATGTGCATAATTTCAGGACCACAGTAATGATCCTTCAACACCTACTTATTTGTCATAAAATGTCTCCACTCATAAACACACATACTGCTTTCTGATACACTTCATCAACAGTCATAAAACATTGTAGATGTGTAAACATGCTATGTAGTTAATTAGTTTTGCTTTTGTCTGTTTTTACGACCAGCAGTGTGTGTGGGGTATTTTATTTTGAAAATCCAACGGATTCTCTTTGCTTTTATTGTGCCTGGCTTCCGCCCGCTAGAGGTGCTGCTCACATCAACGTCAAAAATCTTCAAAACACAGACTCACTTCCTGTTTAAAACACACCACGGTTACAGGAAATCCACAGAAACAGCCATGAAGTCTGAACTTACAGACACTCTGAACTGCTTTCACTGCTTCAGTTCACATAAACTCTGCTACATCTGCTCTTTAGTTTCAGTTATGTTGTCAGTTTATAAAAAAACATTCACTCACCAGTTGCCCCTTCTTGCTCCATATCTCTGAGGAAAAGATACAAAAGAGAAACTGTCAGTCAACATCATTTAACAAATGTGTCACATGATGCCTTATCAGAGCTGACCCGCACAGGATTGTGCCAAGCTCACAAGACAGAGTCCAACCTGTATAAGAGATTTATAGACTGTGTTACTGCGACACAGTCCAGAGTTAATCATTCACAAACTTTTTCTGAATGTCTACTTACAGAACAGCTTGGAGATGTCTTTGTGTTGTCTCTGGTGTATCGGTCTGAAGCCTCGTAGCAAACACAGCTCCTCTGTGTGATGTCTTTGAAAAAAAGTGAAAGTGAAAGTGTTCCACAGCTCCTCCCTGTGAGTAAGCATTTGCTGCAAAACACTTTCACTTATGTTTTACAGATTAATAATAATGTAGTCTGTAATAAGACGTGAGGACGGTCTGTGGTGTCAGATGCAGCAATAAGATTTTATAAGAAAGTCACTTCTAACTTGCACCAGAGCTGTCTCTGATGATGATGATGATGATGATGACTGACTGAAAATCCTCAGATCAGTAAGAGATAAGACATGAACGCAGCGGGAGGAAGGCGTGTTCAGGTTTAACCAGGTTAGCTGTGCAGTAAGCCACACATCCCTCCCACCAGGTGTCAACGGTGCAGTGACGAGGACGAGACACCACGAGTCACCATAGTCGAGGTGGTGGTGTGTCCAGATATGAACTGGACCCTGAACTTAAACTCTTCTACATTCAAATCACCTGGATCTGTATTTTTACGACACCTTTACCTCATCTTTGATGGACATCTATAACATTTGTTACATTTACAGAGACAACAAACACACAAATGTCATTTCAATTCGTTCAATTTTATTTATTCTTCATGAAGGAAAAACATATACTTGGTATTTGAAATAGCACAAAGCAGCAGCAAACATTATTTTACACAGATGTTAGTGTTTGTTTAAAAACGTGATATGTTCAGATGACACATGACTCGATTGTACACACATATAGCATAAACATAATTATGCTATAAAACTTAATCTCAAAAACACAAATACTGAAATTATGAAAGCACACAATATGGACAGGACAAAGCAGCAAATATTATGATCGTTGATTATTTTACACAGATGTTTATTGTTCGTTTTAAACCTTCAGTCGACTCACGACTATAATGCACACACATCTAAACATGCTGCATACTTCATGCCAGACCACCACCTGACGACTGCACATGCACATCCCTAATCCCTAATTATGGGGACGGTGAAGTACGTCTTCTATGAGAAGGTATGCAACACAATCCATTGCTGGAGACCTGAAAGAAAGAAAGAAAGAAAGAAAGAAAGAAAGAAAATGAATAACAATAATAATCAAATTGCATTATGTGGATAATTTCAGGACCACAGTAATGATCCTTTATCACTTAATATTAATATCAGTGCACTCCACATTGACTGTCTAAATTCAGTAAAGTCGTTACCTCCAAAGAGGATTTTCTGGGGGATTTTTCAGACATCATCTCAGCCCTTGATTCTCCACTTCTACCCTGCTGACTCGACTCAGATGGACTCTGCTCCACTGGCTCACTTGCGTTGTCAGTTTTTGTAGACTGTGGATTTGTGTTCTCACCAGTTGCCCCTTCCTGCTTCATGACTCTGAGGAAATGATAAAGAAACAGAGAGAAACTGTTAATATGTTTAACAAATAAGATTAAACTAAAGGAGAAGTTGAAAATGTGTTGCAGCTGTGATGAAGCAAGCAGACAAGACAAAATTAAAAAAAAAAAAAAACAACAACATTGGACATCTATAAAAAAACGTAGTCATTCACAGCATCTCAGGGATTATTTCAAATACTTTATGTTTACTTACAAAGCAGCTTGGTCATTCCTTCGTGATATCTGTGGTGTGTCCACATAAAGAGAAAGAAAGAAAGAAAATGAGTAACAATAATAATCAAATTGCATCATGTGGATAATTTCAAGACCACGGTACACACAACATCACAACATCAGTGCACTCCACATTGACTGTCTAAATTCAGTAGTCATTACCTTCGAAAAGCATTTTATGGAGGATTTTTTAAAAATCTTCTGGACCTCAACCCATGCAGTTTCATTGCGGTGACATTTCAGGAGTTTACCCTCATAGATCAGACAGTCCACGGTGAGCTTCACGTTTGGGTTGTTCACCAGTCTTCTGCTTTCAGCTATAACTTGGTCATGACTGAAGGTGTGATGCATCACCACCAGGATTATTGGTTTACCAGCTGTAAGCACAGAGAGAACACAACCAAATCATTTAGTTTGTCTTCCATTTGTAGCTCATAGCACGGTGGTGGCCGAGTTGTGGCACTCATCCCTAGTCTCTCCTAATCAGACCAGGTTTTCCCAAGAAGTCTTCCGATTGTCTACGAAGCTCTCATCGTTTGCCGGACACCATTACCACCAATGCCGGGCAGCCGGCTAGCTGAACCTACACTTAGTCGGCCAACACCGACTACAAACAAGGAAAAGTTTTTTCAGTAGAGTTTTGCTACCTGCAAATCAACAAATAACTTACATTTATTACTTTAACGTTGTTGGAATATGCTTCCTGTAAAACAGTTCAGGGGAATAGAAAGTCATCATTTCCTCAGAATGTACAACAGCACAGTTTCTTTGTACTTTGGACTGAAATCAATGTATTTCAAATAGATGTGAATGTGGGCCCTGTCCTACTAAAAACACGTTATAATTAGGAATAAGGAAATAAAGAAATAAGTATACCTTTTCTCCTCAGTGTGAAAGTGGCTAAAGCAGCTGAAAGAATTGCTTACCTGGAGCGCTCTCCAGGGCCTCTCCGATGTCCGTTCCGACTCGTGAAACAATCGGACAGAAAACCAGAACGTAGTGACTTTTTCCAAGAGACTCCTTCTCCTTTTGGCCAATTTTTTCTAACTTTTTAACAAAGTCTCGATGAGCGTTGTTAGTTTTTCCTGCCAAGTGGACGTGGAACTTTTTCCACGGCACTAAAGACAGAGAAGATTGGTTGAGTACACAGAGTACCAATTCGTTTAAAAATAAAACAAAAAAAAACAATGAATTTGTGTTCTCACCAGTTCCCCCTTCCTGCCCCATGTCTCTGAGGAAAAGATAAAGAAACAGAGAGAAACCAACAGATTGTGAGAATAGTTTCAATTAAATAACCTTGGAGTCATTATAGACAGGATTATACATATCTGTATTTATCAATTTACAGCTTTTAACATTTATCTGTAGAAAATATTTTAAATAAACACAGCCTACATCCAGCCTGTGAGCATTTCATTTTTCTGGACTTTTTGTATAAAGCTCTAGAGCTCTTCTGTAGTGGAGGTCGGCAGTGGGGCTGCCACTGATCGTCTCCTTGTAGACTGTTCCCAGGTCAGTCTTAAAAAAGTACAAACGTGTAAATCATGAGGGTGAGGCCAGTCTCTAGATCCTACTCCTTGCACCTCTCCTTGCATCTTTCCCTGCTCCTTTCCTCGCTCCTCTCCTTGCTGCTCCTCTCTTCACTACTCTCATTGCTCCTTTCTAGTGGTGTGTCGGTTGTGGATGTTTTACTCAATATGAACTAATCTTTTATATGACTCAGGAGTAATGAGTCGTCTCAGTGAGTGATCCGTTCACTTTCATGAGGTACGCTGCCTCGCCACAAAGCAGCATGGCTGCTCAGGCTGTGTGAGGAGCAGTCAGTGCTGCGGGTCAGGCTGTGTGAGGAGCAGCCAGTGCTGCGGGTCAGGCTGTGTGAGGAGCAGTCAGTGCTGCGGGTCAGGCTGTGTGAGGAGCAGAGGAGCATTTGTCACGTTTACACCGGCCACCAGAGGGCTACAGCGCTGCACTAGTGAATGAACGAAATTAACAAAATGACTCATAAAAAGTTCATTTCACCGTCCGAGAGTCAGAGATCCGAGTCACTTAAAAGACTCGAACTTAACAACAGTACTCATTTCCTCTCATCTCTCCCTGCTCCTCTCTTCACTCCTCTCTCTGCTCCTCTGGACATACAGAGCAGCTAATTAATGCAGCTAACGCTACTTAGCAACTTAAAAAGCTGTTCACGTCAGCTTGAGAAACTGCAGCATTTATGAACAGACAAACTTCCTGCTAATCTCTCCGTGCTGTCTCTTCTCCGTCACCGCTCGCTTGTTGCACGCCGCCATAAGGAGCTACGCTAACGTTACGCCAATGTTACGCTAACGTTACGCACTCGTTTGAAGAATGACAAGCGGGTCCGACGGGATTTGATGCGTTAGTTCACGAATACAGGGAAACACCGAGTCCTCACACATTCCGCTTTGTCATAGCTGCTATGCACAAGACTGTGCGGAGTCCGTAAGACGAGTAACCTTTGAGATCTCTGAACTGTGGCTGAGCCGCAGGGCAGACACACAACAGTTACTGTAACTGTACTGTACAGGTAACAGGTCAGACTCATCACACACATATATTCTGCATGCCTACTTACAAAAGAGCCCGGTGCCTTTCTTCGTGTTGTCTCTGCTGTTTCTGCCTCAAGCTCCAGCTCAGAGAGGCGGACGATAAGCGATAAGTAGTCGGCGAGGAGAAACTTTCACTTTCACTTTGTAAACCCCCCCTCCTCCACCTCCTCCTCCTCGTCGTCCTCCTCCACCACCTCCACCTCCACCCGTGAGGGGAACCCTTTCAGTTTTGATTTACAAAAAAAGCGACCGTTTGCTGGAAAAGGATGAGTTCAGAGAGGGTAAAGGAGAGGACAGAGAGAGAGGGAGGGAGAGGACAAGAAAGAGAGAGGGAGATTTTTCTGTGATATTACTGAGAAATAATAATAATAACTCCTTAAAGTTTGTTTTATGTGGACATCAGAGGACATATCGTGTTTGAAGATGACTCAAGATTCCTTACAGTGGAGCTGGGGAGTGATCCCACAGCGTGGTTTTATCTTTCATTAAAGAGTTTCAGAGTTAGAACTCACATCAGAGAATTGCAGTTCATTCAAATATTTACATTAGTTTGGCTGACTAACCGACCGTTTCCCGAAAGTATCATTACAAGAAAGACATACAACCTGGATGAGTATTTTTATTTCTGACACCTTCACCTCATCTTTTTTTCAGCAGTGTAACAGACTCACAGAGACAAGCTACACAAATGTCATTTCACTTCATCTTTATTTATTCTTAATGAAGGAAAACACGACGTGTTAAATTGCACAGCAGCAGCAGCAAACATCAGATCAAATGTTTCGACTTCATTTTAAAACTTATGGTATGGTTGGACGATTCGTGACTCTATTGCACACACATTTAAACATATACATGACATAATGCATTTCAAACTTGCGTATGGTAGAGATGAATTTCACAGTTGATTAAGCAGAATTTTAAAAGTCCAGTGCATAACATGCATGTTCCTTGTTGAGCCACTATGTTTCTGCAGCACCCCGGAAGGGACAAACAACAAACACTGGCGCTACACAGGACCTTTCATGTTGTTTCACAAGTTTCACAGCCACAGTAGTTCTCCTAATGTGTCTTAAACAGGACTGTGAAGTGAGAGGTATTCAGTCGGTTGCAATCTGCAACTTTGCCACTAAATTCTACACACTGGACCTTTAATTTTAAACTACACAATTAATCTACAATACAGTACTCTGTATTCAGCATTTAACACACGTTGGTATACTACTGGAAACATATGGACAATATCTTATATAACTGGACAAAGCAGTGAAAGATTATGAAAGCAATGAAGAAGAGGTTCTCGTTATTAGTCAAATTAGTCGAGCGCACTCTCATGGCTGTTTGATTATTATGGCATAACTTCATATATGATGCCTTTCTATTATATATATATATATTTTCCCCACACCACTTTGAATATTATATTCTATTTCTGTCAATAGATCTTCTTAAATCTTACACACCTTTAAGTCACTTAGGTGTAGGTCTCGAATGCACATGCATTGCTTAGCATTACATTTGTTTTGTCATTTCTCATGTACACTATGTTAACCACTATTCGATCTTTATTTGTTTCTCTTTGGTTGGTTTGGTGTCTGGGTTGGTTGGTTTGGTGTCTGGGTTGGCTGGTTTGGTGTCTGGGTTGTTTGGTTTGGTGTCTGGGTTGGTTGGTTTGGTGTCTGGGTTGGTTGGTTTGGTGTCTGGGTTGGTTGGTAGGTTGGTTTGATGTCTGGGTTGGTTGGTTGTTTGGTTTGGTGTCTGGGTTGGTTGGGTGGTGTTTGGGTTGGTGTTCGTCGATCCAATAACAAAGATTCCCAGGACCACCAATATTGCAATCGCTATACAAAGTAAAGAAAGAAATACAGCAGCCCACACCCCTAAAAAAAGGAGAATCATTGGTCAATCATGGGATCATTTCCAACTCACACAAGACTCCCTAAATTGACTTAGGTCACATATTAGAATAATAATAATACAACAATAACGCTTTTACCATACTTTGAAGATACATTTGCAAAAAAGCTGAAAGCTGAATTCATGATGAAGGTCACACTTACAATTGCTGCAATTGATGTATGAGTCCTGAAAGAAAGAAAGAAAGAAAGAAACATTGATCCCTTATCATCATAATATTATAACAACATCAGTGCACTCCACATTGATTGTGTGTTTGTGTTTACCTGTGCAGGGAAAGTTCCGAAAATCTTCTGGACGTCATACAATGCAATGTCATTGCGGTTGCACTTCAGGAATTTGTTGTCATGGAACAGACAGTCCACGGTGAGCTTCACGTTCTGGTTGTTCACCAGTCTTCTGCTTTCATTTATAACTTGGTCAGGATTGAAGGTGTGATGCATCACCACCAGGATTATTGGTTTACCAGCTGTAAGCACAGAGAGAACACAACCAAACGAGTCAGAAACAAGATGGAAGTTAAAGTGGGAGATCAGTTTGTTATTCCATTTGGAGCTCATAGCTTAAACACGGCTGAACAAGCTATATGGAGAATCTGATAAGAAACAACTGCTAGTTCACATATCTAACATACATGTCAAGCTCAATCAAGAACCATCAGGACTCTATATATATAAATCAGGGCTCTAAATTAACTTTTTTGATCACCAGCCAATCAGAAAATTGGAATACAAACAAAAATTGAAATATTTTACAACTTTCTAAACATACACACAAAATTATGTACAGACAGACTAATTATAATTATGATTGATTATGTATCTATAAGGTATGTCTCATATGTCACACAATTCATTAGCGAGTGGAAGCCAGACACAGAAAAAAGTAAAGAGAATCCAGTGGATTTTCAAAATAAAACACCCAGTGCAAACTGCCGGTCATAAAAACAGACAAAAGCAAAACCAATTAACTACGTAGCATATTTACACATGTAGAAGCACATTTAGAAGAATATACACCGGGAAATGGCCAAATCTGAGCAAGTAAACAAAGTCTGGTGGGCTAAATGTTCCTGAAACTGAAACGCTACACCGTCTTTATTACAGTATTACAGCTGCCACTTTTTTTTGTTTGTTTTTTTACAGTGTACACTGGATGGGCCAAAATAATAAACAATTAAATGGATGAATAATAACATTATTATTAAACATTATTCTAATTGGGTAAATAGGTTGTCATAAGTATAATGGGGTCTCAACCGGGTCAAAACTGGTCCATTGGGCACAGAACCGGGCACAGAACCAACCAACCAGAACAAGTCAACAGAATAGAAAGTTAGAAAGTTACCCTGAGGCAGTTATTAAACATTAACGCCAAGAGGCAATATTTATCTTCCTTGGCCAAACAATGGCTGTTTAGGAGTGTAGGAGTTTCCTACCTGGATTGCTCTTGTCAGCGCTCTCCAGGGCCTCTCCGATGTCCGTTCCAACTCGTGAAACAATCGGACAGAAAACCAGAATGTAGTCACTTCTTTCAACAGAGTCCACCTCAGTTTGGCCGATGCGTCTGAGCTTTGCAACAACGTCTCGATGAGTGTTGTTAGTTTTTCCTGCCAAGTGGACGAAGAACTTTTTCCACGGCACTGAAAACAGAGAAGATTGGTTGATGGAGTCAACTTTAAAACTTCACATAACTTATAGTTGAGTACAGCATCTTAAAAATGACTCAGAGGGGAATTAAGTTTTTGTGTCAGTGGACGTGTTGTTGATCAGATCTTCAAACCATAAATGTCCTCTTTTGTGTTACTTCCTGTTTAAAAGCTACCTCGTGTACAGGAAATCCACAGAAACATGAAGTGCTAACTGTGTTGCTGCGTTCACTTCTAACCTGCTGACTTAAACAAACTCTGCTCGATTTGTTGTTTGTTTCCATTAAGTCGTGAATTTTTTAAAAACAATTTGTTTTCTCACCATTTCCTCCTTCCTGCTCCATGGCTCTGAGGAAGAGATAGAGATAGATAGTAGAGATACGTTAGTCAATCATTTAACAAGTTAGATTAAACTGAAGCAGAAGCTGAATGTGCGTCACATATTGCTTCATCACAGCTGCTCTGCACACAACACACGGTTAAAAATAACCCCAGAGATCTCAGAGAACTATGTTACTGCGACACACGGTCGAGGCTGAATAGTTCACAGACTCACAGAGATTATTACAAAACATTTTCTGCATGCCTACTCACGAAATATTTTGGTAATTCTTCCGTAACATCTCTGGCATACCGTTCTCAAGCTCGACTGGAAAGCAAATGCAGCTCCTCCCTGTGAGTCAAACACTTTCACTTTTGCTTTTGCACAAACTGTTGTCCTCAAGTTAACCACTAAAGGGGACGTGGCACATTTAGCTGTGAGTAACAAGAGGTAAGACATGAACACAGCAGGCGGAAGCAAACTGCAGAGCATGTGCACTTCTGGTACAAAACACAGGCCCTGACAGACACTGTGTGTTGGTTAGATTAGATTAGATTGTTGATGTTGGTGCTGTGACATTTAGATAGATTAACATATTAGAGTCAGTTTATGCAGCTCACTCCAAGCTTAAAGTTACAGTACAATACAGCCACTTTCAGATAACCCTTGTTAAGAGTGACACCTTTGGCCATTAAAGTGAACTGCACTCGATTATAGAGTATGAGCATGAGCATTAACCCCGGACATAAAACAGACTGTGGACTGATTTCTATTTTCTGTATTTACAGTACAGAAACTACAGTGACTGTGAAACTCGTGACGAACGTGGTGTTTGGTTTGTCCGTTCTGGGCTACTGTAGAAACATGGTGATTTAATAAATATCGGATCGCATCGCACCTAAATAACACCTCGAATAAGTCATCTGTAACTGCACCCACCTGTCAATCAAAGCGTCCACGCTCTTAATCCTGCATAACTTTAAGCCTTAATATAATGTGAACAGGTGAGTTGTATATAAATTCACCCTCAGTACAGTTGTCATGAACGGGGAAATTAGCTACAGAGACCAAAACTGTTTTTGTACCAGGCTGTAAACATGTTTATTTCTGCTGTCTAACATGGGGACTTATGGAGACTGACTCACTTCTGGAGCCAGCCTCAAGTGGACGTTTGAGGAACTGCAGATTTTGGCACTTAAGCATTGGCTCAGAGGTCACCGCCTGGTAGACACAAAGTCCAACATTAGATTAGATTAGATTAGATTTAACTTTATTGCCAGTGAGAAGTACAAAGTGCGCTCATATGAACAGGATATATAAATATAGTAAAGGTATAAATATGAATATGCTATCGGATATCAGGATATATATACAGTGTAAGCAGCATGGGCAGGTTGAGATATGTGGTGTGTCTTCCTCGAGAGAGGCCTCGTGTTGATTTTTAATACATGCAGGCACACGTTTTGTTATTAGAAAGTGATACCCAGAGTTATGGACTTTTCTATACACATCGTATAAAAGCGTTATTTCCGACAGCCCGTGAAGGCAGCGGCAGATGCGGGTCTTATTTGTTCTCTCCCCGGCAGGAGGGCGTTCCGCTGGGGGACACACAAACACAGAGCCGCTGAAGCATGCCGGTGCTTCGTATTTAGATGCTGTCAAAGCTTAGCTCCTGCCTCACCGCGTGTGTTTGTTTCTTGAACACCGGGACCACGGCCCTCCTTGATGTTAGCCTTCCTGGTGGTTATCACTGCCGGGGGAAAGGCGACAGAAGAGGAGGTGGAGGAGGCGGAGGCGGAGGAGGAGGAGGCGGAGGAGGAGGAGGCCAGGCTCGAAGACATGGAGGCTAACCGTCCCTGCAGAGGGGAGTGAGCTGTAGGACGGTAGGCTCTCTCTCCCTCCCTGTCTCCCTCCCTGTCTGTCTCTCGCATGTCTTCCTCCGTTAACAAACAACGAACGACAGACAGGGCAGCTCGTGATAAGACAGCCCGTCAGCTAGCAGCGTTAGCTCGATTCTCTGCTCAACCGTCGTCGTCAAAAGATAAAAAAATATATTTTGAATCCACACAGACAATGATGACGGAGGTCTGAAGTCGCTGAATGTTTAATTCTTCATCATCATTTTAACCCGTCATGACACTTTAACGATAACTATGTTTTCCGCCGTTATTTTAAATGTATTCACATTATTTTGACCGTTAAAGTGTCCGTGAACGTGACACGAGAGGGGCACCGTACAAATGTGATGGACACACACACACACACACACACACACTGTAAACATAACGTCCAGGGAACGTTACATTAACGTTAGCAGAACCAATTTAGGCTCACACTGAACTTGAGTACAAAGTACTACAGTAATGGAAGTATTCCGCTCTGTACTGCAGTAATAATAGTAGTAATACCACAGTACTCACTGTGCAGCTGGTCAGGGTGGAATCAATACTTTATAAATGATAAGTAGTTTGATCTATAAAAATATGTGATTATATGTTTATATTTTGTGTTAATAATCTAAATGACAAAGTAATTAGTCACTGAAGCGAACAAGTAACTGTGAATAATGGTCGTAAAAGTGCAATATTTCCTCCAGAATGCAGTAGAGCAGTAGGTAGTAAGTAGAGTACTAGAGTAAAAGTACTTAGTTACATTCCACCACTGGTGATAAAGAGTTGTACGTTATTATTAGAGGATCTTTGTTTGTTTTTTGTCCAGTCGTGGTTAGACACAGAAACTTCAGACTCCTGTTATGAATGATGTATTTAATAATTCTGAATTATGTAACAGAGTGAAATGAATCCTCCTCTCTTTTCAGCTGTGATTTCGTCACGGGGGGCTGTTGGCCCTCGTAGAATGGACCCTGCACACACTGGAGGGGATATGTCACCTTTGTACGTGCCAAGAAAGAGAAAGTCTGCACAGTCACAGCCTAAAAGTGGAGTACCGTGTCCAGGTAAAGGGAAAAAAACAACGTGTTCGCATCAGTACCAGCAGAAATGCGGCTGACGTTGTTACACTAAAAACAAGTTCATCTTTATCTCTCCAACAGTTGTTCAGCGAATGCCAGAAAGAACCTGTGAATTAAGCTCTGCCTATCCCAAGGTGAGGCTCGGCTCACGTGTTGCATGCTGTCTGATTGTGGCTGTTTCTTTGTTTCTGTCTCACAGTTTTGTGCTTGAATGTTTTAGAATGACGAGTCTCAAGGCCAGGATGCTCTAAAGATGAAGAGGACTTATGGTAGAAAGAGGTAACACACACCTGTTGTACACACACTCTTGTACACACGTCTCTCTTTTCTGACTTAATAAGTGTAAATATTGTCTTTTTTTATCAGGTACGAGGACCTCCAGAGTGTTTCCATAGGAACAGTAGATTACCCAACCACCAGCTGCTCTGTGATGTCATCAGGTGGCCTGGCCAACGGGGCAGACCCAGGGTCCATGGCCCCGCCTACTGCACGGCTGCCTCCGAGACTGGTGGTGAAGGATGTGTGGCCTCAAAGCCCAGAGGCCAGCAGGGAGCAGGCTCAGCCTCAGGACCAGAGCTGGAACTCCGGCAGGGACAGAGGCCCCGACGCCTGGGCCCCAGGTAGAGACCGACCGCAGGAGCAGGTCTGGAGTTCTGGTAGAGACAGAGCGGGACACTCCAGTCAGGACCAGACGTGGATTCCAGGCAGGGACAGGACGCACGCCGGGCCGGACCAGGCCTGGATGACAGGCCGGGACCGAGGGCCTGAACAGGGCTGGGCAGCTGGTAGAGACAGAGGCCAGGATCAGGCCTGGAACGCAGGCAGGGATCCAGGAAGAGATCGGGCGTCTGCGGGGCCGGAGCAGGGGTGGGGGACTGGCCGAAGCCAAGACCAAGCCTGGAGCAACACGAGCCGGGACAGAGGGCATGTCTGGAGACCTGGTGCGTCCTCTTACAGATTAGTAGACTTTAAGATATGTTTTGGAGACTGACCTTGTTCTGCATGTTTCTTTAAAGACTTGAACATGAAGAAAGTCCAGAGAGTTGAGATGGAGCGCAGCCCGCCTGTTAATAACTTGCCACAGCAACCAGAGGGCAGAGACTCTTGTAAGTTACAGTCAGGTATGAGGTCAGAAGGTTTGCTCAAATGTGATTGGAGAACAGAGCAAAAAGAGGCGGGACTTAGAAAGGGTCAAGTGTATAAACATATTAATTATTAAAATAATACATGTTCCGGATCAAAAGTCATAAGATGAAAATATTTCAGGTTCAGATGCAGCCAGTACTGGTGAGACCTCGACGGTCCAATCCAACGAGGAGCAGAAACCTCTCGTCGCCTCCACCAAGAAGGAGCCTCCCACCTACCCTCCAGGTGAGACTGGGTGTTGAGTTAAAAAATAAAATACATGAGACAAATCTACATAAAACCAAATCTTTAGATTAACATGAACATAAATAAAATTGTTTTTATTCGTTGACGTCCACCAGGAAGTCAAGAGGAGCGTTGGCAGCTCCAGATTGTGGCCAAAGGCAGAGTCACCTGTCCAAAATGTAAAAGTGTGAGCAGGAAGACTGTGGAGGGGCTGAAGAAACACATGGAGAACTGCAGACTGGTGAGCGCTCACTGTTTGACACTGTAAAACTCTTCAGTTTGTAACATGCTCGCCGTACTAATCAGCACATGTGACGAAACTTTGTCATGTGCAGCAACCCTTCACCTGTCAGCACTGTGGCAAGCAGCTGAAGTCTTCAACGGGCATGAAGTATCACATCATGGCTGACCACAGCCATCTGGTAAGACCTTGCAGCACTCATTGTGCCTACCGGTGTCATGGATGTTTGTCCAGCTCACACTGGATCTGTTCTGTCCCTTTCAGCCCTCAGCTGACGACGCCAAGGACCTGGATGATCGGGTCATCAAAGACAAACTGCGTAAAATCCTGAAGAGACTGGGAAAATTAAAATGCTCTAAAGAGGTAAAGCATCTTCATTTAAGACAGAAGGTTTGTTGGGATAATAAACACAAAGTAAAAATCTTTTTTCTTGTCTTTTCAGGGCTGTAACGCTGCCTTCACCAGCATCATGGGCTACGTGTACCACATGAAGAAGTGTGGGAAGGAGGAGTCCGAGCTGGAGAAGATGCTGCTGAATTGCTCTCACTGTGGGAAAACCTACAAGTCCAAGGCCGGCCTGGAGTACCACCTGAAATCAGAGCACGCTCCCGTGAGTCATGTGTCAAAATTCAGTACACAAACACGCTTTTTCATTTGAAGACATCAATATCACACCATTTAAATATTTGTTAGACACCCCAGAAGAGCGAGGAAGACGAGGCGCTGAAGGCCCAGAGGGAAGCCAACCCAGAGAGGACGGCCAGCGGCCGGGTGCAGCGAGCGTCGGCCCAGGTGGCGAACTTCCACTTGGCTGAGATCGCCAACAATGAGCTTCCAAAAGACTGGCCAAAGAGGAAGTTTCAGTCAGACCTGGTGCCAGATGACAAAAAGGCACGAGAGGATTTTAATATTTGTTTATACGGCATAAAACTTTTTACCGTCACACGTTCACTGACCTCTTCTGGTTCATGCTGTCCTTTCCAGTTGAAATACGCCCGACCGGGCCTGCCTGCCTTCAGCCAGGAGGTGCTGAGGAAGTGGAAGAATGAGGTGAAGCTGCAGAGGAAAGTCCAGTGTCCCAACCAGGTAGGAAACAACAGGGTGACTGTACAATAAGGTTTAAAACAGAAACACAGCCATGAGGTATATAATGCAGTAATAAGTCAGATTAATACATTTGCTGATTTATTTCTTTGATTATCAAAATAGTTGGATTAACTAGTTACTTATCGGTTAATCGACAAGTCGTTGCATCTTTACTTCATCGTGTCCTCCTCAGGGTTGCGGCTGCACCTACACCAGCGTGTCCGGACTGAAGGCTCATCTGGGACTCTGCACGAGGGTACGCTAAGCTTTTTGTTTGTCCTCAGATACAGTCCACTGAACATACAAGAACTGTCCTTATTGGCATTAGACACAAAGTGAAATATGTAAACTGGGATTACAACATAACAATCTTGATAATCGTTTCATGACTCGTTTGTTTCCTTTGTTCTCATCTCAGGGCGACTTCGAGGCTGGAAAATACAGATGTCTCATCTGTAATAAAGAGTTTAACTCTGAAAGTGGAGTGAAATACCACATCAACTCTGTCCATTCACAGGTAAGTAAGTAGTGAACTGCTAGCTCAGTCAGCCATGTAGCTAGCCCAGCTGACTCATTGACGGATGCTAAGAGCCAAACCTGGCTAGAAAAACACCTCGTTAGGCTGGCCACTGGTGAGGTTGTGTTCAGGTCCAATCCTGTTCACTGGAAGGACGACACATCCCTCCCTATCTGCCTGTTTTTACAGGAAACTCATGAATGTGCAGAAGCAAAGGGGGCAGATGGGGACTTGTACTCGATCTCTTTGTGTTACTGTATGCAGACGACATACTGTTGTACCACAGTTCCTCTCTAAAGACTTACGTCTTCTGTTTCCTCTCCTCGTCTCTCAGGACTGGTTCGTGACAAACAAAAAGGCCTCAAAGAAGTTTGAGAAGTTCCTCAAAAACCAGCCCAAGGAGTTTGTCCATAACACGGACAAGCAGATCGTGGATCAGTACCACCATAATCACCTCCAGCATCATCAGCAGCATCACCACCAACACCACCATCACCATCACCACCACCATCATCATCAGCAGCAGCAGCAGCAGCAGCATCATCAGCTCCAGCACCAAACCCTGCAGCACCCTCTGCAACCGCTGCATCACCTCCAACACCAAACCCAGTTCCTCCATTCAGAGCACCAGAACCTCCCTCCACAGGTGGACACCCAGCTCCAGCAGCCGATGCTCCACTACACCCCTTTAGAACCTCCGCCCGGGCCGACGTGGGTGGATATGGACCGGAGAGGAGCTATGCTGAGCCCAGAGCAGGCTCCAATCGAGATGGAGATGGCGGATGTAGAAAAACCCGCAGAGGACAACAGCGGGATGGTGGAGGAGAAAAGGAGAGAGAGGGGGGAGAGAGGAGGGGAGAGGGGGAAGGCTGATGGGAAACGGAAGGATTGCTTTGCTTTTGGTGGAGGTGGCGGCGGGGGTGATGGTGGCAGCGGCGGCGGCAGCAGCAGCAGCAGCAGTAGCAGCAGCAATACTGGCAGCTCATCCAGCGAGTCAGAGGTGGAGCAGCAGGACAGGCAGAGACAGATCGACCAGTGGAACCTGAAAAGGCCGAGCATCATGGAGCCCCACCCTGACGCTGGAAAGCGACAGAGGAGCACTTAAAAAGACCCGAAAATCTGCACCTAGAAAATCACACTTTTGCTCAACACTCGTCGAGCTGATTTTAACAGAGGTAGAGAAAGATAACGCAGAGCGTCAGTCCGTACTTTATTAGCCGCGACCGAGAAGAACAGAAGCAGGTGAGAAGGCAGCTGATCGCAGAGCTACAACTTGTGATTTTCAATGCAGAGAAAGGCGACGGTGTATACGTGGAGAGAAGTTCACTGTGTCAGCGCGGATATGAGACGACATACGCTTCAGATTTAGAGTGTCTGTCTTGAAATGGTTGTCGTTGTATAGCCTTGAGAAATGTAGTGTACCGTTTATCTGTGTGTTTCTCTGTAACATCTTTTCCACCAACTTTGAATGTGTCTTATTCCTTTCAGACGTTTGATAAATCTGTCGTTCATGTTTACCTTCCGAGGAAAACTTTTAACTTGAAGAGAGGACGCTGCAGTGTAGTATTTTGTTAGACTCATGCGGTCTCTCTCTGAAAAGATTTTGTGCCTCTAAAGTATGATCTGTATAACTTCATACGACTTCTCATCACTTTTCCTCACAGCTGATTGGCATTTTGGGCTAAATAATGTTGGATGTTTGACTTTTCTGGTGAAGTTCAAGAGAAAAGTTCTCCCTTCCTGCACTGTGCGGTTTTGACTACATGTCATGAATGCAGCCTGGTTTATGGTTAGCGTCGAGCTGCGATGCCTTGAGCCAAGTCTGCTGGCAGCTCGTGGTAACATGAGAGGATCTGTGTAGTGCTGCAGTGCAGTCACAAGAGTTTCAACAGGCAAATCACATTTGAGCAGTTAAAGTGAAGGAATAGTTTTCAGGAACTCGCACTTAAATTTCTGAAACGACAATATCACTCTTGTGAAGTTCAGAACAGTTCATCCATCCCAGCTGTACTTCGGCTGGTTAGCAGCCTCACTGTGATTTTTTTTCAGGAAGTCACTGCGCCCAAGAAATAGTTACAGCGTGTAACTCCCCCTAACAACGTGAATTGTTGTTACATTCCTGTTACCGTACCCCCCTCCTTCCAATCTTTATGCTAAGCTAAGCTAATTGCCTCCAGGCTACATCTCCGCACTTCGAGTGGTATCGATCTTCTTGTCTCAAATCTTGGATATAAAGTAAATAATAATTATCATTAATTATTCCTTTAAAAGTAGCATCTTGTTGGCCTACCTCATGATATTGTACTCTTGATGCTCACAACACCCAGTTTACAAGACACGGAAAAGAAGAAAATAACATTTAAAAAATGTTCTTACAGATTCAAATTGACTCCGGTAGTGGGTGAAGCCAGTGAGATTACAGTATTATTCCATTATAGTTTATTAGGTTTTTCTGAAACTGACACCGACTTTTCTCAGTCTTCCTCAGTGGATGGAGGTTAATTAGTGACCTAAGTATAATGAGGCATGTCGAGGAATCCCCACATTTAAAAGCTCTTTAATTTTATCAGCTTTTATCATTCCATGCAGGAATAAGCACAGAAATATGACTAAGCTGGTTGACGTGACCGTCCACACACAATGACAGCTAACTGATGAAGGAAAGCGAACATACCGAGCATCTAACACGGAGGGTGAGCGTTCTTATTTTTCTGTTCATTCTACAGCGACAGACCTGTTTGTGTGCGTCTGTCTCATGGAATATTTAACCAATAGCATGTAGCATAATGTTTATGTACTCTGCATTTTGTATCTACTATAGTGACACGTGGTTATGGATGGTCGTCCGTCATTTGTTTGTGATGTTTTAACACAATTTTGTATATTTTTTTACGACTGTTGCATTTATAAATGTATTTGGTTATTGCCCCCCCCCTGCTGTCATGGACTAAAATATAAGGAGAGTTAATTTATCATCAGTCAAAGAGGAGATCCCTTTAAATCTGTTGGTCTTTAACAAACTGTGTAACTGTGTAACAAACTGATTCTGTTTAAAGTGCTTTACCCTTCACGGCCCTCCATCAGATGCCTTTTCAAAGAGCAGCCTGCGTTTTTTAAGTTTGAAATAGAAAAACCTCCTCGCACATGGGAAGTATTTCAAAAAGCAGTAAAGTCCCTCCAGTCATAAGTTACTTTTTTTATTAGGGGTCTGAACTGAGCTTTTATTACTGGTGTTGCTCTCAGACAAAACTGGCTGTGCAACCTAAACTGTCAGACTTTCACGGTAGCTCAGTTGAATGTGTTTAAGCCATATTCAGCCATTCTCTGAGTGCTTGGACCCAAGTTTAGTTTTTATGTTCAATTTTCACCTCCATTTAAGTTTGGACAGGTGGCAACCACTGACAGTGTAAAGAATGGTCTGTGGCTCTGGCTGTGACCGTGTTAGTAACTTCTTCCGCCTCCCGAATAATCTAAAAATCAGCAGAGATGTAGATTGCGTACCTGGTTGCTCAAACAGGCCACCTGAAACAACACCCACCTGTCACTTGAAGCCTCCACGTTCTGAATCCTGCATAACTTTAAGCCTTAATATAATGTGAACAGGTGAGTTGTATATAAATTCACCCTCAGTACAGTTGTCATGAACGGGGAAATTAGCTACAGAGACCAAAACTGTTTTTGTACCAGGCTGTAAACATGTTTATTTCTGCTGTCTAACATGGGGACTTATGGAGACTGACTCATTTCTGGAGCCAGCCTCATGTGGACGTTTGAAGAACTGCAGTTTTTTTTTTTTGGCACTTCCACACAGGCTTTACTTCCAGGCACTGGCTGAAATACTTCCCATGTCCACTTAATGCTTGTGACCAAATCTCTATCACCATGCATGCACTTTGAACTGTTTTACACGTGTTTTATAAAGCAGCCCAAGTGTTAATATTTGACTCATGCCAGTAAATCAAGAAACTTCTTGTGTTATCTTTTAATATTCAGTCCAGTCATCTGCACCTCGTCCTCCTGCTCTTACTTTACATACGGTAGCATCTCTTTCAGTGCTGGAGCATAGTTCTATAATCCAGAAAATATGAAGCCGGTAGTGTCCGAACTTTTGTATTTTAGTGCCAACAGACCAGAACTTTTATCAGTTCTGACCAGGAAGTCCAGTTCTCAGAACTCTAAGTTACCTTTGAAGCTTTGAGTCGGTCCTGATCTCCTCCAGCGGTCAATGTCTAGACTTGATGCTGGAAACTAGCCGTACAGTGAAGGAGCTCTACAGTGAACTTAACAGACTTATTGTCATGTCTTGTGCCCTCACCATCACTATCCATACAGCAAATATACAGTATATATAATCTAGGACAGATTAGAATAAAGGTTCATAGACTTGTATCATTTCACGTAAAGAAAGCACTTCATTTTTTATTTTTCCATTTTGTGGGACGATTTCTATTCGAGTGAACGCAGTTACAGTCTCAGCCAACACTTCAAAAGATCTGTACATTTAATATGTTATGACTTGTTTTCTAGAAGTTACGTGCTGCTATTTCATAGTACCAGCAGTGTTATAACCACAGATAATTAAAAGTTTAATTCATGGTCTCTCTGGTCTCCGTGTCTTCAGTAACAATCACGTGGAGGACTTTAAAGCTTTGATTGTCCACAGGTTCTTCAGCTGTGTCGTGACTCTTTCTTGACCTTCACACCTGTTGTGCTCTACTGTACGTAAAAAAAAGCCGGTGTCGTGCCAGAACCTGAGCTGGCCTCAGCAGCCTTAATGGACATGGCAGAGGTGAAATTACTTGAAATTAAGTATAATACCTGTGTGTGAACAGTGTGAATACAGGAAAAATAAAAGATGTATACAGTGTAAACGGTTAGAATAATAGAACAATAGAATAAACAATACAATAACAATTGTTTGTGTGCACATTTAAGAGTAGTTTTATTGAATTGTTTGATTTTATTTGGAATACTTTCACCTTTTCAGGCCTCTTAAATAGAAACACAAAAAGTCACATGTGTTATACTTTATTTCAGGTACTTTCAGAGTAGTTTTACTCTCAGACGTACTGCAAACCTTCTCCTGATGTTTGCAGGGTTGAACTCTTCCCCGCTGCACCGGCACACTCGTGTGGTTCCCCGCGCTGCTGATAGGGGGCGGTGTGGTCCCGGTGCCCGCACGGTAACATGGCGGTCTGATGTAAGCGGAGCGTGAGTTTCAGCAGCCTGACTCAGAGGAAACACCGCGGGCCGATGTCTACAACCCGCCGCTCGGAGGAAGAAAAACGGCGGGATTCACATGTCGGGATATGTCCGGTGATCTTCCACGGTGTCCCTCCCGGTAGCTGACTTTGGGATTCGATCCCCCGAGTGACCGAACTCCACTGTAGCTTCTCCGGGTTTCAGGTGCGAGGCGTTTCAGCCTTCGCCACCGGAGGAGAAAGCCTCGGATCCGTTCCGGGTGAGTATTTAACGGTGTTAGTTGGGGGGTGGGGGTGTATTCCCGGTAACGTGTGTCGGTTTAAAACAAACTGTTAACGGTCACTTTGACCGGTCACCGCGAGAAGAGCCGCACTCCAACGGCTACTTTAGCCAGTTAGCCAGTTAGCCGTTAGCCCAGTAGCGTGGCTATAAGGAGGATGTGTCAACAGAAGTGTTAAATAACTCCGCGCTGTGTGTTTATATATATTTAAAACATAAGCCGAATTAAAGAGCGGTTAGAAAGGATTATTAAAGTCAAGTGTTCATCTCTCTGTGACCTCTGTGCGCTTTAAAACACTTAATCAAACATTAAACTGACACTTTACTGAACGAGGTTTGGTGTGTCAGTGTCAGACAGTCGGATATTGAGCTGATACCGGTGTAATGTCTGACTCTGTCCCGTCACTTTTCACTGTAATTATCGATAACTGTCCGTCACAGTGTGTCAGGCTGTTTATATTAGTGCCTTTACAGGCTGTTTAATCCAGCCCACACCAAACTGATGACAAGTGATGGGAAGTTCGGTTCTTTTTAGGGAGTCGGATCATTCGACTCACCTCACCAAGAAGAGACGACTCTTAATTTTGCCACTTAGGCTGTTTAAAGACGTTTATATTAGTGTGGCTTGGTGTCATTACAGGCTGTTTAATTCACATCATACTAAAGGAGGTCATGAGATACACATATGAGATATTATGGGAAGTTCGGTTCTTTTTAGGGAGTCGGATCACTTGACTCACACCAAGAAGAGGCGGCTCTTTTGGCTCCCAAACGGCTCTTTGGCTCGTTCACAACTGGCGCATCCCTAATTATGACCTCCATAGGTAATATTTTATAATTATCATGGCTGACTTTTCTGTTTCTTGTCTGAGCAGCAGGGGCCACACTGAGGAGGAACTTGCTCCACATGTGAGGAGGTGTCTAACGGGACACCCACAGCACAGGACACCCAATGCAGATGGATCCCATTGATTCTGGACAAGGTACCAGCTTTGTTGTTTAAAGGTCCAGTGTGTGACATTTAGCATGGCAGGACAAACCAAACAGCTCCAGATAGGAGCTGTCACAAGTTTGGCACAAGCAGCAGTTTATGAAGCCACTGTACTGAGGGTGAATTTTTATAGAACTCACCTGTTCAGGTGTCATTCAGCCCACCTGCAACCAGTGCTGCATATTTTCAGCTTACTGTGTTTCAAAGTATGGTTTGCTTTAGTGAGGATGCAGCTCCTGAGAATAACATTTGAACAGGTAGACATCTTTTCAATGTATTTTGCTCTCCTCGCAGGGCAAGAGACGCCGTCGGAGCAGTGTTGTGATTCTACACCCACCAACAAGGGACGACAGCGGAAGAAAAATCCAAAATACTTTGATTATGAAACTAATGACACGTCTAATGTGCAAAGCGTCCAGCAAAAAACACCAAGAAGGAGCTCCGGAGGAAGAAGAGGTGCAGCAGCAGCTTCTAAAAGGACTCCAGCAAAGGGTGGAGAAGCTGAGAACGCTTCACCACAGGCAGAAGATGGTGAAGCAACTGGTGAAACACCTCAGACTGATGAGAACAGCTCAAAGGAAACTCCTAAAAAGGCGGTCAGAGCCAAGAGGACACCAGCAAAAAGGACTCCTGGCAGAAAAACTCCTGCCAAAAAAACTCCACTCCCCATCACTGACGGGGGCGTCCCAACTGAGGAGGGTGGAACTGTAGAGCCCGTGCAGCAGGAAAATGGGAAGCCAAAGAGAAAGTATGTGAGGAAGCGTCCCGTAGAGGAACCAGTTACAGAACCACCATGTAAGGAGACTCAAGGGGAACCTCCGACTGAACCCGAGGAGGAGATCCAGCCCGGTGGACGCCGCAGGAGAGGTGCTGCCAAAGCGTAAGTTACATTTACAGATTCAGACCTCTGCGTGCAGTTTAACAAAGCAATCGTACGATATAATAAAATGTTGTAAAAATCTCTCCAGGGCGTTGAAGTACCTCCACCTTTTGGCAAAAGAAGTGTTCAGTCATCCCGGTGACGAGTCAGGCTCCCAGGCTGGGGCCAACAGCGACGGCACCCATTCAGAACCAGAACACAAAGGTCTCAAAGAAAGTAAAGGTACAGTGGAAGTCCTTCACCACTCACCACCAAGCACCAAACAAAGTCAGGTTAACTGTTCAGCTGTGGAGTTTAGTGTCCCAGTGTGGCTTTCCACCAGCCAGTGGACAACCACAATCCCTGTTGTTATAACAACGACTATCATACTGTAAAATTACATTACCCCACCTACTCTGACAGGAATCTTCTCCTTCACATTCCTGCAGCGCGTAAAGGTCGAAAGAGGAAACGTGCTGGCTCCGACAGCGACCCTGCAGAAGATGAGGACTTTGTTCCAGATGTTGATGAAGAGGAGGCCCAGGAGATGGAAGACGATGAAGAAGAAGAAGAAGGAGAGGAGTCAGACGCAGATTCAGACTTCGGAGGAAGAGGTTCATCAGCTTTTCACGTCAACAGGACTTATGTGAGTAGTTTGTGTCTCCTTGAGTGTTGAATGACGTTCAGATCTCTGCAGAGCCGTTACTGAAAGACGGAGAGTTAAACTCATCCAGCCTGTTTTTCTTTTTTCTCCTGCAGGCAGGCCCGAAAGTCAAAACTGCCAACGGGCTCACCACCAACATCATGAAAACAGTTTGGGAGGCCGCTGAGACGACCAAGAAATTGTGAGCAGCTCCACTCGCCTTGTTTTACACAGATATTACTGAAGAGCTGCAAGTCTTCAGATCTCAACCAGTGCAGGCAGACATATAACCATGACTTGTTTTGTTGTCGCTAGGCAACCTCAGTGTCACACAGTCGGATGATTGGCGTTGTATTCATGTTGTAAATCTGTCTTTGACAACATAATAACTCAAACTCGGCGACACTGATGTGGAAGCACTCGGTTACTAACCTGCGTGTTATTTTTAGCTCCGGTATGTGTGTTTGCGACGTGTTTCCGTGTGTGTGTTTTTCAGCCGGGAGGAGCACTACAGCAGCTGGGTGTTCCCGGAGTGGGTGCCCTCCACCAGTGACTGGCACCCTGTACCACAGAGGTAGGGTGTGAAATATTCTCCAGAGGTCTAGATTAACCAGAATTTAAAGGTTTATTTTGTTTCTGCACTTTAAAGCTGATTTATAAATAATGGTTATTTTCTGTGAGACATCATTTCATCACTGTGACCAACTACAAGCACAGTGTAGTCTGATGATTAACCAGTAACGTTCCAGGTATGTTACAGTCCTGTTAATGGGAAATAAATTCCAGGTTTGTGTGTTTAATGTTTTTTATTCAGTGATTTGGAGAAGTACCTGCCTCAGGAGCTTCAGTCAGCTGCTTTCAAAGTGTCCAGAGAAGGCCTCAGTCAGGAGGAGACGCCTCTGCAAAGACTCGACAGGTCAGACCGAACATCCAAACCTTAAACTGTGTGTAACGTGTGTGTGTGTACTCTTTGTCAAGACACCAGAGAATAATTTTCATTCTTCACAGCGATG
This sequence comes from Nibea coibor, assembly GCA_023373845.1. Classification (NCBI taxonomy): domain Eukaryota; kingdom Metazoa; phylum Chordata; class Actinopteri; family Sciaenidae; genus Nibea; species Nibea coibor. Next base: position 19,900,667 of record CM041730.1, read on the forward strand.
CATTTATCTTTCAGAATTTATCTCCTACACGTTAGCTAAACGTCATAACATCTGTCTGTACCTGTGCAGGTTCTCAGCAGCGCCCGCTCACTCGGATCGCTGGGACATGTTGCTGTTCGCAGGAGGACCGGTCTGGGCCATGGAGTGGTGTCCTACGCCCGACGGCGCTCCGGCGTCACAGCACATAGCTTTGGCCTGCCATCGCGGGATGGACGACCAGCACCAGGTCAACAAGACGTACATGGGACAGGGACTCGTCCAGCTGTGGGACGTGGGCAAGCTGGAGTACAACAGCAGGTACAGCCGAGGAGGACACATCAATGCATTGTTTCTCTCCTGACCTGTCTCATGCTCTCTCTCTCTCTCTCTCTGCAGACCGGACTCCCTGCCAGCTTTGGCCTACGGCTTAGCCCAGGACAAAGGCTTCATCTGGCACCTGAAGTGGTGTCCTGCAGGCGGCTGGGAGCCTCCGAGCTGTGACAGAAAGGTAAGGCGCCTATGCCAACACGAGCTCTTGAAAGCTAGAATATTTATATTTGGCTACAGCTAATGCTTTGTGATCCTCACCCCAAAGGCTCCTTTCCTGCCCAGATTGGGTCTTCTGGCAGTTGCCACCTCCACCTGTGTGGTCACCATTTACAGCCTGCCCCACCCTGATGCTCTGCACTCCAGCAAGACGCAAGCTAACTGTGGTAAGACTGCCAACACGCACACATACCGTGTACTATTTCCAAGCAAGCGTTGAAGGCGAGGTGTGTCCCGTGTTCAGCAGAGGGCAGTGTTGCCTTTCTAAAGCCTGATGTCAGCATGTTGGACACACACTTCCTGCCGTAGCCTGAGAGGACACAGGACTGCAGCAGAGCGGCGCCTCACTGATGGTTTTTGGCTCATAGCGGGATGTAAAAATTAACAGCTCGACTGTGGCTTCGGTCACGTCTCGCTGAACTCCAGCAGCGGCCGAGTTTGACATCAGCTTTGCTGCAGTGCAACTACAAAGAAAGACACGTTAAACGTGATCCAGAGAAGAAACCCTTTAACGTGTTGCTGTATCCATTCAGACGTGAGCTTCCACCCATGTTCTGAGTGCCAGAAGGCAGGAATAGAGGTTGAGGATAAGTGTTTTGAGCGGGTACCACAGTCGCAGCCCTGCGAATGATTCGGTTTAATGTGGATCCATCTGGTGACAGTTCCACTGATCGGTTACTGCAAATTTAACCCGTGAGAGATGACGAGCCAAAACCAGCAGGATCTCGTGTGTGTGTGTAGGGCTAAATGTAAAATATAATTACAGCTATATTTATACACATCGTTTGCTGATCATCACACTGACTCTCTCTGTGCTGTGACGACTCACACACTTTGTGATAGAGAGCTAAAGGCTCAACGCAATCATCCAGATAACCTCCACAGCAGCGCACCCTCACCGTGAGGGAGTGGTTAAAGTATCTGGAGGCTACGCTGGTAGAGCTACAGAAGCGTGTTCAGTTCAACTCAAGTCAGTTCATCTGCAGATTATTTTCTCCAAAACTTGATTAATCCTGATCTAAAAATAGCAATCATAACTTCTTAAAGTCGTGGATGACGTCTTCAACCTGATTTTAAACAGCAGAGGAGCTGGAGCTGACGAATATCTGACATTAAAGACGTAAAAATGAAACTAAACTTCCTGTAAATTAACTGATAACTGTTTTTTCTAGCTCCTCATCTCATTAGAGTGATTTCAGGTTACACACAACCGATTTACTCAGCACCGAGCGTGTTATCAATCATACAGCGCCGTGTCTGTCAGATCAGACGCAGACATCGTGAAGACCCTGTGAATATTTAGTGCTCGGGGGTCTATCAAACTGTGTAATGTAGCTCTAACAACGCTGCTCTGAAAACACACCAGGAGTGTGTGAGTACACGCTGACATTATAGATGCTGCAGCCTGTGGTCTGCTCTGACTGCGCCAGCCGCCTCTGGCTCTCTGCTGATATAAGACTGTATGAACGAGATTAATGGCGAGATTATCTGCCACATCCATCATGCACAGAAACCTGTGTGTGTGTGTGTGTGTCCAGTGTCTGTGGAGGCTAACCTTGTTGAACACACACCAGTCTAAGATCATAGCATTACAGCACACACCTTTAAAAATAAACGCTCACACACTTTGCGTTATATCACGGACCGTCTCACGTCCCATTAAAGGGTTCCTTCAGATTTATTGAAGCGTGGCTGCATGAAGCGCTCGTCCACAGTCAGTGTGGAGAGCAGCAGCACGAGCAGCTCAGCAGTCAAACATTTTAACCAGGTTCGAGTCCGCCCGTTCACACACCCAAACAATCGGAGCTGTGTTACGCAGCATCTTCATGACGGTTGGCAGAAATTTGGTGATAATGGAGAACGCAGATGTTTAATATTTTCATACTGTGCCTCCACAGAATGCCATTAAATTAAAAACTGCAGAAATTTGTGTTTAATTTTGATGAACCGGCGTCATCAGCTGCATTCTTCACATATAAATCTGTTCATCACCCCAGCACACGGTGACGTAGGCAAACGCACAGCTGCCTTTATTTGATTTAACGGCACCATTATGAGGCGCTCATGCACGGGCATCCATGTGTTAATATTGAAATGCAGTGGGAGACTCTACTGTAATACACTTGGCTTGGTTTTACAATTAAGAAGAAATTTCCAGCTCAGTTTGGACATAAAAAGCCACATAAAATCTGACATTTCCATTCTTTTATTTTTCCTTTTCCTCCGCCGCTTCACGGCCGCTGCTTCCCTTTTTATTTTGTAGTCACGGGTCATTGGGTCCAGTTTCCAAAGAGCTACTCCATCAGCCCCCTGCTTCCAAACAGGTTATAGTTATTGGATAGAAAGGTTGCAGAGCGCTCACATTTGAAGATACTGAACACACACACACACACACACACACACTTATATATGACTGCAAAGAGAGAGACTTATTCTTATTCTTGGACATGGACACGATCAGAACCATGATTTTTGGAAATTCTGAGGTTCTGAGTGAAAGTTTGACAACACACCTGAAGACAAGAGTTCAAAATGTCTTTAATTATTTAAATTTTTTCAGATTTTATAACTGTCAGATTAAATTTGCTGTTTCTGTGCCAACATGAAGGTCTAAACACAGTTTCAGAGCTTAGTTTGTTTGTTTTTTTTGGCCAAAAAATACTTTAACATGGTAGAAACACGACAAGACAAGACAAACATGACCCGATCAGAGCAGGTTAACAGGGACGCTGCTTCGTGGTGGCATCATGGCGTTCGTCTGCTCCATCAATCAATTTTTAGTCTCCTCAGCTGACAGCAGCTCAGCTCACCTGAACTTTGACCCCACCAACTTGAAGCAGTTCACGAGAGCTAATCGTTTCTTAGACTTTGAACAAATAACTCAGACTCTGCTGTCGCGGGTGTGTAATTCTGAAATGCTGATTTTAGGAGTTTATTTCGTGGGCGGTTAAAAAAAAAAATCTCTGATCAGCTCGACTGTTCGCAGAGAGCTGACGGGGAAATGTGTTTGAGTCCTGGTGGGGGAGGGACGGAGACGGCAGATTTAACCGAGTGGAAAATAAACGATGACGAGCGCTAACTGAATGCAGACTTACACCATCCTCGAGATTCAGTATCAGCTGAAAGGTTAAAGGTGAAATTGGCTTGGAGAGGGTTAAACTGAGTGTGTGTGTTTGTGTCTATCTGTCCCGGCCTCTCTCCGCCTGCCCGGTGCTGTTTGCGACAGATAATTATAAATAGCTTTTGTCTGTCCGGTCTCCAGAATGAATGAGCGAGTGAATGAGGAGGGGAGGCTGTTAAAGCTGCAGAATTGGAGGGCGGAGGAGGGGTTGGAGGGGTTGGAGGGGTTGGAGGGGTGGAGGCAACGCATGGCGAAGGGATAAAAAGAAAAAAGACAAAGGGGAGAGTAGTGAACGCACATAATTTACAGCGCCGTTCTCCATCAGACAAGGATCTATAATTGAAATGACAAAGAAGATGCATCACCGAGCCGGTTGTTAGTGTTGGAAGCTATGAATTTTCGGTCTAGTAGCTGACACCTCGTGTATCCCCGCTCTGTCAATCATCGAGGACTTAGCCGGGATTGGGCGGGGAAGGAGTTGGAGGGGTGGGAAAGGGGTTCACAGGAAGTGTGTGTCGTGTTCTTCTCTCACAACGTACCATGGAGGCTAATTAGCATCATCAGTTATCCCAGACTGTCCGCCACGAGCACACGCTGGTCGTTACACTTCATACGAGGCTCAGCATCATGAAATGTCATGAACTGTGACTGCTGTGTGTTAAACATGCAGAATAATGGAAAAAAGAAGAGTTGTTTATGTTTCAGAAGGTCGTCAATAAAACATCATTATAATAATTCTGTAGAAACAAAACCTGAAATCTGCACTCAGTTTCTGCTGACTCGTATCAAAGCCCAGCAGCTCCAGACGTCGGTAAGACTCAGCTCAGGGTTTCTGAAGCCTTGTTGGATGAGCTCGGGTTCACTTAGGGTCTGAACATTGGTCCGGACTTGATTTAAGACCTAACGGGCTTATATAAAAGTATGAGTGTGTGTTTTTCTGAGGCCGAGGTGAGTTGATGGAAGGTGTGGAGGAGTGAGGAGGACACTGTATTGATCTGAACTGAAGGAGGAGAGGAAACTAATGGTGGGGAACAGTCTGACGCCTTTTCTCTCTCTCTTTGTTATTGGATTTTACATCTATTAAACACAACAGTGATTGTCAAGGCAGGCATGGCAGAATTACTTCTAAAGTGGTGCTTAACATCGGGTCATTTTTAACCACACCGAGGGGGGAAGGGGCTCGACAGATGGCGATTATCAGTCAGTCCATTGGTCGATCCGTCCAACACTCATCTCGTCAACTATTAAGACAGATATCTGCGAAACTTGATGTATGAAATGTAGCTTTGGATAACTATGGAGCCTCACATCTAGTGCCATCAACAGGTCAAAGAGTCATAGCTGCACGTTAGCTTGGTGTGGTCGCAGGTAGTTTATGATGGATGTGGTTATAAATACAACAGACTGGAACCTTCTCCTGAATACGGAGGCTCAGCTCTCCACCAGTCCTACATCCAACCAACCAACCAACCATCCATCCATCCATCCATCCATCCATCCAACCAATCAGACTATTTATACAGAATAACACCCCAACACCACCCACCCTCAACCCTCCAACACAAAGTGTGGAGGTGCCATCTCATCATCTTGCAGTGAGGAAACACCAGAGGCAGCTTAACAATGATCTAATAATGAAATAAAATAAATGCAAATAAAAATAAACCCCATGCTAACCTTTGCATTGCCTGCTGAGTTAAAACAAGACCTGATATTCACATAACGTAACATTTTTATCATTACGTATAAACACTAAATCAAGTGTGATTTATGTTTCCCTCTGCAGGAACATCGAGCCAACCGTCAATATTCCAGGTATGCTGCTAATGTTTGCATGTCTTTATAATTTAATCTCAGGCTCTCTTCATCTTCTTTATGCACGTTGTTAAATTCTGACAAATTAATGTTAATGAAATACCAAATGCACACGTTCAACTGATGAAATTCATTGATGGAAATATGATGTCTTACTGTTTGTTTATCCCTCGGTGTTGTCTGCAGGCAGAAGGAGTGTTAACGCTGAAGCTGGGCTCCTTCAAAGCCCCTCGCCATGAAAGTAGTGGACAAGTCCTGTCCATGGATTGGCTGCCTGAAAAACCACACAACATAATGGCTATTGGATTCTATGATGGTATGCAACGATTTCTCTGAGATTGGTCGAGGGTTTGAAAGAGCAAACAGATGTTCAGGTTCATCTGCAAACATCTTTACTCTCATCCTTCTTCTTTGTATGTGCTGTAGTCGTGTATGTTACATTCCTGCTTTTTTTTTTTTCTTCCAGGTGTTGTAGGTCTGTGGGATCTGGCCACAAAGTCTGCACTCTTGCGAGTACGAGAGCCGGACAAGTCACTCAGCCTGCTGCCCTATCGATGCCTCCTGGCTCACGACCACGGTGTCCGGGCCATGGCCTTCTGTCCCGCCTCCAGGTAGACACTTTGACCCTGATCTCACCTGTATGAGCAGTAGCTGTAAGAAGCAAACAAAAACATGAGCAACACCAGTTTGAATAAATGCTGCTTTTTAAAGGCTACAACAGAGGCAGTAGGTCTACAGGAAGAAGTAGCTGCTGCTTTCAGTGGTCCACAAGGGACAATCAGAAAGTCCCAGTCAGAGGACCTACTGGTGACATAAGTTTGTATAGATAGAAATGTAAGCTGGTGCGTATATGAGAAAACAAGAACCTTAAAAAAGAATCCTGAACTTGATGGGAAGCCGAGGTAAGGCAGATAAGATTGGTTGGTCAACAGCCTTGCAGCAGCCTTCTGGACCAAAGAGGAACAAATCAAAACAGTCTTTCAGACTGATTAGTCTTACACGTACAATCGAATATCATCAGCATAACGAAGCGATAACTCTTAAATGCGCTAATAAAGTAACCGAATAATCAATGATAGGAAAAGGAAAGGACATTCAACGCCTACAAGCTTTAATCAGTCTCCAAATAAAAGATAATTTATCTTGCAACAACTCAGGTTGTCACTGCGTGATGCAGAATTTGCATTGATGAATAGTGTGTGCTTATGAGAGTAATGACAAGTGTAAATGCAGCAGCACAATGGCCATGTTAATATGTTACGCAGGGATAAAGCGGTAAATCTCTAAGTGGGGAAAAAAAAGTGGATCAGGAGAATCTATTGTCGTTTAAACAGCTTCGAAAAGGATCCAACTGGCTGGATGGCGGTTGTTCACACAAATCAAGTTTATTTGCGTAACCCGTAATCATAAAGACGGTTTCAGTTTCATATGAAAACTTTCAGGATCTCAGGACTTTCTGATTGCTTGTTAAAGTTTTTTTCTCCATCTACTTGGCAGTTTTATTCACAGCCAATTAAAATGTGGGTTAAAGGCAGCTCTGGCACTTGAAGTGGCAGCACAATAAATCTTGGAAAGCAGAAAGTTGTGCTGAAGTTTGGCAGGAAAGCCTTTGCTCCAGTGTATCCAGGCACTAATTCAAAATGTAGGGTACAAGGCCGGGCGTGCAGCCATGTCCTATATAAGCTATCGCCATTCAGATGAGGTAACCTCACTTATCTCTCTGCTCGTCAACATCCACTGACCTTCAGCTGCAGCCTCTCTGAGCTCAGGTGACCCTGAGTAAGATTGTCCCTAAATTACTCTGAAGTTATCTGGCTTAAGGCCTTCAGAGGATACAGAGCAGGAAAATAAAGCACAAATATTTAGAAAGCGCAACATTCATTCTCTTTTCGATGCTATTTATTTCTTATAGGGGCAGTTGTTGTCGACAGAAACACAAAGTCATGGTTTGTTCACCTGATAAACCATCTTTGGTTGAGCATAACTTCAGCTTGCAGAGAGCACACAAACCTGACGACAGCCAACTTTTTATTTTGGCCTGCCAAAGAAAATTAGCCTGTCAGAGAATTCCACGTGTAATTTTTGCCGACTCAGACATTAATTAATTAAACAACAAGAGCGGTTTGTGTTTTCTTGATAGGACTTTTATCAGTTTAGGACAGGATAGCTCACCTGGTAACAGCATGCACCCTATACAGACAGTAATAAGACCCCATATGACATTGTGTGTATGAGCCCAAACCAAACCACAGGGGTTAAATACGCACTTAAATTCAGCTAAAGTAACTTTCTCTTTGATACATGCTGTGTATGACTATGGCACAGAAGTGAACACTAAACTGTCCAATATTAGATATGTGATGAAAGGTCATAGCTCCCTCATAGAGGCGCATTCATCCCTCTTCAACCTTTCCCCGCTCCATTACTCGGCTGATGTATGTGTAGACGAGAAGAGCGATGGAGGGGTCATTTACATCACTAATGTCTGCTACAAGGATTCATTGATACGCAGTGCAAGTCAGCACAAGGGGCTAAAGCAATGTCCCAGGCTAAAATTGGCTTTTTATTAAAAATCTGATATTGCCCAGTCAGAGTGTCATCCACCTCTGATGTTGAAGAGCTTTTCCATAAACTGCCTCAGTAGAGTTCGTCTGTAACTGGAAAAAAATCTGCTCTATCATTTTTTAAGGTGCTGACAACCCACCTTAAAAAATGATTAATACGGCTTTTGGTGTCGTGTGATGTAAATGTCATCACAAGGGCTTTTCTGCCTTGATATAAATAGTTTTTGGAGATTACTTTCCAGGAGAATTGCTTAGAAGCTCTTTTTTATGTGTATTGACCATCAGAAAATATGAGATATTCTGCCATTGCTCTCCAGCATCAGTTTGACCTTAATCTTACATATTAGTCCAACAGTATTTGAGCCAGAGCACCCCATTTGTAACAGCGGCCCCTTTTTAAATAGCCGGGGACTACAACTTCTTGAGTATACTTTGACCATCCAAAGAGAAGTCCTCACCATCCAGTCACACAAGTCTGTAACGCACGATATCATCCTAAAAAACTGCTGCAGCACCTTTAGAGCGCTGGAACGGCCATCAATCATAATGCTGTTAAACCCTTACACACTCTAAACTTTCAATATTTGAACAAAACAGAGATTTATGACCAGAAGAAACTTGTGCTGCATCTCAAATTAATCTTCAGGTTCCCAGCGGTTCAGTTGATGTTAACCACTCCTGTGGCAAAGACTGTTGACCTGCCATCTCTTATATCTTATTATAGGGAGGGATGGAGTGGAAAGATGAAGTCCAGTTGGTTGAATTCTTCTGTTATTCGCTGAAACATTTGCAGATACACCTTTGTGTTTGCTGTAAAGGCATTTCACTGCAGCATTGTTGATCTCCAGGCAACTTTAAGACTAATTTGATGAACAGCCGCGTCCTTCTGTCCATTTTTCATCATTTATTGAGTCTGTGCTTCACACGTAGACGGTATGAACTTAACGTTGAACCCGAGGTGGGTACATGAATAAGAAGATTAACCCTCCAGGAAGAGTCGCCCTCCTGGCAGCGGTGAGGACACATATCTTGTCTGGATCACTGCTTTTTAATTACAGAGCCACACTGAAAGAGATAAAACAACCTCTTCTCTCTCTCTGCTCCACTTCTGCCTTCCTGTTCTTTTTTGTCTCACCTGAACAGTTTGTCATCTTTCCTCTCCACATTCGTAGGCTGCTGTTTTTGGTCACAGTGAAATCTGTTTGTATCGATCGCTTCGTCTTCATTTGTTTTACGGCAGACACCGACGCCACATTTGATCGATGTAAGAGCTAGTTCTGAGTCCAAGTAAACTCACATGATCAGTAGAGCCACAGATATTACGGGCAGCCCAGCTAACAAACTGAGCTAACAGCAGCTACAGCTGGCAGCCGTTTACTTCACTGTCCATCAGGAAGCTCTGTAAATCACAGAGAGTGAGAGAATCTGTCGAGTTGTTACAGCCTTCTCTCTTTCCCCGTCAGACACCTGTTGGTGACGGCAGGAGAAGACCGTTACGTGAAGACGTGGGATCTGAGGAGGCTCTATAATCCCATCGCCATCCTGAAACGCTTTCTGACCAATGAAATCTACTGGCCACTGAATGCACCCGGCATCCTGTTCGCCCAGGAGAACGCCTACGCAACGTAAGACAGCTTCTCTGTATTTTTATCAATAAGGTCTCAGAGTCAACTCTGAGAGAGATTACAGTAATCTGTCTCATTATGTTTACGAGATTACTTCTTCCTCTCCTTCCTTTTCTTCCTCCGGCCTGTCACCGCTTCCTTCACGCAGGTATGGTTCACATGGAGTCCATTACTTCGACCATAACGCGCGCACCCTCTTTGCAGTGCCGAGGACCGGCACTCTGTGGGTGAGTCAGTTCCATCCTGGAATTTTGGGTTTGTTTGACACAATGATGACAGTCTACATTTAGAATTAATCACGTTGAATGTGAAATTACTTGTTTTTACTCGTTTAACCTGTTTTTGTACAACAATGGAGCTCAGAGGAAAGAAGAACTGTCGGGCTTTGGATGCACGGACAGTACATCAGTTCAGTTCATTGTTGGTTTTGGTCTTGTCATGGAGTTTGTTGACAATAAGAACAAAGAATATCATCAATCTTAAACCTTTATTCTGCTGAACCTTTTGTGCTGCAGCAGCTTCAGCTGACTTGTCACTTTTATCTTGTAGCACTGAGATTAGCCTCATAACTCAAACATCTTTGATTCACTGCAGTCTACAAACCAGATTTCTCCGCTGAAAGGTGCACTTGTCATCTGAACGCTGATTGGTCTCTTTCTGTCTCATTGCAGTCCATATCGTACACCGAGTGGATGAACAGCGTGGTGACATCAGACAGCCTCGGTGAGGTGATCCTCGCCCTCTTACCTCAGCTCTACTACAGTCCCCAATACGTCAAACGGACGTTAGAAAGACGTTTCGTGAGTTCACTATTCTTTATTATTCATGTTGTTTTTTCTGCTTCTTTCTTCCACATTCGTGTTATCAACTTCGTGTAATCCCACTGTGTTACATATGTTCAGCTGTACTCGAGTATTTGTTCTGATTACATTACTTATGTCAAAAACTAGTGTGTCGACAACTTTGCTAACAGTCCTTCACATGAACGTGTTTCCTTCAGCCCGTCTACCTCACGTCTCTGGTGCCTTATGATCCAACCAAAGGAGAAAATCAAGAGATGGGAGGTGAGGAGGAGGAGGAGGAGCAGGAGGGGGGAGCTGCTGTCGAAGAGCAGGGAGGAGGAGGAGAAACCGAAGGACCGGATCCAAGATCTGAGAATGGGGGAGACGGAGGAAAGGGGAGAAAAGCTAAAAATCCCCCTCTGAGGTTCCAGAAGTACAAAGAGGCCACGAAGAAATACTACCTCCATCACACAGACAACGACATGGTGAGAGCTGAAACCTTCAGAGTCAGCAGTGCACCAAGACTTTATTATTCCCATGAGGCAGCCATGTGACTCACTCACAGGCTTTAACACAACATGTGTAAAACATAATACGCATGGAATATAAAACTCAAAACACCTCATCATCCAACAAAATCATGAATTCTATCAAACAAATTGACGATTGTATCAGGATTAAAATAACAATAATGATCTGCTCCGACCTGCAGAGGACGTTTGTAGGAAGCGAGAAGCGAGCTGTGTGGAAACGCATGAAAAACACAGAGGTGAAGATGAAGATGAACATGGATGATTTGCCGCTGGCTGCAATACACAAGGTATCCACACACACACACTGTGCAGGTACGTATCATCACACTTGTGCTGCAGCTGAACGTGAAGAAGGAGGGAAGAGAAAGATAAATACCAGGAATGAAAGAATGAAAACAGAGGTGAGACACTGAAGAAGAGGCTCTTCTCTCTCCTCTGACGGGCAGCAGCTATAAAGACAGGCTGAATGTAATGATGTGTAAAATGAGAAAAATGTCACCCTCGCTGGGAGGGAGGGAGGGCGAGATGGAGAGCAGCCATTTGAGGATTTGATGTGTTTAATTTTAAGAGAGGCAGAGTGGAGGAGGGTGTCGCCGCGCCCTCTGGGATGAGATGATGGACGGACACTTCACGGGACAGTCTCAAAAATAAAAAATAAATCGCCACTGGCTTTTTAAATTTTTTTTATTTGTTTGAACGGGATAAATGGATAAGAAAGAGGAAAAGACTGACTCGAGAAGAGGAAGAGAAGTAATGGAAGGCACGCCGGGAGGATTTATAGTGATGAAGAGAGCGATAGATGAGTGTGAGGAAAAGGAAGGAAGAAAGGAGGAGATGATAGTTACTCACTGAGAGCTGAGCAAAGAGGTTTTGGTTGTAGTTTCTAATATCTGATGTCAAAGTATCCATCGAGATAAATACTTAAATATGAGTCAACAAGGTTGACATGATATGCCGAGAGTATAATTTGTCAGAGTAACTGGCAAAACCAGAAACTTTTTCTGATTATCTTCCTCGTCTCCTCAGGTGCGTTTCAACCCCAACATGTGCAGCCATACCTGGGTGGTGTCCGCGGGACGGACGGGGCTGGTCAGACTGAACTGTCTAAGGGGCATGATCACGCCCCAGGTCAAGAAAATAATAAGCGAGAACCAGGCCCAGTTCAACGCACTGTACACACCAAAAGACCAGGAGGAGGCCGTCCAGACTGTGACAGACGACGACAGTGGCCTATAGCAGGACTTTGACTTTAATACGAACTCAGAAGGTGGATCACACTGTCAAAGGAATGATAGAAACAATTTCACTTCATTTCATCAGCACAGACAGGAGACTGTGGACATTTGCAGTAAGTCCAAAGGCCAACGACCAATTCAACTTTAAATTTGAACATGAAAAACTGAATCATTTGCAGGTTTTGTTTACTTCCCAAAATATCTCAAAGACATAATGTTTCCATCCAAAGTCTTATCAAAAGTGTCAATGGTGACGGTTTTGGGCGGCTGGCAGTTAAGTGCCTTGCTTGAAACGTTTCCACGTTAGCAGTTTCCTCTTGATGGTTATTGATTCCAGGGTCAATGAGGCAAACGTGGCAGCGGATCCAATGACGGCGGTCGGAGGTAAATGAAAAGTTCTTAGCTGCATTCGCTACTCTCAGGAAAAGTCATTAATATCTGCGGCTTTTTTCTAATTCATAATAATAACTTGTTTTTTCAGTGGTTAAAGTTCTCTACGGTGATGTAGACGTGTACTTCAGGGTGTGTCGTACACTGTGACATCACGGGTGGGCGTGGTTACAAGTGCAACACACTTTAACCTTTAAAAAAATCTAAATACCAACAGTATAAGTACAGTCTTCTTTTTTCACTTCTGTTGATATAATTTAAATCAGACGTTGCTCCGTCTTCCATATTTCAGTAGCTAACACATTCTGGCCACAAAATTCTTTCTTGTACATTATTTTGATCTCCAAGTTTTTATCTTATAATCGGCAAAGACATTCCACTGCACTTCTGGTTCCCCTTTAAAATCTCCGCTCACTTTGCTGTTGACGTTTTCAAACTAGAGTTTCAGGACATCGACAGCCGGCCGGGGGGAAACCTGAGCGCACCTTTAAGGCTCATTTTTTGCTGCTGTATTTTTGTAGTTAATAGTTTTTTCTCTTTTACCACATCGAGAGCAACTCAGGCTGCTACTGAGGGGAAAACACTTGAAGTTTTTTTATTGTAACTGCTGGATGTAATTCTAAATGACAAATTTTAAGTCTTCTTTTCCTTGTTCCTTTCTTAACTGTTTAAACTTATTCCTTCTGTTACTCTGGCGTTTCAAAGGTTTTGTTTCTCTTTAAAACAGCTGCAGTCATGTCACTTGATCTAATTTATTATTCTACAAAACAAAAGTGTTATTTACAGCAGCTGTCTCTCTTTTAGACGTTGTCTCAACATGTTTTCCTGTAAGTTAAATTTGGGGTTTGATCAGTTTTGTTTAGTTTTTTCAAATTAATTATAAACCTCATTGACAGTTTTCTGATAATGTTGTCAGTCATGAAAAATAATTCACACCTGACAATGTTATTAGCTTATAAATCCTAAAAAAAGACCATGAACGCATCAAAATGTACAGCACTTGCTCTTTTGCTGTTCTGCTCTGTTGCTATTTTTTTGGAATTGTTATATATATATATATAATAAATGTGTTTGTAATAAAAAATAATATTTGAGTAAATAAAAAGTTCACCTTGAAATGGTGTTCAGCAAAAAACGATCTTATCAAAAGCTCCATTAGCTCTGGAGCTTTTTTTGTTAGCCCGGCTAACAAACTGAGCTAACAGCAGCTACAGTTGTCAGCAGTTTAAAAAAACTGTAAAACTCTGTAAATTACAGGACATCAGAGACAAAACCAGAAAACAATCTGTTACACAATGTTCTGACTCTGAATCTCTAAAATAATCCAGCCGCTTTCCGTCATCTGCAATCTTTTTATTTCACTTTACAAAAAAAACTCTTGCCACACATAAAAATGAAATATCAAACATCACAGACGTGACGTGAATTTATGCAACATCACCAGAACACTTAGGACAAATAGGACCGATTGTACAAGGGGGATAAGTGTATTTACACATCTATGTATACACAAAATCATACACAGAAAATTCACAATATTTGACATATTTACAACAGTTTCACACAAAGACAGCAACAGCACGATACAGAGCATTCTCAAACATTAGACTTCCATAGTGAACAAACAGGAAGAGTGTTTCTCTGGAATGAAATGAACTTTTTTTTTTTAAATCAGACTGTAAAGACTTTGGCTCAAGTTTAACACCACAGCCTGCAGAGGAGAACGTGTATATCAAAACTAGTACAGTAAAATGCATTGGTCTTTATTACATTCACTTTGTTTTCGTCTTCAGAGCTGTTGGGTCCATATAGATGTATTTAAATATACAGGATCTCCTTAAAAATTGGTGAAAATATAGACTTTTAAAGACATTTTTTCTGACTTTGATTAATCCTCCGCATGGTTCATCAACATATTCTGATTGGCAGTTGAACAAGAAACTTCTTACTGTACATGAAATTGAATAACAGCTAACAACCATGCAAGTATTTTGGATCAGAATGGATGTCGTCTAGGCGTTTACAATGTACAAGTGTCCTTTCTTTGAGAGCGACTAACAACATCAACACTTTATAGTAGCTGCAAGAATCATTACAGGCATGTCAGATGTTGGCGTTTCTCATGGGTGCAAAATTATCTCAGAAATATTCCCTCTCACTCGCTCTAAAGTCCAAAATATGAACCGATACCGACCAAAGCTGGCTGAAGTTCCATGAAACATGCTTTGTGGTTCCCAGAAAACTCTAACAACACCATCATCGTCAACCCATAGCAGCATCGGCAACCCAAAATGTAATTATAATCCTGCTCCCCAGAGGATGAACCATTTTCCTTTTTTGGTCTCTAAACAACCATTTCTGAAGAAACTGCAAACTGGTTTCTGAAAAGCTGAAGATGAGCTGCATTGCTGGACGTCACGGAAGCTCTAAACCTTTAGAAAACAATGAATGCCTAATCGATTGGGGATATTGAGGTACCTGCCGCCATCTGCTTTTATTTAGAAAATCCAGCTGACTCCAGGACCTTAGACTTGTGATGGATGGATGGATGGATGAAAGCTGAGCGATGGATGTGTATCAGTGAAGCTACAGGAGGAAAGAGAGAAAAGGGGACGAGATGGATGACAGCGCGAAGCTGAAACTAATCGTCCGACTGCAGGACTAAATCATTTCTGCCTTCAGACCTGAACGTCCGCTCAGAGTTGACAGCGAAAGCAGCCGAACACTTTCTCAGCCTGACATTTATCCGTTTTTCTCCCACTCGATCGATACAGTCCTCACCGTTAGGTAAACACCTCGAATGACGGTTCTTTGTAAGCGGTTCTGACCAGTGAATGCAACACAACAAAAACATAGCCCTTAATGAGTTTTGAGGCTGTCAATATCTTAAGAAACATCAGTCAATCCTCGCATTTCCAGATGTTTCACGATCCTCCAAACACCTCTGAGCGACAGAGATTCCTCCTCATCTTTGGCATGATGTGATCAAATGAGACAAAGTACAGTACAGAGAAGAGACCGGTTGACTCCAGATTTAGCTTGAGACACTTGAGACAGCGTATGATGTACAGTACGGTATCATGTTTAAAGGGAGTACTAGAACAGTTTAGGCCAGGATCAAGACCAGTGTGAGGGATCCAACAAGGCCCAAATCAAACCCTTAAGATTGGAAATATCTCTGCAGCGAAGCTTCACTGACATCATGACAGCCAGTCTTGTATCCATTTTAAAAGCTGATGTTTCAGGTCCACTTGGGGACAGATAGTGCAGGTCTTTAAATGAAAAGATGTCCTTAAATGGCCGATCATCACTAAGCTTTCTCATTTATCGTGATGATGTAGCAGTAAATTCTTACAGCCTCAGCTTGTGATCTTCCTAAGGCAACAACCAACAGTGTGTACAAAATATAGATATCTTGGAGAGGTATTATTCATGCTTTCCTTCCTTAAAAGATAGATCTCTTCAGGTGTGGTGTAGATGTGAGTTTATGTGAAGAAAGAACTGCAAATAAAACTCTTTTGTGACCAGCTAGAGTTGCAGTTTTAGTGTAAAGCAGGTGAGTGTTAAATTAGTTTGGTAAAGTTAGTGTTGAAACAACAGACATCAAAATCATCCATGTGTCCCTGGCAAGACTTACATCAGGCTTACAGTTCAGCACAGACTCTGTTGACTGATTGTACGACCCCGAATCTGGAAGAGTTGGGACCCTTCGTAAAAACTTAAATTTAGCTTGGTGGGCAGTGTTTCTGTTCGAGGACTAACTTTATTTGTAGATGGAGCAACAAAGGGAAGTGTTCCTGAGAGCGGAGATTAGTAATGTCAGAGAAATTGTTTCCCAGAAGAGCCTTCTACATTTTAACCTCCATCTTTCTTGAAATTGCTCAAATTCCCTTCTAGGTTCCTAAAGAGACATTTGTAACTGATGCCAGGGGAAGGTGTTGTGCCAGAACAGGAGCTGGGTGAGCTGGCTATGGATATTGACATGATAATGGCGGTGGAAGCTAAGCTAAAAGAAAAGAAGAGAGTGAGCGAGCAAGAAGCCGCCGGACAAGAGTAAATCTGGGACTGACTTTTAGTGGTTGGTGAGAGCTTGGTGAAATAAAAGGCTGAAAGACAGATGCCGAGCTGGGCTGACTGCTGCTGGACTAGTCAGTAATATTAGCTGCTGCTGGGTCTGCTGCTGCTTGATGTTTGACTGTCTTTGCAGCAAGTAAAATAATCATGAAAGCCTGGAAAGCACTTTTAAAAATAAGTGTTGAGTTTAGTGATTTTTGGGGCTCAGATACCAAGAAGGAGGTGAGGTGGAAGATTTTGAGGCTTTGTTGCAGATTTTAGCTCCGTCACCTTCTTTCCGTTTTAATAGATTTCTTGACAAGCCTACACCCCTCTGCAAACACATGGATGATTTTGTTGTCTGATTTCTTCTGACTTAATGACGAACACAACCAAAAGCTGCGTTGTGAACACAGCTCTCACGGGTCAAGCTCACCCAGAGAGAATGCAAAATGTGCCTGAGTCCCGTTCCATTTCTTTTTTGGGTTCAGTCTTGTCCAGTCCAGAATCAGTATCAGTCACTGGGGTCCTGGCAGTGGGAGCAGTGGCTCATGTCTTCAGAGTAGTGCTCTACCTGGATGGTGATGCTGTAGAAACCGAACTTGGTGTGGAGAAGATCGGTGGCCTCCTGCAGCACAGACTGAGCATCAGCACCCTCCTCTGAGGAGAGGCAAGAGTAGAAAACAACACAGTGAGTCTGGTTTACTAGATAATACACCAATTTCACAGCAAGACAAACAACGGACATCATGAACAACAAAGAACCAGGGTAGTTTGGGGAGATGTAAATTAATTAATCAAGTAATAAGTAGCCTAATTTATAAGCTATAATGTGTGTGTACATGCAAGGGCGTTTGCAGACTAAGGACCAGTTATGTTACCTATAGCCAGGTGAACAGAGACCAGCACCTGGCCCAGAGTCAGAGCCCAGAGGTGCAGACAGTGCATGGACTTCACAGCCTTCACCGACAGCAGAACCTCCTTCACAGAGTTAAACTCGATTCCTTTAGGAGACCCTGAAAAACAGTAGAGCTTAAATTAACACAGGATTGCTGCCATTTTCCAAGAATTCATCGATCTCCAAGTGAAGTACCTTCCATGAGTATCCTGAAGACGTCTCGGAGGATGGTGATGGTGGTGCAGAGGACAAAAACCGAGAACAGGAACGTACAGATCGGATCTGCAACTTTATATTCAGGCTGAAAGAGACAAAGAGACGTCAGATGGTGTTTCTTCTTTCCACAGTCACGAGACATCAAAGTGCTCGGGGCAAAAAAGAGGGAACATCTTGCATGATGACCAAAATATTTAACCCCTTCATCCATAAGACTTTAAGAACAAATAAAAGCTGTCAGCAACAAGAAAGACGTACTCATACTTGTAATTCAAGTCGTATTGGATGACTGGATCATATTTGATTGAACATCATCAAGCTGACATTTCGGTCTCACCCTAACATGAATGTGATCTATATCTGACCCGAAAGTAGATGATGGTCGCCGCCACCATGACGCCGACGCTCTGCAGCAGGTCTCCAACCACGTGGATGAAGGCGGCGCGGACGCTCGTGTTGCCGTGGCCGCTGAGGAGCGTGTGGGAGTGTCCGTGAGCAGCCACGGGACTCTGCCCGTTCTCATCGATCTGGTGATAGCCGCTGCCGTGGGCGTGGAAGGTGGTGGAGTGATGGAGGATGTAGGCCATGCTGCAGAGAAGAAAGAGGTAGATTTTGGGGTTGCTTTGTTGCTTCGGGTACTTTATGTCTTGACTTGAATTCTGGGATGCAATGTAGGGCCCAGTGTCAGAAAGCTGGGTCTCTGTCAGAGGTCATTGGTCTTACAGCAGGACAATGACCCAAAGAATACCCAGAAATGGTTAAAGACAAAGAGCTGGAGAGTCCTGAAGTGGCCGGCAAGGAGTCCAGATCTAAGCATTCTCCGTTTGAGACAGGAAACCCGCCAAACCCGAAACTCACTTTTCTTGAAACTCTGTGATTGATTTCAATCAATGTTTCAAGAAGCCATCTTTGTTCGGATGTATGACCATAACAAAAAAAGGCACAGGTGTTTGACGAATGAAGGTCATAACCTGTTGAAGCCGTGTTGAGTTTTTCCAAGTGTGTGCAGCTTTAAAGACTTTTTTCCTGTATTATAGCAACATAATGTACCATATTAGACACTCACATTATATTGACAATGACAGCACAGCCGGAGGTGACTAACATTACGTGGCCATCAATCTCATAGTCATTGCGTACGATCCTCTCGATGGCTAAATAGACCAGAGCGCCCGTGACAATCCAGATGGAAATGACTGAGATGAACGCCCCGAGGATCTCTGCGGAGAGAAGAGAAGGAGAGGCGGGAGTCTTAATCACTTCAACATAATAATACATTTCATCATCACAGTGGGTACAAAACAGCACGACTAACTGAGTGGCACGGTCGGACAGGAAGTTGAATGACAGTATATCTATCCATTCATCCACTCAAAGTTTATCCGATGTGTCGTCCTGACCTGATCTGTGCCAGCCAAAGTTCATGGTTTTGGTGGGCGGCCTGGAGGAGATCCACAGGGAGAACAGGCTCACCATCATGCTGCCAAAATCTGTCAGGAGGTGGGCTGCATCAGTCATGATGGCCAGGCTGTGGGCCAGGTATCCTCCTGAAGGAAACCAGAACACAACCCGCCTTGCGTTACTGTTATTACAGATCAACTGTTGTTATGAAGACTTTAAAAACTTGCTGATAAGGAGTGTCACCAACTGTGAAAACTCCCCGCGAGCAATAACACCCTCAATCTTTAATAACGTCCATCCATCTCAGCCATTTAATGGTTTGTTAAACCTGTAATTTAATGCAGCTACACTCCGTGATATGTATGAATACTTCGATCCAGAGTTCTGCCTCCGGTAAAAAAGATGTGATATTCTTTTTATATCGTCCAGGCAATCAGCCAGTGAATGTGAGCTGCCGTTTTACAATCTTAACTATAAAAAGTTTGAAGCTTGAAGTTCTTTGTTGTAGTATTTCCATTATGGTGACATCAGTGTCATGGACGCCTTTGTTTCCCACCAGAAGTGGTAGTTTAGTCTATAGTGGTGTACACAGTCCATCCATCATTGGATTCACCCAAACCGACCAACATCTCACAGCAAAATAAACGCGATATTCGTCCCTTACCAATGACTTCGCCGATCATGAAGACGAGGCAGACGGCTGAAGCGATGTAGAGTTTCTTCTTGGCCAGCAGCTTGTCCACGCTGTCCTCACACGCCAAAGCTTTGGTACCGTGGCAGTGAGCACCGACGGGTCGTTTCAGCTCGATGGCGCCGGCCATGCCTCCATTTTTAACAGGGTAGTCGGGATATTGCTCTTTGGAGTCTGGAAAGGAGCTGCAGGGATACAGAAGATAAGTGCTCATGCCTCTGGAGGTCTACGCCGGCATTGTGTTTGTTCACCTCGTAACAGACTCGGACCTGCAGCGTATGAGGCATCGAGTGAATTGATTTCTTAAAGAAAATGTTGCTGCAGAGCTCGGTACTGTTTTCAAGTGGATACAGATCTTCTTCTGGTTAAGTGGGTTACAATCAATGGTCACTAAAGTGGAAGAACGGTGCGACTGGCCAACCGCTAACGCACTAGGTGAAATCGATTCATGCCGACAGTGACAGTGTGTGACTATAGAGTCCTCCTTTTGAACTTGAACTTGAACCAAGCCAGGTCACGATATTGGGCTACGTTTGTTAGGAAAGTATGTTTGTGTGTCTATATTTCACTGTCAGGTTCATTTACATTAAAATATAGTCATAGAAATGCAGCTGGCAGAGCCGCTAATGTCTAAGAACAAGCCCAGTTTAGCCCAGTTTCACCTTGGATCACTGGTCTACAACCTTTTCCATTAAGGATAAGGTTATTTAATCACTGCACCGATGATCGTGACCATTACCACAAATTTACCCCTTTGTTTTGAATTCAGGGCCAATCGACCTCGTTTACGTCAAAGTGTTCCCTGTTTTTGAGTTGAGTTGAATCAGCTGTGTGTTCGCCTTATTATTTCACGTCAGGATGTCTGTTCTCCAGGGGCCAGCCGGCTGGGATACCAGACAAAAAGTCAGTGTGGTCGTCTGTAAGAGTTGTAATGTAATGGTTGTTAAGATAATCCGACGTGGACCAACAGGCGTCTGATATCATCATACCTGATTTCTACCTGGTTACAGTGACTGTTAACACACACACACACGTTTAACACATGTAAATATTTTTCAACAAAACAGCGAGCTGGATTTCAATCATGAGAACAAAACAAAATGCTGACTTCTACATTTTCCTCACACACACACACACACACACACACATCCAGGTTTGCTGTTCTTGCCATGTGCCGTGAGAGAGAGCTGCGATGACGAGGGTAATGAGGTGGGAAAAAACTAATTTGGGCTCACTTGAGATAACCACACACACACACACACAGACTTAATGTTACACACTTCACACAGGAGATTGCCAGTGTTTCATGATTAGCCTTTATCACACACACACACACACACATCTGAAGGGATGTCCGAGCTGAAAAGAAGCAGCCGACTGGAAAACAGATTCTGTTCAATTACACCACAGGGACATGAGAGCAAACACCGCCTCCTGCCAAACACACACACACGAATACATACACACAACGTATAGACGTACAAAGCATACAAGCTCGAGCGCGGTGCTCAAATGTTAGCGTGTTGTTATTATGAGGATCAAACATCATTAAGTCAGTATAACTCCCCGTGAATGACGGAGCAGCCACAAGGTGGCCACGTCCGAAAACAGACTCCACTTCATCGTCTATTTTACTCTAGATGGGAGCAGAATTTACTAAATGAACAAGATGCTGAGATAGAGACTGAGACCGTAAACTCACAAAGAAACTGTTGGTAATAAGAAATCCACAATATCGGGTCATTTTCCCGTAGGACTCAATAGTTGGACTGTTGCAACCAGTGGAGCTGCCCCACCTCTGACACCTCTGCACTGGCTTCACCTTTCACAAGCTCAGGATGGCCAAGCTAAACGCTGGCTCCTCCTACACGGAGAGGGAGAGGGTGAGGCGAGGGGTGTTCAGGCTGGACTGGCCTTCAAACTGGACCTTTAACCGTCAATACGTAAATGCCAGTTTACCTGTGTATGCTGGGCTGTTTGTCCGCATGCGGTCTAATTAGATTAAGGGTCGTTTTAAGGGTAATCAGTAGCACAGCGGGGTCGATTTGACTGTTGATGAATGAGCTAATTATTTGGCTGAGTCAAACTTGACACACTTTTCCTGCCAAACCTCTGCACTGTACCTGCCGGAGGTTTTAAATCTCCACTAATTAACAGAGGAGACCTTTAAATACAGAGACAAATGAGTATTTCTCTTTGAACCGTCCATCTGATGCACGTAACATCTTCTGGAGATTGGAGCCTGTCATCGTGGATTATCTCCTGTTTAACGCTTATTGCTGAATAAACGTCTTTGATTAGCAATAAAGAGCTTTACAGTTATCGTTACGGCCTTGTGGCTCATATTTAATCTCGAATGTCGAACAGAGTAATCGTCGGTGTGAACATTTCTGCAGCCACACATCTCGTACGAGACGCTGAATTAAGTTTGTTTTAGCTGCTGCGTTGGGTTCTTGTTTAGCAGCAGCGTGCAGGTCGAGTTCATCTGTTAGCCGATAGCCCCACAGGGCGGGAACAGCGTCTGTTGGTGCTTTTTTACTGACGCTGGGCGTCAGCAGTGCAGAGACCTCCGGGAATATTCAGCGATCTGTGAAATTATACGATACGAAGAGACCTCAGAGGAGCAAAAAAATAATAACCACAGAGCATTTTAATTATAGCTGCAGTCTGCTGTATTGGAGCACCCTGTAATATTTTCTGTACCTGACGTAACAGTGCCTGCAGTCACAGACAAAGTGACGACGCTGATCTTTGTGTTTGTGCTCTGATGTTCAGACTGACGATTCACGTCAGCTGTTTTTCTTTATGTTGGTCTTAATACGATGCTGAGTTATTTCTGTCAGCAGATTGTTCCTAAATAAAATATTTATTCATGCATTTGTGCAACAAAAAGGAAAAACTATTCACAGTTCAGCAAACAAACAGAAAGAAACAGAAATTCAGTCCAAGCGGTAACCTCCGTGTCTGAAGTGAAGCCAGTGTGGCAGTGTCAAAATCTGCAGTTCTTCAAACGTCCACTTGAGGCTGGCTGCAGAAGTGAGTCAGTCTCCATAAGTCCCCATGTTCATTTTTGTCTGACACAGGAAGTCGTCATCCACGTTCTTGGTCCCGCCTACAAAGCTCTGATTGGTTTGGTTTCTTGTTTTTGACCAGCGCGGCTCAGCGATGGCTCCGTCAGCTTGTTGGATTGTCCCAACAGCTAATGGACATTCATGGTTCCCAGAGGATGGATCCTAATGACTATTGTGATTCCCTGACTTTTGCATCTGGTCGATATTCATTTGATCTGCCCCCATCAGCCTCAGCTTCTTTAAACCATGATTTCTGCTTCTGAGGAGAGATTTCTCTAATTGTTTCATCTCTTTGACATTAACTTACATTTATCTTTTGTATATTAGGGTGCATGTGATGAGTCCATGAGGAGCCTGCCCGGCTTCACTGCTTATTATCGGGGGTATTTTGTGGAACGACAGACTCCCATTAACTCTCAGCCAATGATCAGTGAGGAGCGATGGCTGATGAATGCAGCTGTGACGGCGTTCTGAACGTGAAGCAGCACAGTCACCCTGCTTTCTATTTGTCTGTATCATAAACTGTCATTAAAGCTGCAGCTTTGTTTCACTCATCATTACTTCAGGTTTGAATCCTAATATAAAAAAACATCCAGATCCATGATTTCAGCTTTAATTCGAGGTCGTTGGTTGGTTGGTTTAAGTTTTTTGGTCACTTTGTACCTTTTTTTTCCCTTTTTTGGCAAAATCTAAATATTTATTTTTGTATATTTGTGAATTTTCTGAAGACTTATTGAAGCTCATCACTGATTCTCGCTGGTGTGGTTTTTAGTTATTTGTCTCATTAAGATAAATATTTAAATGATTGAAACTATTTTGATAATCAGGTTTGCTTTGAGAGCTGCTCATTTATCAAAAGATTTCTGTTGATTGGCTGTTTGATTAATGGATTAACTCTACACTTTAATATGTTTAAGACATTTAACCTGCTCTTATCTAAGAAGTGACTTATTATCCTTTAATGAAGTCACGTGTAATAAACCTTCCTCGTCAGGTGAAAATTCATTTCTGTGAATGGTTCTTTAAAAAGAAAAGAAAACAAAAAATGTTCTTTAAGGAACCTTTTCTGCAAAGGGTTTTTGTTTTTGTGGAGCCTCACACCAAAGAACATGTTTATTTCAGTATGTTTGAGGTTAACACAGTTACTGCACTTTTACTGTGACAGAACATTTTTGACTCTGTTACTTCAGTGGAACCTCGGATCACTTCTAAACATCCTGCAGCACCGAGAGACGATCTGCTGCCTGCGGGAAGAAAACACTAAAAATACACACACACACACACGGTGCAAATGGTGCATGAAATCTCAAATGTGATGCCATATGCACTCTCTCTCTCTCTCACACACACACACGCGCGCGCATGCACATGTGATGCACGTGGGATGATCAAACTCTGTGAACCCGGCGGGATGATGATTCCATGATTCCATGATTCCATGATTTCATGATTTCATGATTTCTCCGAGGCCTGCACGTCACACCGTGTTCCCCTGTTTGTTTATAAAATATCTGCTGTGATTTGATTGGTTGATTTCTGGACCGAGACAAACAGCTGATGATTTTTAAGAGCCTATCAGCGCAGATTTAAATCACCTCCGACTACCTGATCAGGTATCGATCAGCCGGGTGGCGCGTGACGAGGCCTGCTGCCGTGATTCAGTGAAATAAATCCACCTCATCAGATTTTATTTTTTAAAATATTTCCCCGCATGTTGGCTCGATTTAATGTTAAAATCCGAAAGAAAACAGGTTTGTTCCAGCTGCGGAAACAACAAACATCAGTGATAATAATCAGAATTATTTAAAAACCTGCAGCAGATCTGAAATTTAATTTTTCGATTTTTCTCGATTTTGTTTGATGTTTTTCTGACTTAATCACCAATTTTCTGTCTATTATCTATAATTAAGGCTCCAAAATGTTCCTTTTAAAATGATTTGTGATTAATAATCTTTAAAAACAATCTATTTATGAGGTGAATCAAGCAGATTTTTCGTGCTGTGCTTAAAGGTTCTTTAACATTTTGTAAAATGATTTGCAGATTTTTTTAGGCCCTTTGGTTTATTTTTTAACATACACATTTATTCCTGAGTGTTTATTCATCACTTTACAGATGATGAATCATCCGGATCTATCGGCTCACCTGCAGGTCCAAACATGAATTTACTTCGTTTCTAATCTCGTCGATTTCTTTTTCTGTCCCATGCAGCCTGAGCGTGCACAGAGAGCTGCAGCACGAGTGCGACGATACCTACCTGCACCGTGTGTGTGTGTGTGTGTGTATGTGTTTGTGTGTGTGCGTGCGTGTGTGTGTGTGGTGCAGACTTTGCTTCATGCCTCTCTCTAATGACAGATGATGAGTTTTTAGCATTGCTCAGTGAACTGGGGCCCGGGGCCATTTGTCACAGGCTGTCCAGAAACAAGCCAAGCATGGAAATGAATTTGTTCATTCACATAAAACAGCCTGAGCAAAGAAAGGACGCGCAGCCTGTTTAACATGCACACCACAGTAACAACTGATGCTCCACGTCAGCTGCAAAACCAGAGAATCACTTCATTCAACTTTGCTCCGATCCGACGTGATTTAAATGTTTTAACATGTGCACCAACTCACAGGGCACATGCATGTTCTCACCTTTGCAGTTTCAGAGAATACATCTTGGCATTCTTCTCGTGTATCAGTTGAGATTTCTCCGAATTTGCAGCGTTATTATCCATCAGTGCAGCCTGCAGTGAGTCTGAGGAGAGAGAGACTAAAAAACAGAAGTAAAGCTGATCTCCTCCTCTTCTTCTTCTTCTTCTTCTTGGTGCTGCAGGAGTTGCCGGTGTGAATCGACAGGTCCCCTTATCTTCACTCGGCGCGGTTAAAAGTGAGCCCAGACCTCATTTCTGTGAGAACAAACGGATAAATTCCTTCATTGCGGTGTTGAGGAGAGGCGGGAGGAGGAAACACATGCGGGTTTTTCTTTTTTCTTTAATTGGATCGGAGTTGTAGCCTCGAACATGAAGCTGCAGCAGCAGCAGTGACACTGAACACTGCAGCTGCTGTTTAGAGAGAGGCTGACTGATCTCCCCCCTCCGAGGTACGAGCAGGACCTCCGGTGGGTGATGGGACAAAATCAATTCATTCATCATCAGCCAATGTGTGCACGAGCCTTAAAATATCATTTCATACTCGCGTCACTTACAAACAAATGAAATATTTGTCACTTTTCTGCACAGTTAGATATTTTAAGGCTGGTTGCGCTTCATGAAATGTGACGATGTGATGCAGACATTCAGTTAAACCACAAGATTTAGATTTTAATGTTGCGTTCATGTACAACAGCTTCACCAAAACATAAATAAAAAGGCCTGTCAGAGCAAAACATTTGACACATTGATGAGATTTTTTATATTTATGTATGTCTGTAAGATTTTTAAAGATTTATGTCAATCTAAAATAAAACAGAATCAGCTGTTTCGGTGTTTATGTGTGTCAGATGGTTGATTATAATCAATATTGAGCCAACAGAACAATTCATGCAGTCAAATATTTAAGATGACATTATGCACATAGATGATGTCATGTTATAGATTTATATATCTGTGTCAGTCCAGTACAAATGCTCCAAAGTGTCTTTTTATTTTGTTTTATTCGTGTCATAATATAAATATAATATAATATAAATAAAGTGACGTGTCTGTAAACTCTCCTCTGATCGTCTAAACTTCTTAATTCACTAAATTTGTCTCGTGATGTTTTATAGGAGACAAAAATAAATCGCAGTGCGCGGTCAGGACGGATTTGCGGCACCGGTACCGCGCCAATGGTGCTTTCAAGTACCGGTGGGACAAAAATGCAGACTTTTTTTAAATTTATCATATTTTGGTTGTATGAGTCATTTGTGTGCATCTTTTGATTTGACCACTGGGGGAGTTTCCATTTTGTGTCACTAATTGCAGATGGGCACCAGGTGTATAAAGACTTCATCTTAGGTTAGTTTGGGCAGTAGGGATGACAAGATTTTTACCGTTTAGTCACAAGACAAGAAATACCACCGTATACCACAAAGTCCTCAAATGTAAGTACCGGCATTCACGTGCAACCTTTCAATAAAGAAACTTGAGCCAAACTCTCATTCTTGTTTTGATGGAAACGCGGCAAGAATCCGTCCCTCACCACCTGGTGTCCATCTGCAATCAGTCAACAAAATATACACACAAACGGCTCCTACAAGTGTGTTAGACGGTTATTTAAGAAGAAATCACTCCGCATTGTCTCTGCTTGTTAATGACTTTAAAGTGTTTGCCTTTATTCGAAGTTAATTAAGTTAATTTACCGTTTTTATTATGTCAATCATTTTGATGCATTTCATCAGCTAAAAGAAACTTCTGACATTATGTATTTTCTATTTGTCTATTTTGTTAAATTTGATTCTAAAACATCAGTACCATGAAACTTTGTGTATAACTGTAGTGAAGTTGTTTAAAAGTTTATTTATTTATAATTGAACATAACATATAGTACCATGTTTATCTACTATTCTCAAGCCGTTTGGCCTTAGTGCCCATTTTTCCGACCATCGCAAACGCAGCATGAGTTTACGTCGCCTGACGTCATGACGCCCCCAGTGTTTGGTTTCCGCGCCGCGCCGAGCGACAGACATGGAAACAACAAGCAGCGACAGTAAACCGGGCGAGCCGCAGACAGGTGACGGGATGGAGGCAGACAGGTCCATGTCCAGGTCTGACAGGTAAAGACGAGACGAAGCGATAACCTGCGGGACACGAGACAGGAACATTGCGGGAGGGGCGGGAAGGAGAGCGTGAAACCGGCTAACGAAGCTAGCTGGCTGGCTAGCCCGCACCGTGATGCCCACGCACTGTGCGCGTGGCGACAGCGGGCAAAAAACGGACAAAGGCGCGAGGAGGCGTCGTTAAAACATGAAACAACGACACAGAGCACGTGATGGGTCAACGCACCACCGACGGACGGGCTCGTCTGTTGCGTTTCGTCAAGCTACGGCTGCGTTAACACGAGCTACTGACGCTTATAACGGTCTGTTGTGACGTCACAGCAGACCGCAGTCAACATGTCAGCGTGAGCGGGTGTTATGACGTCATCAGCGTAGAGCATGGAAGCTGATGGCAGTGACGTAATTATAAATAATTAATGATGTCATCGAGATTTGATATACAAATGACGCGAAAACACAGAGACTGAAATCTGACCCGATTTTTAAAGGAATAAAAAATAAATTAATTAATTTAAAAAATCTTAAAATTCTGTCTTAAAAAATTAAATTGGAAAGAAATCACAAAATTCTTAAAACTCCCACTTTTTAAATAAATAAATAAAAATCTGACTATTTAAAATCTCTTTATTATTAAAAAGTCTTAAGTCTTTATTTAAAATTTTGAAAAATTCTCAGAATTTTGACTTTCTCCTTAAAATTCTGGCTTTAAAAATGAAATTAGAAATAATTTCTCAGAATTTTGCCTATTAAAAAATCCTGAGGAAAAAAAGTCTGAACTCAAATAAATTTTTCATGTGGTGCACACTGGTCTTTCTCCGTATTATAATAATAAAACATCCAAATGATTTCGATGGAGCTAATGCTACTTCATGGTTGACACTCACTTATTCATAACACGTAGCACTGAGGATGTGCAGGTGGGGTTGGTGGAGCTGTCTGTCTGTCTGTCTGGTAGCCATGCAAACCTTGCTGTGTGAGTCGGGATTTCCTGTAGCTGCTGGGTGACTAGTGAGAGTATCTGAATGTTACAGTGAAGCTGAAACTGTGAACAGGGAGTGAAACCCAGGTGGTTATTTGAATGGGACCGGTTCTGATGTGTGTCGTCAATCGGCACATTTCATTTACATATTTCATCCGTGATAAGAGTCCACGTCACGGTGAGATAGTTTGGATTGTAGCCGTAAAATGTCCAGCCAAGTGATGACAGCCTTACTCATGTGAACGCTGGCCCCACATTCTGCCACGCTGCGTCCAGGGCAGCGATGTGATTTCCTGGGGAGCGTTGGCAAGTTCTCCCGTCCTCCCCCTCAACCACACCGACAGCAGAGCAAACCTCACTGTGGAGAGAGCTCAGAGAGAGAGACACCAGAGTGCACAGACTCCCTCTCATCTCTCTGCAGGACAGTAGAGTATCTGCAGGTCTGCAAACGTCTAAAAGTATTAACCAGTTTTTACAGTCAAAAGTAGCTTTTTGATTGTCAACACCGGTCTTATAGTTAGCTTTGTGGACCCTGCAGATACTACAGGATTAATTGCCTGTATTGGAGCAGCAGCATGGGGCCAACTATGAGCTTACAAGGCATCTCTGATGGCAACCAACATACAGGGAACATCAAACCAGTCATGTCAGAGCGATAGATAAGGTCTCCAGATAGTCGTAATAATTGAAGTATGGTATGTTACTGTCTTTTACCTCCAGTGGCAGTGGAGACGACTCCCTGGACGGCCTCTCCAGCCGTGTCCCCCGGTGCCCTTTGACCCCGTCTTTATCGCCACAAAAACGGACCACGAGCCAGTCCAAGACCGAGCCGCCGCTGCTGAGGACCAACAAACGGACCATCTACACCGCCGGCAGGCCTCCATGGTACAACGTCACAGGGACCACCTTCAAAGAGGCCTTCGTTATCGGTGAGAGATCAGGAAACGTCCATCTACGTCTGTAGACTGTTTGTTTTATTGATTATGTATCATCAGGGAGCCAGCCTTGATCTCCAAAGGTAGTTCCTTGAGTTCCTTAGTTTCAAGGAGGATGATTACGGACAGCTCACAGAGAGTTGAGGCGGAGCAGTCGGAGGACATCAGAGTGAAAACCAGGAAACATTTCCTCCATAAAATATGATCCAGTCTCACCAAAATCAGTGAGATAGTTGGTGTGTGACTTAGTGCCGTAATCTTGCTGATCAGCACAGTAAAATATCTGCCAAGGAGACGTGTGTGTGTGCGTACACGTCTGCGTGTGTGTGTTTGACATTCGCCGAGCCGATGTACCGTGGTTAAACACATCAGACTGGCATGAGCGGGGAATACGTGCACGGAGAGGTGAACATTATCCTTGTAGGCAATCTGTTATCGTCAGTGGGCTGCAGTGACAGTCAAACATCAACAAGGTCACCAACAGGAGCAGCAGCTAATATTACTGACTAGTCCAGCAGCAGTCAGCCCAGCTCGGCGTCTGTCTTTCAGCCTTTTACTTCACCAAGCTCTCACCAACCACTAAAAGTCAGTCCCAGATTTACTCTTGCTCGCTCACTCTCTCCTTTTCTCTTCTTAGCTTCCTCCTTTAACGTCCTCTTTGCTCTCTTCTCCTCTGCCATTATGTCCATAGAAGCTGCTGAGCCTGTTTGCGGCTCCTGTTCTGGCACGACACTGCCTCCGCTCCCGGTCAGCATTACCCTGGGCCTAAAACCTCCTCTTCCAAACACTAACACTCCCCTGAGCTCAGAGTCCAGCTATTAAACTGAGCTAACATTATCTAACATGTACTTACGGTACGTAAACATTACGTACTTCTCCCGACCCGGAGCCCAAAGTTACAGTGTGAGAACAGACGTACGACTGACAATCACAGGTCAGTGTGGATCAACAGGAGTTGCTAGAAAGGTTACACAATGTTGTGCCATAAAAGATATTATTGCACATTATATAGAGATACAGATGCACATTCCTCGCTCAGTTCCAGTTCTGGTGGTGTTGAGGTGGAGGCAGTGATTTGTGGAGTTCAATGATGGCTCTGGGCTGAGAAACTGTTTTCAAGTGTAGCAGTGAAGGTCTTTAAGGTCCTGAAGTGTTTTCCAGATGGCAGCAGAGGGGAAGAGGTGATGGAAGCAGGATGTGAGGCTTAAAGAAGAAGCTCGCAGGGAAAGGAGCGAGATGCAGGCGTGGCGGGAAAAGATGGATGGAGGGATGAAGAGGGGGAGTTCGGACATTGTGAAGCGTCATAGATACCAGAGGTTGTTTTCTTTTTATTGCTAATAGAAGAGGCGGTTTTATCTTCTGTAACAGTGGCCAGGTTTCACTGCAAGTTCATCATCAGTGCTGAATCTGTAGGAACTCACTAAATAAGGTTTGATTTCTTTTATTAATGCATCAATTTGCAAGTCCGAGTCAGGTTTTCTCTCACCTCTCTGAAGCTGTAATCATACACAGAGATGAGGAGCACTGCAGTGTATTTCCAGTCAGCAGTTCTGACCTTGACGGGTCTTATCTGAGGAAAAAACCCATTCCAACTCTTCACCCAGAGTTGTTTATACCACCGAAGTAGCTCCGTAGGCTATTTCTGTTCCCGTGCACACACACACACACATACGCGTGCACATACACACCAATAAATACACAACTGTTCGTAGCCTCCACTGCCAAGCCAGCCAGCATGGAGTTCTGGCCCAGTTCCCAGGATTGTTTTCCTGATGGATTTCTGTTGTGGTCTTTAACCCAGGGAGTCAAGTGAGGTAACGGAGAGCTCCAACTTCTTTACGTCGATGATGCCAGTGTTATTGACACCAGAACAAAATACGGTGGAACCCACAATATCTCTGCGGTGCCGAGCAGAACGAGATTTACGGACAGTAGCGCCGTTTTGAAGCTTGCAGTCATATTTGTAGTTCTGCCTCTGCTGTGAAGTTTGAACATGGAGATTAACTAGAGGAAGTGCAGTTTGTCGCACTTTCACATGCTGCAGGCTTCACTGAACAGACGGACGTCGCCGCTCGGGTACAACACATAAAAATAAACAGGGATTATTCTAATTTTTTATTGTTTGACATTCGAAGACTTCATTTTGAGTTGTGATGTTGATTTTTGACATCCGAAACCTTTTAGCCTAAGTCACGAACGCACGTAACTCAACAAGACACACAGCGATACAATAAAATTACCATAAAACTCATCGGCGAGCAGCAGATTGTTCACGACCACCTGACTGATCCCTCTTTAAGAGCCGCGTCAGCTCGGCTTTAAACTGATTCCGTACATGATTCGTTTCGAGAGGCGGAAATTCAGACGAGGAAATTGAAAAATCATTCAGCCTTTTCACAGTCTACAGCTGTGTGTGTGTGTGTGTGTGTGTGTGTTCATTATGGTGGCAGAGCACTCCCGAGCAGCTGCAGTGCTGCAGCAGAAATGACAAGACTGACAGCTGCAGGTATACGCTGCTGCACGTAAATACATGGAAGCGTTTTCTTCTATAAGTCGACGACGCCGAGTCTGTCACAGGACCGTCTAACCAGGGATGTCCAAAGTACGGCCCGGGGGCCAATCACGGCCCGCAGTCACTTTATATTTTATGATTTAAGGCCTGCTAGGATTCGAAGATTTGGCTTTTCTGGTCGACATAACGAAGCATTTGAACCTTTACAGACACACTGCTGCTGGTACATATCTGTAGATGTGACACTAACTGGGATGTTCACATCACAGCTTCCTACAGCTCAAGGTGTTTTCAGATAAGACCTGTCGCATGAAGCAGGACACAGGTACATTTAGGAGTTGTAGGTGCTTTAAAGATGTTTCTTTAACGTGTTGTGTTTCTTTGTGTCTGAAGGTCTGTGTGGGGGAAGTGCTTCTGGTAAAACGACGGTAGCCAACAAGATCATTGAAGCGCTGGACGTTCCCTGGGTGGTTCTGCTCTCCATGGACTCTTTCTACAAGGTACAGACTTCATTTCAAATGTAAATAACAGCCCTGATTTGATGGTTATATTTCAGGTCAGCATTTTAAACGCGGCGTTCCATGAGAGTTAATTATCTTCTGATTTAAAAACAACCCCCCGTCAAACATCCTCGCAGCTGATTAGTGCTCATTTCAGCACAATAAGTACGAAGTCCTGTCCGATAAGGGATTGAACACGATGGTCCATATCAATTACAGTGCTCAGTCCTCTGAGACCACAGGCTGATTGTTTTTTCACTTTACTTACACAGTCCTACAGTCCATTATGTCTGCACGTCTCTGCGGGACGGAGCCGCTTGTTGTAGCCCTGCAATCGATTGAACACTAATGAGTAAAATAAGAGGGGAGGGTTCATTCTTAAAGAATGTTATGTCAGTCTGTGACGGAGTTAAGGTGAAAAGATCGCGTCCTTTATTCTTTTAGTCCTCAGCAGAGACTCGCTTCTGAGACAGACCACGGTTTGAAATATTGACTTGAACAGCCACGATTGGGTCCAGCAGCCACGGCTCACACACACACACACACACCTTTGAGAGTTTATTTAGTATCTCAGCATCAACTTTAAGAACGCACATTGGTGATTGTGTGGGAATCTGCCATCTATGGCCATCAGATAAAGTATAAACTGCAGCAACAGTAAAATATTTATAATATAAATCAAAAGATTAGTGTCTTTAGTCCTGAGTGTCTCTGTTGGTGTGTTAGGTGTTGAACAAAGAAGAGCAGGAGCTCGCGGCCAAGAACGAGTATAACTTCGACCACCCCGACGCCTTCGACTTCGAGCTGCTGGTCACCGTCCTCAGGAAGCTGAAGAAAGGAAAGAGCGTCAAAGTCCCGGTGTACGACTTCACATCTCACTGCAGACGCAAAGAATGGGTAAGACCTTCTCGCTGAACGAACACACTCTGGTGGAGGTGGAGCAGGGCATTCCGGACGTCTTCCAGCTCCTCCTGGAGGATCCCGGGGCGTTCCCAGGCTAGAGGAGCTGTCAGGGTCTGACTGACTGACAAAATTTCTATTTTAACCTTAATATTTCACATAAATTCAGCTGAGCTGCCTCCACGTAGGAATAATGGAGCAGATTTAATAATCCACAATATTTCCAACGTTGTCACCATAGTTAAAGAACTTCAGGATAATCTGTATTCACCAAAATAAAAGCATCTTTTTATGTTCTCCTGTAATTTACAGAATAAAATCACCATCACTGCTACAAATGACCCTCCGGGGATGTGTTAGCCGTTTGAGCCGACGCCAACTGAGACGGCTGCTAATTTGCTAATTATTAAGGATTTTTAGTGTACAGGACATTAACCCAGGCAGAGAGCACAAATCCCGTCTTCTAAAAAGCATTGTGAAGAATCAATCTGGCCGCGTAGCTCTCTGACAACTCCTCTCTATTTCTCTGCGATGTAATTTCATGGCTGAAAGGCGCAACACCACACAGGAAATCGCCGATCACGACTCGTGAGTCTGAAATCATTTTATGGGTCTTTTGTACTGGGGTGAATGTAATTAAGCCTCAAGCTCCCCCCCCCCCCCCCCCCCCCCCCAAGAGGATGTCGAGGTCCGCGAGGGCCGCCAGCTCCAGGCTGTGTACAGTGTGTGTGTGTGTGTGTGTGTGTGTGTGTGTGTGTGTGTGTGTGTGTGTGTGTGTGTGTTTTTCTGTTAGTTCTACGGATGAAGACGAGGTTGGAAGTTTTCTTGCTCCTTCTACTTCTTCACAAGGTCACCTTCTCCCTCTCCACATGTTAAAGACCCACTAAATCATCGCTTAGCGAAGAGCGGGGAAATGAACAAATCGATAAACACTCATCTGTTTCTTTACAATTCACGTTCTGCTTTTCACACACACTCGCACGGACGCTCTCCGTCTCTCTCGCTTTGTTTCCTCCCTCTGGTTCTCTCTCTCCAAATCAATACCAAAGTGTCCAGTCCATTGACTTTAGCATGAAGCTGGTCAGCGGAAGGTAATAGGATTGTGACATACTCAGCACCATTTTGTCTTTGATTGAGGCGGTGATTAATCCCACACACACACACACACACACTCGCTCTCTGGGGTCATAAAGCTGGTTCACACTGAAGTTTATTAGATTACGTACAGAGCGTGTGTGTGTGTTGAGGTTGTGTTTGTGTGTCGACCTGATGTTTAACTGATGTATATGTAACGTGAAGGGTTTGAACAAAGTCTCGAGTGTTTTCAGGGTTGGAAAAATGCTTCATTTTCAACCTGATCTGATATTTTGTCGACGCAGTCGCTCGTGTAACTCAAGAATCTTTGGCCTTGTTGGTTTGTTGTCTCTCAGCGACTCAAACTAGACGTAGATGGACGACATGAAATGTCTTTGTGTTGTTTATTACATATTTTTAAATATTTAGATCAGATTATTTTATTCATATCAGCATTAGTAGATTTATTACATCTAAAAACTTTAAGCAGAAACCTGCTTCATTTGTCAGACTGAAGCTGGTTTAATGTGAAACCTGGGTTGTAAATCTTCTACATTAGGAATCAGCCTCTTTACAAACGTATGATTTGTTCCTCCTGACAGAAAACCGTGTACGGGGCCAACGTGGTCATCTTTGAGGGCATCCTGGCCTTCGCCAACAAGGAGCTGCTGAAGGTAAGAAGAAGAATCTGCTGCTCGACTCATACATGCCCTAACTGTTTCACACATCAACCGGACGACACTTTAATCCTTTAACAGCGCGGACACGGCATCTGAACCAATGACGTCACGTATACGCCGTCCATCCTCGTTCTCTGTTATTATAAAACAAAATTTCTCTTTGAAGCTAATGCTGTTTCTCTTAATATTAACCCGGTAATTCCATTTGTTTATTTTTATTTTGGGTTGTTACATAAAAATTGTCAAAGCTAAACTTTTGTTTTAAGGTGCGAGGAGGCGACCCGGCTCATGAAAATGAATTCTGCAGTGCGTGTAACGATGCTGTTGAGGGTCCGAGGAAATCCGTGTGAATTAAAGGCGGTTCTTTATAGCAGAGCGGTCCCACTGCTGCCACACATCAACCCCGTGAGAGTGTGTGTGAGCTGGACCGTGGCGATAAGGCATGCAGGGCTCCCCTGAGACGCAGCCGCGTGGTTGATTACCCTCCGATTCAGTTAATAACAGCCATTGTCCGCGGTGATTAATTGTGTTTTGTGTCCATTCTTGCAGTTGAAGTCAATTACGGCTGCAGAGCTGATATGCTAATGTGGCGGTCCGCTTTGAGAAACTGAGACATACATGATGCACACACTGTGAGAAGATAATGGAAGATCAGAAACGTGTCGGCCGTCGCAGAGTTTGTAACCCGGGCAGTACCACAGAGGATTTTCTCTTTATTATCTTCTGTGAGGGTGATCTTGCATGTAAGTGGCTCTTCACTGCGTCAGTGTGATGAAATGGCTTATTTTCTTCTTTTTATTTGCTCCGGGGATTCAGGATCACATTTCCATTCACAAAAGACAGATTCTTTTTTAAAACGCGAAGCCACAGAGGTGCCGATGTTCTGACGTTTACAGCCTCGTATTGGTCGAGCTGCAAAGCCGTTGGATCATCGTCATGCAGCTCTGATCTTGTCATTAGACGTGGATGGAAACATGGCTGCTGACGTGTTGCTAAAACATAAATGTGTTCTCGGGTTGCCGGTGGAGGCGCACACGAAGAACCGGATGAAAAATGTGGTTCCTGTTGGAGGTTAGAAAATGATCTACAGCCTCAGCCTTGCTCTCTAACCTTTGGGAACAATCGGCTTTCATTCACCTCCTCCTATAGGCTGACAGCTGTGCTTATCCAGCAACATGCCGTCTTTTGGTTGGTCAGCTCGTCAGATTTACCGTCCGCCGGCTTGTTGTGCGGCTGAGTTATACCTCCACACACCGACTGTCATCCTCATCTAAATCACTAACAAACTTCTTTTTATTTCGCAGCTCGTCGATAGTTCTTTTGGTGAGCGAGGCTGTTGTCTCTTTGTTGTTCCTCCTCCGTCGTGGTGCCGGCTCATTGATTTTTCCTGGTTTTGCTGAGTTGAGGTTCAGTTTAATGGGGCTTACTGGACAGATCGACGGCTGACTTATTCTTTTAAAGTGACAATGATAACCGATGTCTCCTCGGTTTACACCTTTTGACTCCTCAACGCCTCCCAACCTCAGCGTCACATCGCAGCTATAAAAATGTCAAATCACGGAAGCAGCACAAAACACTTTGAGCGCGCAGCGAAGCGACAGCAGGTCTGCAGTTTGTGTTGTAGCTGACACTGTTGGAAAATATGAATATGAATAAAACAGTCTGGTTCAGCCTCTGGGGTCTGAAAATCTATAACTGGCGCCGTGGGAAATGAATGATTAATAATAGACCAGATATTAGAAGCTTGGGGTGTTTTTGCATTCCCAGGTTGCCCAGTCGTGCCACTTCGTACTTTACAGCATCAGAATAATCAGGACTCACCTGACTCAGCATGTTGCCCAGCTCCTGACACAGGCTGTGGTCTCATCTAATGCCCTCCTGACACCCGTTCAGATGATCCAGAACGAGATGGCGTTACCCCGCTGTTCATCGAGCTCGGTAAAGAGTCGGTAAAATCAGTAAAACTGGACCAACATGTGACAAAAACTACAAACTAAAAACACGAAGGTCTGCTCTGGTTGTCGGGACGATGATTGTAGGCGGTGTTGCAGATCGCTGAGCGCGGCTGCTTTTATGCTTTACTGGATTTTTATGATTTTTGCTCCGGTGTGATAAAATACCTTGAAATGTCAAATATTTAATTTGTTCTTTTTGTGGTGCTCTCAGAGCGCGCTGTCACAGATCCAAAACCGGGCAACCTAAAGTTTGTTGGAGGATTTACAAGTTTAGCATTTGTCGTTAATCGAGCTATTTTATTGTTTTACACTCTGCAGGTTTGCACCAATGCAGTACATCCATTCTCCTTCTACGTCTAGTGAAGATGATGAATGAAATTTAGACTGACGTCTCCCCCTTTCTCTTCTGTCTGCCAGCTGCTGGACATGAAGGTGTTTGTGGACACGGATTCTGACATCCGCCTGATACGGAGGCTGAAGAGGGACATTTCGCATCGCGGCCGGGACATCAGCGGCATCATCAAACAGTACAATAAGTTTGTGAAGCCGGCGTTCGAGCAGTACATCGAGCCCACGGTGCAGTCCGCTGACATCGTGGTGCCCAGAGGTGAGTGGAAATGTAGAAACTGCTCGATACTGAAGCCACTGTCCAAAGCAGCACATCCGTTTTACCAGAGTAAGGTGTTGTTTTATTATTTTGTGTTTTATCTGCATTTAAACCAACAGAATAACTTTATTTAGCGGGTTTGCTTCAGCACCTTCTCGTCCTTTTTGTGTCTCAAACTCATTTTATTTACAGGTGGAGAAAACTTTGTAGCTCTGGATCTGATCGTTCAGCACGTTCACAGTCAGCTGGAGAAGGTGAGGATCGTTCGACTCGTTTCCGTGTTTATCGATGCTCAGTCTTTGTTCCGGCTGTGGAGGGTTTGTGTCTTTGCAGGGAAAAAAGCGCTGCGTCAGCTGCATGTCGTGCCGATGGGAGCGTCGGTTCATTTTCTAGAATCTGCAGTCGCTGCTGCTGGAAGATCATTTTTAAACAAAACAGCTGGAACGAAGCTTGTGGGCTTCACATAACCGCTGCTGCACATCTGGCTCGCACCATGACACCTTTTTCAGCTGTAGATGTGACATGTGCTATCCTAAAAACTTTACAAAGCCCGCCTTGATTAACTTGAAGTAAGAGCTCTGGCTGTTTGCAGACATGCATGAAGGTGTGAGGCGAACATGGCTCGTGCAGGCGAACCTCCTCTGAGGATCGAGCTGATTATCCTGACGTAGAAATATCTAACACACAGAACTGAGCTCCAAACGTCCACCGGGGAACATTTTCAGCGTTTGAGGTCAAATCTGACAAACTTCCATGTTTTGTTCACTTCATACAGGGAGAAGTCTGACAGATCACTAGATGTGACAGTAAAGAACCAAATTCATGAATCGGCTTTGAAATTTACGGCGCTTATTGAAGTTACATTATACTGAAAGCTCATCTGATGACCTGAAATTTACTTGCATGCCTGCCGTGACGCTCACTGGTGCTTTTTAACATCTTACCGCCGCTGTTAGTCGCTGTAGAGCTAAAGGAGAGAGTAGAAACGTGTTGTCTTCTCCTCTGGTTCCCTTTGTCGTGCTATCTTCTAGTAGCAAACACAGTATTTATACTTCTTCTGCATGCTCAGGTCTGTTAAACCTCACGTTGTCTCTGACTCCCTCTGCTGGTTGAAAGGCTAAATGATGCTCACCTCTCCTGCATTAAACTGTTTGGCTTCACAGGCTCACAGTTCAAGAGGAAGTGGAGCACAGTGAGCTCAGTTATCATAGTTACAATCTGCCTGCAGACTCCCCCCGGGTCTCGTGTCTGTCCTTATTTCCCCTCGTCGCACCCCGTCACCGACCCTCAGACGGAGTTTTAGGTCCCTGAGATTAATGAGCACATAAAGCTCTGATGAAGGTGTCCTCCATCGTCCCTCCTGTCACTGTACCATCAGCCGCTTCATGACCTGCAGCATGCTGATGTTGGCATCGGACGCTGACAGATGTCGGGACGTCATCAAATCCACACTTTAACAAACAAAACTTTTCTTTTGCGTTAAATAAATGTTTGGGTTTTGTTTGAGACGTTTTCTGTTGCAGATCAGCTTATCATGTTTTGTTTTTCTTTGTGTGTCTCTGTGTGTGTTTGCACGCTCACACACGTGTTTGTGTGTGTGTGTGTGTGTGCACGTCTTCTTGTGCGTGCACGACCCCCCTCTTGCCTGGCTGAATGCTGTGTAACCATTCCAGCGTGAGATCACTGTGAGGTATGACTGCCGCTTTTTTATTACTACATCTTCTCCCTCCTTTTTCTTTCACCTTCCTGCTTTCACTCTTTGTTTTCAGTCACACGTCACCTGAACACAAAGACAATGTTTGTTTTTAATGAGCAAACCAGTCAGCTGATATGTCTGACTCTGTGAAGAGGCAGAAACACACATGGAAATACTGGCTGTCGTTGTGGAAAATTTGTCTACCGTGGGCCATTTATTCATGAGAAAATGTAGAAAATGGGTCCTGTCTAAACCACCTAGACTGAATCAAAAGCAAAGAGCCCCCGTCAGTAGTTCCTCCTGCAGATTGGCTCCACTCAGGACGCCACGTTCACATGACCACACCAACCCACCGCCAGGCCCAGGAAAGCTTTAACGCTACCTCTCGTTCAGGTCCATAATCCACCTCTTGAAGCAGCAGGAGGCTTCGGTGACACACAGAGAGCTCAGCGAGGCTGCAGACAGACACCTGAGTTAAACGCTCACAGGTGCAGCACAGGAGCAGGTGGCGCTCTGCACAAAGATGCCAACTCGACACACACGACTTAAGACACGTTAACAGAGTTCACACAGGGAAGAAAATCAATGCCGAGGTTGGTTTGTTAAACGTGCACTGGCTCTCTGTTGGCCTCTGCAGCGTGGCTGATATAAAGCAGCCTGTTCGGAGCGTGGATGAATGAACCGTCGCTCGCTCGCTCGCTGCTCCTCAGTCCTGAACCTGAAAGGATTTGTTCAGTGTTACACAGCCGTGATGTCGTGGAGCTGTTTCTCTGCTCTAACGCTGTTCTCTCTCTCTCTTCTTGTTCTCTCCTTTATATTTTTCTCTCCTCTTGTCCTCTCCATTTTTCGTCCTGTATTTTGTCCGTCTCTTTCTCCCCCTCCTTCACTTTCTCATCGTTAATCTCAACAAAATGAATTCCTTGTCACCTTCAGAGGAAGCTCCGCTGGGATATGTGAGGCTCGCCTTGTAGTTTTTAAGCAATCCAGCCTTTTTAACTTGTTAAAACAGGCTGTGGATATTTGACTGAATGAACAGAGAAGCTGCTTGTTTCTTTCATGAGCAAACACCAAAAAACAAAAAAACCAAAGCATGCAGTATTTTTCTTTTCGAGCATGCAGCAGCCGCGTCGTCTCATCGCTCTTTAACGTTGTACGCATGTGTTTGGAAGTGTATTCACCACATGTGCTGATGTTTCGGAGTTGCATTACTTGCTTTTGCATTTTGTTGGTGAAGTGTTTGCCTGCAGTAACAACACGGCTGCTTCTCGAGTCATAAACCAACTCCTGCAGACGACAGCTCAGGTTGATTTTCTTGAATTATTCTAAATTATCAGAAAAGTACCAACCTAGCAGCTCGACTGACCGAGGCCAGTGTTTGTTAAGAACACTGAGAAGTCTCATTTTTGCTCTAATTGTAGTTTTGAATGATTTAATTTGACTTTAAGCTGTTGTAGTGTTAGCCCAGTTTGAGATGATAAAAATCTCTCTGCAGACAAACTCACTGTAAATCTGCTTCATACAGCAAGTAGCCAGCATGCATAGTGGGTAGATATTAGTAGACCTGCAGTCTAATCTCAGAAACTGTCTCCTGATCCTGAGCTGCTGAATCCAGGAGGGAGGAAGAGGAGCGTTTTTACTGATGAAGGCTCCCTGCAGCTGATTGGATCACTGCTCAGGATGATTTTTGAGTCCTGCTTATGTAGCCACATTTTTATTAGTACCAAAACCTCGATATGGAACCTGTTAGTGTGTCATCGTCTAAAATCTTCGTTTTGGTCAAAGAATCAGAAAAATACATTTTCAATGATTTCATGATGTAACCCATAAATCCAGGATAATATTTGATGAATGAACTCGTCTTCTGCTGCTTCATGTGTTTGCATGTTTGATCTTCACAGATCCGCTCTGGCCTCGGCTCACCAGGGGCAGCCTTTACCCAAAACCCTCAGCGTGATGGAGAGCACGCCGCAGGTCCGCGGCATGCACACCATCATTCGGTCAGAATACACACACACACACACACACTCATAGCTGAAGCTCTCTGTGTTTCCTTACACTGTTTTTCTTCCTCTTTGCTCCTGACCTCTGTGTGTTCGTGTAGGAACAAGGAGACGAACAGGGACGAGTTTATCTTCTACTCCAAGAGATTAATGAGGCTTCTGATCGAGCATGCCCTCTCCTTCCTGCCTCTCAAGGTGAGTTTTAGTGTTTGTGAGAAACTTTAACATTTTTAATGTTACAATATATTCTCCATTATCTAGTGTTTGCTCTAAACGTCCAGTTAACTGATCTGCTTTTTTCTCTGCAGCCGGTATCCGTGGAGACGCCTCAGGGTGGCGTCTATGACGGCAAGAGGCTGAGCGGTAAAAGAGTAAGTCTGCCTTCGTCTGTGCTTCTGCTCCACATCAAATCAGGGTCCTAAACTTACAGCCAGCTGCTTCAGGTGATCGATGTGGCTTCACTTTCAGTGAGCTGTCACGCCGCTGCACTCGCACCCTGCAGCAGCAGCCTGTGCAAACACATCCCGCCTGTTGCAGAGTAAAAGAGTAATATGCCTGGAGGAGAAGGCGAAGAGCTACCCCCATGATGTTTGAGGAAGTGTTTGGATTCAGGGCGAGTGTTGTTTTCTGTCAGATCACAGGAGTTTCCATCCTGAGAGCAGGAGAGACGATGGAGCAGGCTCTGATGGCCGTGTGCAAAGACATCCGACTGGGAAAGATCCTCATCCAGACCAACCACGACACGGGAGAACCAGAGGTACGTGAGCCTCAAATATCTCACAAAATGGAGCCATTCGATTTCAGTATTAGGAGATACATAAATTCAGCTTTTCAGTTTGTAACAGATTAATACAGGCAGAGAATATTTGTCTCGTCTCTTCCGTTCAGCTTCACTACCTCCGTCTGCCCAAAGACATCAGTGAGGACTATGTCATCCTGATGGACAGCACCGTGTCCACCGGAGCCGCCGCCCTCATGGCCGTCAGAGTGCTGCTGGTAGGTCGACATCACATGGAGATAAGTGGAGGGAATATATTCAGTCCCCGAGGTCTCTAATGAGCCGTCTCTCTCTCTCTGAAGGATCACGACGTCGCAGAGGATAAGATCTTCCTGTTGTCGCTGCTGATGGCAGAGATGGGCGTCCACTCGGTGGCCTACGCCTTCCCTAAAGTCCGCATCATCACCACGGCCGTGGACAAGGAGGTCAACGACCAGTTCCACATCATACCGGGAATCGGTGAGCCTTCACTTGTTATAGTTACAGATAAAAATCCACAAACAGTCCGAAGCAGCATGTGTTAAGGAGGCTGAGCTGTGCTGAACAGAACCTCGCACTCCTTTAATAAACTGACCTCGACGGCTCGGTTACTGTGCCAGAGCCAGCCGCTGCAAAACTTTGATGATTTATCTTAAACGTTTATTGACAGGCAGTAGAGGAGAAGAAACTGTTGTTCATGTGTAAATCAACACTGAACCACAGAGGGAAGGATAGGACAGGCGCTGCACACATGATGCTGACGGACGAATAGAAACAGCTTCTAATATAA
Source organism: Nibea coibor (assembly GCA_023373845.1). NCBI lineage: Eukaryota > Metazoa > Chordata > Actinopteri > Sciaenidae > Nibea > Nibea coibor. Next base: position 19,943,711 of record CM041730.1, read on the forward strand.
ATGAATCTGCTGACCGCAGACACGTTAATACACTTCAGTCTTTCCGTGGCCTCTTTTCTTCATTACCGTATGATGCATCGGCTGCTCCGGCCCGCTGCAGAGTTAGGGCAGCATATTTAACACAAAGCTAACAACGAGCTGCTACAGTGTCCGTTCATAATCATTGAGTCTTCAGTGAGACTCACAGCAGCTGCAGCCACAAACCAAACACTTGGCAGCAGATGCTCTCAATATGGTGGAGATAGATTTGATCCGTGAGCGCTGATTAGGCCTGTAACTACTTTTGTTGGTGATTTATTGTCCGAATTCATGTGATGAACAATTCATTTGCATAAAGCAGAGGAGAAAAAAAAACTCACTTCTCAAGTGGACGACAAGAGGAAACGCCAAACTAAACTCCTCCTCCCGTTTCTCTGTGTTTGAAGGTAATTTTGGCGATCGTTACTTTGGCACCGACGCTCCGTCAGACTTGTGTGAAAGCGACGAAGGGATGGACTTCTGAAGGAGGAGGACTCATCACAGTGGAGACTTGTTACAGAAGCACTTACGGCCGTGAAGAAGAACGTCCTCCATCCGTCGACCGCTCCGCTTCATCGACGTCCTCGTGACCGGCGAGGTGACGCTGTACAAACCGCTTCCTGTTCACACGAGTAGAGCGGAGTCCAGCCGGCGAGCGCCCGGTGGAGATTTCAGTCCATTCCTCCACGTTACAGCCGAGTTTAAAGAGGTCAAAGTGTTTCCTCGCTCAGCTCTAATTATTCCACTGCAGTCTCTAAACATCGTGCTGCCATCTTAAACTACTTACTAAGGAAAATGCTTGACTACGATGTAAATACTGTTGCCAGTGTAATGTGTTTGTGTCGCTGCAGGATGTCGAGATGAATTCACGTACTGTCAGTTTACTGGAAGAGCCTTAAAAAATCTTTGAGTTTCTTACAGGATTTTGCACAGTAAGTCTCTTTGCCTTCATATAAAACAGATATTATATATATATAAACCATTCAAACGTCCGGCTGGAGAGTCACCTGGGAAGACTTGGCTAGAGCGTCGCTCAGTTTGAATCCACAGATAGTGTTCGATCGATCCCCTGCTAGCCGTCTCATCCGGAATAATCCGTTTTGTTTTGCACAGTCTCTATCGCAGGTATTGGATGTTTACAGGGTTTATTTCTGGAGTTGTAGGTCACCCATCACGTCTAGTTTAGCGGCATACTGTGATTTTTCTTTTTTTTTTTTTTTAGTGTGTTCCAGCTGTCTGTACTGTAAAATTAATATTACCTCAGGCAACTTTCACTGAAAAGAGCAAAGATTCATACTTGAAGACGATGATTAAGGGAAACGGTGGACGAACGTTTGTTTCTTCTGTTAAATTGTTTTTAATCTGTCTGTTACCATGACAACAACAAACAGCCACGTGTCTTTAAACTTTCCTCCACGCTCATGCTTGAAAAAACTTAAAGGTCCAGTGTGTGATATTTTTTTAGTTGTGGATTGAAATCACACTGACACACACAGATTTCCATCAGGTAGAACAGCTGCTTCGAGTCTACGTGAAAACATTCCAGCTGATTTGTGGAGAGACGTCGTCCGTCTTTGACACAATTTTAAGCATAAATACATTTTTTAATCACAAGAATTTGCAATGAAATTAGTAAGAAAGGAAAACGGATTCACGCAAACACGTGATTGGCAGAGTTTGGATAATAAGCTGAAGTGAAGTCAGTTATTTCCACGGATGCTACGTTCTGTAAATGTGACACACTGGACCTTTTAAACAGTGACTTAGCTTCAGCTGCTCGCTGTGTGGCTTTAAATCCCAATAATATTGAGCTCAGCACTTACGTCAGCGTCACGTATTCAGATATACTCTGTCACGGGATGCTCGCTTGTTGTGGTAACGTTGGTTGCAGCTGCTTGTGGCCATTTTCTTTTAACGTTTTTATATATTTATTATATTGTTTGTACAGATTCTACATCTTCACATATTGGTTCTGCATTACACCACAGGCATTTATCCCCAGTTACATAACAGATATATGTCCTGCACTCAAACTTTATTTTAAGACTGAGGCTGCGGTTCAATCGTCTTTTTGTGTCCTTCATGAAAAGAAACCTGCAGCTGGAGTCTCCTTTGCTGAAGTCCTCCTTCGCAGCCTCATTCACACGTCAAACAGGTTTAACTACCTTTAATAATGTCTGAGCTCCTTCAGTGTTTTGTTTCGCATCATTGTTAATCAGACTTGTCCTCTTGTCAAATGTCCACCATCAGAAAACACTCCTGTTACAACTTTATGCAACTTCCACGTGCATTAACACACATCACAACTATTACTTGAAGAGAGAGTCAGCTGCTGCCACTTTGAACCTGTACTGTACGACACGCCGACTAACGTGGCAGCTGGTTACCTCATGAACAGTGTTGCTGATACGTTCATTTCACAGGTGGAACTGACAACACATTAATCATGGCTGAGTTCTCCCGTTACACCTGAATGGAACGCAGCCACGATGGATGTTTGCAGGTCACACCTGTGTCTGACGGGTCAGCGTGTGCTCTGTGCTCGGACACATCTGTTGTTGGTTCTGTTTAATTTCACTTGTACGGAATAAAAATATTAATTTAAAATGACTTCTGACTGTTTGTTTTTGTACCGGCATTGGCCGCAGGGGGGCGGCAGCACAGGTGACTGAGCTTGTTTACAGTGGAAGTGACGCAGCCTGCAGCTCTTATGCTGCCTTCAAAGACTGTAGGAAGTTTGTAAGAGTCAGAAAAGAGGTCAGGTAAGTGCACGTTTTTCATCCACTCAGATGTATTATTGACGTTACTTGACAAAGCAGTAACGTGTTAATGCAATATCATGTTTTAATGTGTTTTGTTATTATTAAAACAAATTAAATGTACTTGAATTTAATGTGAAAACCTTTTTCCAGATTTCAGTTCTCTAAATTCGGAGCTGAAGCCGGAGCCGCGAAGGCATCACTGGCAGCCCACTGAAGTGGAAGCCGGGTGCTCGTGGCACGTTCACGGACAGGTACAGTACACCTTCCTTTGAATTCACGTTAATTGTAACAGCGCGTATCAACAGACGTTCAGGTCGGTTGCGGTTGTGTCTGTAAGTCGGTAGCGGGCTCAGGTGTGTTCCGGAACAGTCAGAGAAACACGCAGGTTAATGACGTAGACATTATTTGATGTGTAAGTTACAGAGTTTGCAAAAGAAAGACGTGATTTAACGAGTTTTAACGCCGTTAACGTCACTAACGGTCACTAACGGTCACCAACGGTCACTCGAACCGTTAGCTTAGCACGGCGCCGAGCCCCGTTAACAACAAATGAACATTTTAAAGTTCCCGGTCGTTTGTCGAAACATACGAGTCCTTCAGAAACTCTTTTAAACGTTTAACCGATTAATTTGAAGCCACTGTTCAACTCGGCGTCGACTTTATTCAAAGTTTAACTAGAAACTAGAAACAACTAGTTAAGCTAATGGACGCTGTAACGGCGTTTATTAGCGGTGGGAGGGGGCGCTTGATTTGAGTCACATTACCGGCCGGTGGGCGGGGTGAGTCACGATTTTGCTGATTAGTTTGTGGTTTCTGTCACAGGCTGGAGGATGGCGGGCCTGTGGAGATCCTACCAGGCTCTGATGACCAAATACCCGTGGACGGTGCAGATAGTGACCGCAGGTCGGTGCACCTCCGCCACACACGATACGTAAATCAAACAGCTCCGACTCTAAGTCATCTTATTTAGGCTGTTTAAAGGTGCAGACACACACTAACACACACTCTGTGTGTGTGTCAGTGATGATGAACTCCTGGTCATGTTTCATGACCTTTGCTCAGGTTGTCTCAGTTTTCTGAATCAACAAAGAGGAGCGACCTTTGACCCCACACTGTCAGACTGTCAGTCACACTTTATTCATTTATCACCTGTTTTTCGCTGACCTGTAATTTATTAAATCTTTGCACAGGAGCCTTTTGTTCCTGAACATCCTGTGGACGACCTTTGACCTTTTGTCCTTAATAGCACACAGATTTCTATTTTACCTCTTGAAGCTCTGAATTGGTCTGAAGCTGCTCTGCTGCTCCTGTGTAGTGCAGGTTAGTCACCACAAGGTGGAGGCAGAGCTCAGCACATCCCATTCAGAGGGACCTTTTTCTAAAAGTAACTAAGTACATTTATTTCCATTTGATGCTGCTTTATGCTTCTACTCCACTACGTTTATTTGACTTTAGTTACTTTTGTCAGATCAGACCAGACTCAGACGTGAAGCCATGTTAAGGTTCAATATCTTAATAAATATATAAAGGCACCGGCAGATTCTATTAGACACTCAAGAACTCCTTCACCTGTACGATCGCGCTCGGTGCTCTGAGACGCTGCGTCTGTCTCCTCTTCTGTCCTCCAGGGTCTTTAGTCGGTGTCGGCGATGTCATCTCCCAGCAGCTGATCGAGAGACGAGGACTGGCTCATCACAACGTGCAGCGGACGGCCAAGATGATGAGCATCGGGTTCTTCTTCGTGGTAAGTCGTTTTTTTTTCAGGCACACTCGTTTAAATAAAAACTTTTGTCTTTACATGATCTAGCAATGAATGAGTTAAACGGTCCCGTTAACAGCTGCAGCATCGTGAAAACAACAGACAGATTATCAGTGAAATCACCTTTAAAATCAGGCTTCAGCTCTGAAGGCTGACACGGATCCAGCAGGTTCACTTTGTGCCTTTCATGTTCACTTGGTTTATTTGTGGATGTATAAGTGACTCAAACTGTGTGTTTGTTCCTGCGCTCCGCGTTTATCCGCGTTCCGCATGTCTTTTGTATGTTCGTGAATCCACTCGTCTCCGTCCTGTGACAGCTGCACAATCCACCTCTAAAGTAGCGCACGTCTTTCATGGCGTCACCGCGACGTTCACAAAGTTTATTTATATTTCCATAATCGTCTTACGCTCGTCCAATCAGCCGCCTCGATGTTATGAATGATTGAAAATAGCTCTTCTGTTCCTCACAGGAGTCGTGTTACACTAAGACGAGTTCACTCGTTCATCTGGAGACACGCGACTTGTTTCCTCATATATGATGTGTCCCTGTCCTCACATTAATAAAACATCAGCTTTGGTTGTTTGACTTGTTTGTTTCAGGGCCCGGTCATCGGAGGCTGGTACAAAGTTTTGGACAGATTGGTGGTTGGAGGAACTAAAAGTGCCGCCATGAAGAAAATGCTGGTTGATCAGGTGAGAGAAACGTCTGAGGCGCCCACGATAGTCTTCATTCCTTCGCTTCATTGCTTACGTGGTCTCTTCCTGCTTCAGTCATAAATAATAAGAGCTGTTTGTCGGGCGTCGATCTGCGTCACAGCTCAATAACAGACTGAATCAGGTGACTGTTTTTATGTAAGTTTAAGATGGAAACAACAAGATCACTGCAGGAAACCACCAGACCCTGAATACACACTAAAGCTTTAATGTTTTAAAGCTGCACTGTCACAAAAAGGTTGACTTTCTCTCACCTGGTCCACAAAAGTCTCTCAGACACATTTAAAGCTGGACGTCTTCAGTATTTGTGTCATTATGCAGAACTCATAATTCTCTCATAATGAGCCACCAAACAGGCCTGAGGCTGATATCAAGTGTTTGAGGTGATTTTGACTCGTTCTCTCACTCACTGTATTACAGAAGATTTACTTTGTCTCTTCTTCTGTCTGTAGTTGTGTTTCGCTCCGGGCTTCCTGGCAGCTTTTCTCTGCATCTCCGGCGCTCTGAACGGACTGACGGCGGAGGAGAACGTCACCAAGCTGAAGAGGGTGAGTCGCTTTACTCGACGACGTCGTTACAGGAGGTTCGATCCCTCTCTGCTCCTTCTCTGAGGGGTTTGAACACTATTTGTTAGAGCCACCTGCCTGCCACCTGTGCATGATGGGAAAGCGTCTAGTCCCTCTCACTCCACCCGAGGTGAAAGTTCAGAGTCTGACCTGATCCGTCCTCGGCTCGCTCATTCTTTATTTATGAACGTCGTATGAAAGGCAGGAGGAGGAGGAGGAGGTGTGTTCTCTGTTAGTTTGAGCACTGAAAAATAAATCACAGCAAATTTATAACTGAATTTTTTTCAACTTTAAATATGAAAAATATCAAAAATGCATAAAAGTCTTTTTTCTTCTGCATTTTGCTGCAACAATCTTCGTTGGACACTTGTTTGTTCTCTGTTTGTTTCCTGTGTGTGAACAGAGTTCAGGTAGATGAGAGCACACAGTGAGGACGTCTGCTTTTTATTGTAGATCCAGTATCTGACCTGCAACACTCACCTCTCATTATTATTAGAAACTATTTCCTGTGATGGAGGAAGAGAGCGAGCGAGGAGGGGTGGAGGGATTGTGGAAATAGCTGGAGTGACTCATACCTTCGTGTGTGTGTGTGTGTTTGTATTTGTATGCCAGGTCAGAGCTAACTGTCATCTTGTGCCAGCTGCTCAAACGTCCGTCAGCGCCGTGCTTACCCAACGTGCGGCTGGTCACCATCAATTATTTACAAAAGGGAGGCGCCGAGCCGAAAGGCCAAACTGGTAAATGTCAGAAAGGACAGAAAATAAATGACAAATGTGCTCATTACAAACGAGGCCGGGCCACTGAGGAAATGTGAGCTGGAAACTAATGCAGGCCGGCCACCAAGCAGACGCCCCGAGTCTTAAAACTCGACTTACCTACTGTGACGGCACAAATACCTAAACTCCAGCTGACATGTTAACATGTCCAACTTCACTGTCTGTGTGCTCAGTGTTTAGGCAGAGGGTTGGGTTCAAATCACGAGTCAGTGTTTTTTAAAGTCTTTTTGTTGTCTTGTGACAAGACTCACTGAGTACTACAACGTTTGCACCCTAAAATGAAGAAGGTTCGATAGATGGGAAGTTATCTCTCACATCGCTGCGGGTCAGTGTAAGACACGAGGTGTGTGTGTGTGTTCATTCCAGTAAAACCAGCATAGAAATCACTAGAAGAGCCGAGGAAGGTTCCCGTGTTCTGCCGAGCGTGAGGAAACATTTTGACGTGTCTCTGACGCCGGTAATTTCACCTCAGGTGGTCGACTCGCTTGTTTGGCCATAATTGAAAAGCAGACGGAAAAAAAAGACTGTAACAGGAACATTGTTGCTTTTATATGTCGAGACATGTTGAGGTGACCTTTAAATAGACGACAGAGGGACCGTGTGTGTGTGTGTGTGTGTGTGTTTCATACATCCACGTCTTTATTTCAGCATTTAGGAAGTTAAAGTCAACTTAAACTGGATTACAGGTTTTCTCTGATTGTTTCATTTAGTGTTTGGTCACAGTAACACGTTCAGGTGAGCTCTGACTTCTGGCCTCGATGTCTCAGACAGAAGCTGCGTCTGAAATCTCTCCTTGCTCCGTCACTTTTCCACTGCAGGTTGTTTTACAGTGATTGTTTGACGGCTGCAGAACGGCACGCTGAAGTGTGTGAGTGTTAGCTGAGAGTAACAAAGTTACTAAGTTAGAGTTTTCAAACGTGTCTAGAAACCGACAGTTTCTACCATGGCAAAGCAACAACACAGCAAACGTTTCATTTCACCAGTTTACAATCCATAACATCATTCAAAGATTCTGAGAATCCAGTGAAATCTGGAAATGTCCGTGACCTTCGACCCCCCTCACAGTTCATCACTGCGTCTACAAAATGAGCAGAATATCCCGAACCTGCAGGAGCTCGATGTCGCCCGTCAGCGATAACTCAGCGATCGCTCGGCCTGCTGCTGATGTGTTTGGCGGCGGAAGCGTCGACCCTGCATTGTTTTGGAAGGAAACTCCAACAACACCTGGAGGTTCAACACATCACCATTTCTCACTTCATCCCCCAGCGGCGCTTTCAACTGTTCACTGATGGGAGATGTTGGAGGATTCCCGAGCGAGGCCAGAAGTTTTAAAGTTTCTTTACAGGCGTCAGAACATCGAAACAAACTCTCCTGAAACATGTTGGTACAGCTCGTCAGACTGAAATCAGGCACTCCTTGTTGAAATGTGATTTATGTGCAACTTCAAACTTTGAGCAGTGAGATAAGACACACAGCGAGGTCTGCTGGAAAACAGCTCAGAGTCCTAAATGTTGATGACAGATGAGTGAAGTTATCGTTGAGCTGATTGAATCCTTCTTGACTCGCCTTCCCATTAAAATATGATTTTAAAAACCAAACATTAAACCCTCTCAGCTGCTGTAACCTCACGATGTTTTGTGATGTCTGTCTGATTTCACTCTGCAGGACTACACAGATGCCCTGATCTCAAATTACTATGTGAGTTTCTCCTGCATGGTGACATGTAAAGTAAATATCTCGACCTCATGTTGTGCATCAAACGAGTTCACTGTCCTGTTCGTTTGTGTTTCAGCTCTGGCCAACGGTCCAGATCGCCAATTTCTACTTCATTCCACTTCATCACAGGTATGAACATCCAAACAATCAGCTGCATTGATCAAATGTAAAAAAAAAAAAAAAAAGATTTTAAACTGGAACAGCCCGGCTAACAGACTGAGCTAACATGAGCTAACAGCAGCTCCAGCTGTCAGCAGTTTACTTCACTGTCCATCATAAACTCTGTAAATCACAGAGTTGAGGCGGAACCAGGAAACATTTTCTCCATAAAATATGATCCAGTTTCACCAGAATCATTGAAATAGTTGGTGTGTGTGACTTAGTGCCGTAAAGCGTTACGTACTTCTCCCGACACACACACACACACACACACACACACACACACACTGTGTTGACATAAAATGTCGTCCTCTCTGCAGGTTGGCCGTCGTCCAGATTGTCGCCGTTGGCTGGAACTCCTACCTGACCTGGAAGGCCAATAAGATGTGAACGAAGATCACAAGTCAGCCTGTGTCGCTGCTGTTGTTGATGATTTTACTCGTGTGTGTGTGTGTGTGTGTGTGTGTGTGTGTGTGTGTGTGTGTGTGTGTTACTTACTTTATGCCTCGTCGTCTTCTGATATTTCCAATGTGTAAAACTGTGACTGAGTCACTTGTAAAGGTCAGGAGAAAGTGCTCGTCTACTCTGAATGACAAATTCACACTTGAAAGTCAAACTTGCATTTGCAGAAACGTCTGTGAAAGTTTGTTATTTATGGAAATGAGATCTGGCAGTGTTACCGCGGCGTAGCCACACATACGCACACACACACTCACATCAACACTGACTGGTTCAAACTTTTCTCATTGTTCTTGAAGACTTGAAGTAATTGTGTCAGAGAATAATGGTACATGTTAATAGGATGATCATGTTTTGTCTCATCATGACACAGAATTCGTAACAATGTTTAGCAATTTACATGCTTTGTTGAGTTACTGTTTTCCTACATTTCCCACAATGCATTTGAACGACCCTCAGATTTCTGTTTGAAATGTGCAGAAAGTGATTCAGATGCAGGGTGCAATGCATTCTGGTCTATTGAGGCTATAAGTGTCAAAAAATCATGGATCTGTGCTCGTTCTTTAGGACTGACTGACTCAGTTTTAGATGACAACATTCATGTCTGTATGCTAGGTATGAGGCTGATTAGCGTAGCTTAGCACAAAGAGTGAGACCGGGTGGAAACAGCTAGCCTGACTGAGTCCGGAGGTAACAAAGTCCAACTACCAGCAGCTGAAGTTCATTTCATTCATGTTCTCATTTGTTTCATCACCACAAAAATGTGATATTTTGACCAGCGCACGCTAACTTTGGACAGCAGCAGTAGCAGTTTCCCTCTGTTTTCAGTCTTTGTGCTAAGCTAGGCTAATTGGCTGCAGGGTCGATCTTCTCGTCTCTCAACAAAAAACAAAACTTTTCCTTTAAAGAGTCAGTGTGACTGAGTGAACCTTTGTACAATGTTCACTGTAAATCCAGCACAGCGAGGAATCAGCGATGAAGTTTAGATTTCTCCTTTATCTGTCAGTGCACGTCTAGAACGTGCTCATGTACGATAACAAAGACAGTCTCCTGTGTGTGTACTAATAAAAGTTCTACTTGAGGTGATGGTGCGTTTGACCTCGCTAACTTCTGTAGCCAACTTTCTCTGTGGCTGGGTGGGGCTTGTTTGGAGGGAGACGTGGAGGCTGCTGAGCCGGGCTGTCGACCAAATTAACTGCACACATTGACAAACACTCCTGGGCTATATCGGGGAAAAGCAAGCGGAAAACGTCTGACGAATCCATTGAAAAGCCGCCAAATGGCCTCTTCCCTCGCCCCCCGAGGTATATGAGCCTCTCCCCACAAAGCTGGAATCCTGTTTTGATTTGCCGCCAACGCTCGGCGAGTTTTTAAATTTAAATCAAGGTAATTAAATTAAGACACAGTGCAAAGACTTGTTTGCGCTCCAACCTGTACGCGAGGTGTGATGGAGGTGTTGGAAGTGTTCAGGTTGTCAGACTGACTGCAGCAGGTCAGATGCTGGTTGAGCTCCAGGTGTGACACTTTGTGATGGAGGCGTACTTCATTTTGTAGATCCAAGGTCGAGGCCTCACTGGACACTAAAGGATGTTTTCTGGTTTTAACATGAAGTTTATCTGGACTGGAAGTAACGTAAGCGTAATCTGGGACTGACTTTTAGTGGTTAGTGAGAGCTTGGTGAAATAAAAGGCTGAAAGACAGACGCCGAGCTGGGCTGACTGCTGCTGACCTGGTTGATGTCTGGCTGTGAGCTAACAGCAGCTACAGCTGGCAGCAGTCACATAGTGACAGTGTCGATCAACAGGAGTTTGCTGTTAGTTTATCAGAGGAAGTTGCTCCATGGTTGTGGCGTAGTCACTGTTCAGCACCACAGACAGCTCCCAGATTCATTCACAACAAACCATCGATGGTTTCTGCTCAGAAATGATCAAGTCTGATCATAAAATGTCAAAGACGAAGCCTCAGACTCTGATTTAATGTTTTTCCTCTTGTTGCATCACTTTGGCTTCAAAGAATCCACCTTTAATCCTTAATTTGCCTCTTTAAGGCACAAATCTAAGACCAAGCATCCTCCTGAAGGAGCCTCCTCTGTCCCTCATCACCTCCTCAAACCTGAAAAAACAAAGAAAGCTGCCCCCTCCTTTATTTTCTGTCCATCACAGCATCCCAGCTGTCCCTCGGGGGGGACTGTGCTGCCTCGTCGTCGTCGTCTCTCGATAAGTTGTCCAGTTTCCAAACCGTCCCTGTGCTCGCATTGACGTCAAAGGAGCAGGCTGGTTGTATAAAACCGTCCGTCCTCTCTCAGTCGACGCTCACAGGGACTTTCAGCAGCCGGAGATCAGCGCCGGTCCTCCCGCAGAGTTCAGCTGCAGCTCCGGACACAGCAAAGTAAGTTTTATTTTAAAGTTTCAAACTTTTTCTCATTTTTATGTGAAATTTCTGAATGAATTCTTTGACTTGCTGTCTTTAACAAACACCTCCATCCTGTTTCCCAGGACATGAAGTCAGCCCCCCTGCTCCTGCTCCTCTCCTCGGTGCTCCTCTCATCTCACCTCCGCCCCGCCGCCGGCAGACCGCGCGTCCTCCTCCCCGGCTGGCTGGATGACAGCGGGCGCCTCCAGACGCATGAGCAACTGGACGAGGTGCTCCTCAGAGCGGCCGCCGCGGGCGACAGCACCGCCTCAGATGTACTCGGAGAAAACATCCTGAGGCTTCTCCAGAGGAGCAACCCGGACTCACCGCGCCTCCTCCTCCCGCCTGAGGAGGAGATGAGCGAGCGTGAGGCGGCGGTGAGGACGGCGGCGCAGCAGCTGCTGAAACGCAGCGAAGAGCCGCCGCTGTCCATCGACCTGACCTTCCACCTGCTGAGGAATATGATCCAGATGGCGAAGATGGAGAGCCAGAGGGAGCAGGCTCAGCTCAACCGCAAAGTCCTGGACGAGGTCGGGAAGTAAAGCTTCACCCTCTCTCTCTATATTTTGAAAGAAATGCCTCATTAAACAGCCCAGCGGCTGTCTAAGTAATCAAGACCTCTGAGTGACTGATTAGTTGTTGTTCGTGCGCCCGCCTTCGTCTCCAAACCATTTTACGCACAGACGGTGCCAATTTACGCATCACAGCACGCGAGAGTCAAACATTTTTATTTAAAGACTTTGTTGGAAAATATGGAAACAGACTTCTTCACCTTCCCTCCCTCACCCCTCCACCACCCCCCGGCTTCACCTCTCCACCTCCACCCTCCTCACACCACACACCTCTTTCTTTCTGGGGAGCGCCGCTCCATCGCTGGATATAACTCTTTAATATTTAATCTGGAGTCACGTGATTTAAATGTTTTGATGCTTGAGGTGAGAAAAATAAATGAGTCACAGCAGGCTGAGCTGAATCTGCAGATTTTAAACTAAATGTTAAATTACAGCCTGACTTCACTCATCCTGGAGCTCAGTGTTGATCTTTGTGTGGAACATCTCACTGATGCTCTTTAAAGAGATGTGAATCAGTCTTCAGTGTTTTATGGTTTCCAGAGGTTAAACTCTGAGCTCCAGATCACAAAATAAAATCAAAATTACTGAAATCTTTTTATTTTTAAAGTTACTTCATGAAAGATCAGTGAGAGGAGTTCAGTCTGGGGCTGCTGGGCTCTTCAGTTCTGGCCTGTAACCACCAGAAAACTGATTTAGCAGTTGTCTCAGACTGAACTCTGACCTCACAGACGTCATCTAAGACGCTTTATTCTGATCCCACATGTTTGTTTTGATTGAACTACAGTTTTATAAACTCCTAAAGGAATTAAAGCCCCAAAAAATCCACATCTAGACTCCAGTGTGCGACATTAAGGTGTCATTTGGAGACTTGAGCCACATTATGAATGTTTTAAAACTTCTGTAACTCAAGATGTTAAAAAAATTCAGCGTTCCTCCAACTTTCCTTTGTTTTCTCTGTTCGCCGACTGTTTTCCACCTCATGCTGTCAGCTCTCTCCTTCCTTTCATCCTGTTTCCTTTTTCAGTTTGAGTGGGAGCGTTATCACCTGTACTGTATCGACTGTAGCATGCTGATCTACAAAAAAGAAAAAAAAAAAGCTTTATTTCACCCGAAACGTTCACGTCTGACTCTGATCACCCTGTTTTTGTTTTAGCAAAGGAACAAAAAGCTTTTTGCCATTTATATTTTGTAATAAAAAAAGTTTGAAGTAAAAAATGTTTTGGATTTTGTTATTGTGCTGATGATAAATGTGTTCATCGACTGACTGCAGGCCAGACGTCAGTCACATTCAGCGTACAGGTCATGTTCCTCAGAGGATGACTCCTGACGAACCTGCTGACCTTTGTTCTCGTGTCACTGTCAGGTCAAAAGTTTCACTTGGTCACGGTCAAGTGTCACAAAACAAACGGCTGTTGACTCTTTTTACGTTAGCAGAAGTCTGAATGTTCAGATGTGAAGACGGCGACGGTTTGAGATCTGAAGCAGAGAAAAGAAACAAACAGTCCAAGTGGCCTCTTGGTTTCCATGACTCACATCAGACTGTGGGTGTGTTGGTGATTCTTCGTCACCTTCTGTTTGTTTGTGTGTTCAGTTTCAGCTCCCTCATTATGCTTTATAAATGTCATTACACATCAGTTTGTAGACTGAAGCGATGACAAACGTTTGTATGTCAGTGCTGGAACACTCTGTGGCTCAAAATACAAACTGTTAAACTGCTGCTGAAAACCTTACGACCATTTTTACAACCACGATTTTGGTCTCAACCCGTTTTTCAAAATCCCAGAATGCAAAATGACACTAAAACTAACCATGTTAGCTTAACTTAAGAAAAATCATTAAAAATAATCACAACATGCATTAAACTACTGAAGAATTACAGCTAATCTTAAAACATTTTAGTTTAGTCGAGTAAAAAAAAAAAAAAAAAAATCACTTTTTTGTTTATTTGTTTATTTATGTGCAACTCAGTGGACACAATAAAAAAACTTTTTCCATATGTTCCATGTAACTTTTATCAAATACTTGTTACCGATGAAATTATATAGACGAGTACAGATCATCTAAATATATTGACAGACGATGTGATGGTGTATGTACAAAACCCACAAACTGCATGAAGCTGTCAAATTACACAATAAAACAATTATCATTCAGAAAGTTGAACAAGAAACAAAACATGCAACTTCCTTCTGTTTAGAAGGAATCAAAACAGAAAACTGTGTGAAAATAAACAATAAATTAAAAGTATATATTGATGCATTTCATAAAGTTTTAAGACAAAATGTGCATTTTATTTGTTTGTTGGGAAGTTACCAGAAACGACCATGAACAGATCAATAATACATTTTGGAGCAAAGCCTAAAAAGTGAAAAGCAAAATTTTTAAAAATCGATTCTGTGGCGAGCCAAAGACAAACATGATCATTAATCTGATGATTCAACCTGAGCTGATGGAGAGCGGCCTGACTGATACCGCTGTCAGAAAAACGTCCAGGTGAGAGAAAAGATGAAAATATGGACGAATCTTTGTAAATCAACAGATCGACTCCAAACATCCACCTACACGTCCATCACGCCCAGCACCCTGACATCAATCCGTCTTCAGTCTTATTTTTTAAACTTTAAAGGATGAGTACGGAGCCTGTCTGCTGACATGGGTGTGATGTTAGTCATTTCATCAGTGAGACATCAACTTTCTTTCTGCCATCAGTAACTTGAGCCGCAAACGTGAACAATTTTGATCTGATTTCTACAGAAGAGGATTAGAAGAGGACTTTTTTCCTCAAAGTTCCGACTTTTTTTTCTAAAAATTCAGGGGTTTTTTTCTTAAAATTCTGACTTTTTTCTCAAATTTCTGACTTTTTTTCCCTCAAAATTTTGACTTTTTTTTCTAAAAATTCTGAAATTTTTTCCTCAAAATTTTGACTTTTTTCTTTAAAATTGTGACTTTTTTTCCTGAAAATTGTGACATTTTTTCCCCTCAAAATTCTGACGTTTTTCCTCAAAATTCCAACTTTTTTTTTTTTAATTCGGACTTTTTTTCCCCTCAAAATTCCGTATTTTTTCTAAAAATTCTGAATTTTTTTCCCTCAAAATTTCAACTTTTTTCTTTAAAATTCTGACTTTTTTTTCTGAAAATTCTGAATTTTTTCCAGAAAATTCTGATGTTTTTTTCTTCAAAATTCCAACTTTTTTTCTGAAAATTCCGACTTTTTTCCTGAAAATTGACTTTTTTTCCTGAAAATTAAGATTTTTTTCCTGAAAATTCCGACTTTTTCTTCTCAAAATTTCGACTTTTTTCCCCTCAAAATTCTGACGTTTTTCCTCAAAATTCCAACTTTTTTTTTTTTAATTCGGACTTTTTTCCCCCCTCAAAATTTTGACTTTTTTTCCTCAAAATTCTGACTTATTTTTCTTAAAATACCGACTTTTTTTCTCAATTTTCTGACTTTTTTCCCTCAAAATTTTGACTTTTTTTTCTAAAAATTCTGAAATTTTTTACTCAAAATTTTGACTTTTTTCTTTAAAATTCGGACTTTTTTCCCCCTCAAAATTCAGATGTTTTTTCCTCAAAATTCCAACTTTTTTTTCTGAAAATTCCGACTTTTTTCCTGAAAATTGACACTTTTTTCCTGAAAATTCAGATTTTTTTCTCAATATTCCGTCTTTTTCTTCTCAAAATTCAGACTTTTTTTCCTCAAAATTCTGACGTTTTTCCTCAAAATTCTAATTTTTTAAAAAAATTCTGACTTTTTTCCCCCTCAAAATTTTGACTTTTTTCGGAAAATTCCAACTTTTTTCCTGAAAATTCTGACATTTTTTCCCCTGAAAATTAAGATTTTTTCTCAAAATTCCGACTTTTTCTTCTCAAAATTCAGACTTTTTTTCCCTCAAAATTTCAACTTTTTTCTTTAAAATTCTGACTTTTTTTCCTCAAAATTCTGATGTTTTTTCCTCAAAATTCCAACTTTTTTTTCCTCAAAATTCCGACTTTTTTCCTGAAAATTAAGATTTTTTTCCCCTCAAAATTTTGACTTTTTTTCCTCAACATTCTGACGTTTTTCCTCAAAATTCCAACTTTTTTTTCTCAAATTTCTGACTTTTTTTTCCTCAAAATTTTGACTTTTTTTCTGAAAATTCCGACTTTTTTCCTGAAAATTCTGACTTTTTCTTCTCAAAATTCCAACTTTTTTTCCTAAAAATTCAGATTTTTTTTCTTCAAATTCAGATTTTTTTTCCTCAAAATTCCGACTTTTTCTTCTCAAAATTCAGACTTTTTTTTCCCTCAAAATTTCAACTTTTTCTTCTCAAAATTCTGACGTTTTCCTCAAAATTCCAACTTTTAAAAAAGAATTTGGACTTTTTTCCCCCTCAAAATTCCAACTTTTTTCTAAAAATTCTGAATTTTTTTCCTCAAAATTTCAACTTTTTTCTTTAAAATTCTGACTTTTTTTCTGAAAATTACGACTTTTTTCCTGAAAATTCTGATGTTTTTTCCTCAAAATTCCAACTTTTTTTTTCTGAAAATTCTGATGTTTTTTCCTCAAAATTGACATTTTTTTCCTGAAAATTATGACATTTTTTTCCTGAAAATTCCGACTTTTTCTTCTCAAAATTCCAACTTTTTTTCCTCAAAATTCTAACTTTTTTTCCTAAAAATTCAGATTTTTTTTCTTCAAATTCAGATTTTTTTTCCTCAAAATTCCGACTTTTTTTTCCCTTAAAATTCTGACGTTTTTCCTCAAAATTCCAACTTTTAAAAAAAAAAATTGGACTTTTTTCCCCCTCAAAATTTTGACTTTTTTCTCAAAATTCCAACTTTTTTTCCTAAAAATTCAGATTTTTTTTTCTGAAAATTCGGATGTTTTTTTTCTTCAAAATTCCGACTTTTTCTTCTCAAAATTCAGACTTTTTTTCCCTCAAAATTCTGACGTTTTTCCTCAAAATTCCAACTTTTTAAAAAAAAATTGGACTTTTTTCCCCCTCAAAATTTTGACTTTTTTCTCAAAATTTTTTTTCTTCAAAATTCTAACTTTTTTTCGGAAAATTCCAACTTTTTTCCTAAAAATTCAGATTTTTTTTCTTAAAATTCTGAGTTATTTTCTTCAAAATTCCAACTTTTTAATCAATTTTCTGACTTTTTTTTCCCTCAAAATTTCAACTTTTTTCTTTAAAATTCTGACTTTTTTTCTGAAAATTCTGACATTTTTTTTTCCTGAAAATTCCGATTTTTTTCTCAAAATTCCGACTTTTTCTTCTCAAAATTCAGATTTTTTTTTCCTCAAAATTACAACTTTTAAAAAAAAAAATTCGGACTTTTTCCCCCCTCAAAATTTTGATTTTTTTCCTAAAAATTCCGACTTTTTTCCTAAAAATTCAGATTTTTTTTCTTAAAATTCAGATTTTTTTTTTTCTTAAAATTCCGACTTTTTTTTCTAAAAATTTCGACTTTTTTCTCAATTTTCTGACTTTTTTTCCCCTCAAAATTTTGATTTTTTTCCTCAAAATTCCGACTTTTTTCCTAAAAATTCAGATTTTTTTTCTTAAAATTCAGATTTTTTTTTTCTTAAAATTCCGACTTTTTTTTCTAAAAATTTCGACTTTTTTCTCAATTTTCTGACTTTTTTTTCCCTCAAAATTTCAACTTTTTTCTTTAAAATTCTGACTTTTTTCCTCAAAATTCTGATGTTTTTTCCTCAAAATTCCAACTTTTTTTCCTGAAAATTCCGACTTTTTTCCTGAAAATTTTGACTTTTTTTCCTGAAAATTAAGATTTTTTTTCTCAAAATTCCGACTTTTTTCCCTGAAAATTCTGACGTTTTTCCTCAAAATTTTGACTTTTTCTGAAAATTCAGATTTTTTCTTTTTCTCAATTTTCTGACTTTTTTTCTAAAAATTCTGAATTTTTTTCCTCAAAATTTCAACTTTTTTCTTTAAAATTCTGACTTTTTCTGAAAATTCCGACTTTCTTCCTGAAAATTCTGATGTTTTTTTCCTGAAAATTCCGACTTTTTTCCTGAAAATTGTGACATATTTTTCCTGAAAATTAAGATTTTTTTTCCTCAAAATTCTGACTTTTTTCTCAAAATTCCAACTTTTTAAAAAAATTCGGACTTATATATTTTTTTTATTTTACATGTTGACAACACGAGAAAATCAGCAGTGACTGGTTAGAAAATGTTCATATGTAAGACATTGTGTTTTTGCCCATACGTACACAACACAAAATCCATCAAGTGGCTTTCGAGAAATCCATTCGCAGGACTACCTGCAGTAAAGAGCTTATCTGCCCACGTATCATCCTGTTTGAAATCTAAAAAAGGACGAGTTCAAGGACAGCTCCGAGCTTCAAACCTGCCCTGTTACAAAATGACTCTACTCTCAAAGAAACCATTTCTATCTTATTGACTTTAATCTTCACACTGTGTTTTTAAATCAACACAACATGTGAAAAGATTTAGAAAACTGTCAATGTTTCCTGAGTATTGTGACAGGAGGCTATAAACGGGCTTTAAATCCTGACGACACACATGAACAAAATCTTTTCATTTCCCCTCCCACTACAGAGAACGCAGAGGTAAATCCACTGTGTACGCTTTCCTGTGAGCTTTACATGGAGAGATATATTTACACACAATAAACACCAGCTTTCTTATTGAACAATGTGGGAGGCAAAAATCCAGCCAAGTCAGTCTTCCTGCATCTGGGCTGCTGCAGGAGGAAACACAGGAGAACATATAGGCAGGTATGATTTTCATTCATGGGGGGTCTTTGTTGTTTCACGTTCATCGTGGTTGAACACTGTGTGGACTTCTTGCAGAGGATTACGTTAAACCTCTCCATCTCCGTCTCTTTTACGTTTCCTCAGGACTGCAGCAGGGACCTCGAGTAAAGAACAAAAGATGAAATATGAGATCAGTGTCATCGTCCTACGTCCAAACAATCACCAGCTGCTCCACCGATTGTACCCACGCCGCACAAAGACAGCACGGAGGAGGAGGACGCTGTTGTTGCTGCCTTTTGACTGAGTCAGCACGAATGCGAACATGGACGAGGGGAATCCTTTGCTCTTTTTTATGCAAGTGCTCTTCTTCTCTTGAGAAGATTTCACACCTCTCCTCTGTACGACACAGCTGCCACAGTCTGACCTCAGGCTGTGCACATTTCCAAATATTACAATTAATCAGCAGAACAAGAACATTTTCTAAAGAGGCTCTGACACATTTGAGGAGGCGTCAGTACAACGCTTTCTTTGCTGTCTGTAAGATGTTCATCAACCAGAATTCTGCGTGTCACCATCTACCATCCAAACGTGTCAGTAAAGATGTTTGCTCGTTTCTAGTCCATTCTAGGGGTCTTCCACACACAAGCATTTGCTATTGGTTGGTAGCTTTGCTTTGCATACATTTGGTGTTGTGTTTTTGTATCGACCTGATGAATAAAAGTCCAATAGTCTCTCTTTGAGCTCTGCTTTTGGTCTCCACCATCTCCTGAGGGAAATATCTGGCTGCTAAATGTTCCACTATGCTGAATACAAACTGCGTGGACTGTTGTTAAATATTATGAATTCGGCTCTGTAATAAAAACCTTTGCTACAAAGAGACACAGGTACTCTGTACCAGCTGATGACTGGAAGCTGAATAAGTAATGCGAGGAGTCTGTCACTTTCTAAACCAAAATCAAACACACCACAAAGCCTCAGTCAACTCATCAATAAAGGTCAACAGGGAGATTCAGAACAGAAA
This sequence comes from Nibea coibor, assembly GCA_023373845.1. Lineage (NCBI taxonomy): Eukaryota > Metazoa > Chordata > Actinopteri > Sciaenidae > Nibea > Nibea coibor. Next base: position 19,963,368 of record CM041730.1, read on the forward strand.
CAGACACCTCGTATCACCGTGTGTTAGCCGATTCATTCGGAAACAGCAGCCACCTGTTTTGGTTTTAATATCTGGAGCAGAACTCAGGTTCAGACTCTTCTCCACCCTCGTCAGGATCGTCTTGTCCGTCATCTCCCACACCTGAAGACACACAGACGTACATACACCTGTAAGGACGCTGCATCGTCTCATGTTGGTTTACGGGGACCTGTTCAAACGTCCCCACAATGACGTTAAAACCAGAACACATGCACAGAGACTTTAGCGGTCAGAGCTGAGGAAGCCTCTGAGATGAAGGATGGTGAAACATCTTCACGGATCTACAACCAGGTCCAGCTGCCCGAAGAGAACAGTTATCTGTCTGTTACTCTGTGACCGACGTGATAAAACATGATAAAATGTTTCCTACCGGGGCAGAAGTCAATGTTCATCAGCATGACGGCGAGGTCGTCGGTGTCGATGACAAAGTGGCTCATGCGCTCGTAACCGAGCTCTGGGAGCTCCGCGTTACACGCTCTGGCTGTCGCTGCCATCCTGTCAACACAAAGACAGATTTCAAAATAAAACTCAAGAATTGAAATGAAACAAAAGTTCAACCATCACATTTAAAAAGTTTGACACTACTCTACTGCTAGAATGTGATTTATACCAGTTTAATTTAGAAGATTATGATTTGTGTTTGTTTAATCTAAAAAAAATAGTATTTAGTTAGTATTTTTTAGGATTGCGTATAAAAACTGTTTTTATTGGAACCTAAAAAGCAAATAAAAAATATTTTTGCAACTTTAATTAAATTAAATCATTGATTTTAATAATTTATATTGATATTCACAGCTCAGGGTTAGAGATTATATTCATGTGGCTGTAATTGGTCAGACTGTATGATAAATATAAATGAAATAAAAGCCGACACCCAGCACTGTGATTGTCTTCTATAAGGTGACACATACTCACACATGTTCTAATCTGCAGCCTGCGTCCTATCAATACGTCCAACGATCAATATTTAATCAGGCAAACTGTTTCAAAGCTTATTGATGATTTTAAATAAAAAGACAATATTGTCTCGATCCATCACTGAACCAAACACGCTCTGTGATCACGTCTCAGCCCCGCGTGGCAGATTTGTTTGGTTTCCGATCACCTGCTACATAATTTATACGAAATGAGGAAACGTCGGACACGGAGCCGAGGCCTGTTCGACATGAACTGTGGTCTAATGATCGGAGCTTTGTCTCCCTCTTCTTCATCGTGCTTCGCGTTTAGTTCCTGTTACAGCTGTCGTCATGGTGACGATGTTTGAAGCGATAATATCTGAACTTGTTTTGAAAGTGAAAACTAATTTACAGTCTGATCATGAAACATTTACTGAAACTAAAATTCTCACATATTGCAGCTTTAAGATGAGAACTTCTTACTTACTTCTCCAGTATGACGTTGGCACTCTGCGAGAGGACAGACAGTCAGAGAGAGAGACAGACAGACAGACAGAGGAAAGAGACTAAATTAATCACTGTGCTTCAGTTGTCTGTGCCAACGTCGTCTGTCAGAGGAATTCGTCGAACGCGTCACTGTGTGAAATAAAAACTGGATTTTTAAGAAAGACTGCCAGCTGCCAGATTGGCCTCTCGGTGTTTACTACCTGCTTCCACTAACTCTATCTCCTTTAACACCTGCTGTGGCTGAGGATGTGACTGAACATAAAACAGAGACACCTGAGGCTCCTCAAACACACACACTCTGAAACAAACACACACTTTCCTCACAGGACACAGAGTGACGCAGGGATGGATGCTCAATTTAGTAACAACCTGATCGGACCATCCAACTGTCAAGTTTAACTAACTTTGTAACTGTTGGCACGTCTCGCTCCTCCCTGAAGCTGCATCTAAAGCTGCTTCTTAATAAATCTATCATGGAAGATGCCACTGTACCAGAAACAGTGACATTTCTTTGTGTCCTGAAAGTCTGAAGGCTGAAACTGATCGAGAGTCCAGTGCTACATCTTCAATTTGCTTATTTTGTCCAACCAGCAGTCGAGAAAGGTGAGGTGCTTGAACCGGTGCATGATGGGCAGTGTAACCGATAAAGAAAGTTCACAGAGTATTGGATGTGCGTGTGCACAGCTGGTCGATCAATACGTTGCAGCGCAGAGAGCGACCTGCTCTTCATTATCTCTGCAGCTGCATGAATTAAGCATGTGTTTGTGTGTGATGACAGAGTCTGTGTCTTCAGGTATCTGGGAGCAGAGATCCTCAGGGGGGGCTTTGTGGTAACACACTGCCCGATGAGGAGGCATCCCACTGGGCTTACTGGCTCATGTTTGCCTCCTCTCCCTTCATGGATCGTGCTGACAGATGAAGCCTGAACATCGACGTGTGGACGGAAGCTTCAGGGTATTTAAATAAATAAGATTTTCGTGTCACGGGGAGGGGGGGGTGTTTGTGTCCGGCTCACTGAAGCTCTTCACAGTGTCACCCACCTGTATGAACAGAGGCATGTGCGGCTCCTCCATCAACTGAATGGCCGTCTCCACCAGCGTCACCGCCACCTCCAGGTCGTCACCGTGCCGACGGATGAGAGCCCGAACGTGTTTGAGTTTCTCGTCCTGTTGTCTGGCGATGAGCCCCACCAGCTCCTGCTTCCGCTCCTCCAAGATGGCCACCAGGCCGTCAAAGCGGTCGGCCAGCCGCTCTCTCTGACGCTGACTGTTCTCCTGAGGAGAGAGGAGACACAGACTCAGACGTCACATCTCCACGCCGGCTGTCAAAGTGCGTCTTACCTCTGCGATGCGGCAGACTTCTTCCATCTGAGAGATGACTGCCTGGATGTGGTCGTTACTGGCGACCAGGTTGGCGATGCCGTCGCTCAGCTCTGTCTGCAAACATTCAGCAAGACTTCATTTAAGTCACATTCATTAGCGTTTCATCCCAAAAGAGATTCTGGAAAATACTGAGGAATTTCTACTCCTGCAGCATCGAGAGCGTCCTGACGGTACATCACCGCCTGGTCTGACACGAGGCCGTGCAAAGGAGCAAAGATTCCTGAATATTTTCCGTCTTTTCGGAGGATTGTGTGGTGTTGGCGGAGGAATGCACTCTGAGTACTCTCTGGTTAGTAAGCCTGACTCCACCTAAAGCACAACAACTCCATGAGTCACCATCATGCATCTGTTTCCAGTATCAGACATTTTTAGAACTTCTCCCTTGTTCTGTCCAGTTTTCGTGTCGTTCAAATTGTTGTTAGCGCAGCGAATGTTCTCCCCTCTGCGATGAAACAGACTTTTTGTTTTTCGGATTAACCTTTGCATAAAAGACGGGGGATCAACAACTTTCCACGACCTCATCTAAATTTCAGATGAGTGAATCAGAGACAGAGTGAGAGATGGAGAGGCCGGCGCTGAAATGTCAACAAAGCCAACTGCTCGATAACACGCCGGACGACGCTGCTGCCATCTGCATGACAACGCTGCTGCAGCGTGTCCTCCTTCAAACTTTCATCTGAGCAGATAAAGTGGTGGAAAGGAACTAAGTATATTTACTCTAGTACTGTACTCTGTTACATTACATTTCATTTATAAAGTAAAAAAAATAGAATGTGCATCTAAAATTCAAGGCAAAATGAATCAACTTAGCTAATGTAACTATTTTTATTAATTAAAAGAAGTCATGCATGCATTAACTTCTCGAGATCTGGAGTTATTTCTGTCATCACGTCGATTTAATAAACGAAAATAAATCTCGAGATCTCGTGAAAACAGTCGAATTTGTTGAATCACTGCAGGAAACATTCAGCGTGGCGATGAACTCGTTATCACGAGAAAACAGGAAAGAACTCTTCCTACTTCTTCTTCTGTCCCTGAGGCGTGTAGCTGTGTTTAGTTTATTTATTGTATAATCTGTGTTTGCACTGGACGGCAGCTCAGCGCTCGGCCCGGCTTGTCTTTGGCCTTTTGTTGTGCCTCAGAAAGAAAGAGTTAAAAATAGAAACATGAAGTGTGTGTGTGTGTGTAAGATGAAGGCCATCGTCTCCCATAAGAAGTCGCCCGCTAACATCTGAACTTTGTGTAGAGATGTTAGTTTTAGTTTATTCAGACGTTTGCGTGGACTCCTTTGACCTTTAAACAAACTTCAGATTCACTTCAGCTGCTTCAGCTGAACCTGAGGATCTGTCTCTGTCTGACTGTGAAGGGAAACGAAGTGGCATTAAAAACCAAAGAGGGGAATGAAGAACGTGAGCCGCTGACGTGGACTCTTTACCTTCTGTCTGGTGTAGACGCTGCCGAGCGGGGCGACGTCGCAGTCTTTGTGTTTCCCGAACACTTTGCACATGGAGCAGGTCGGCGTCTGACAGGACAGACAGTAGATGTTGATCTTCTCCTCTTCGTGTTCTTCACACATCAGCTGCTGCTGCTCGGGCTTCATGTCCACGAGCCTGAGAGGAATGAGGCGCATCGATGAGTAAAGTATTAATGCATCGTCTTTTAATATCGTCAGCTCCTACAGGCTCAAAGCAACAAAGAGGAAACGTGGTTTCATTTCAGAGTTCAAAATTCAAAGTGTTTTAACTTCGAGCTGCAGAAACGCTCAACCTGAAGATAATCCAGAGGTGGCACACTTATTTATTCACATATAGTCTTCTTTGCTGCGGGCCATCATGTTAATGCGCTTAAAAAAACACCTTAAAGGGAAGCGTCGCCTGTTTTTAAATCTAATTTACTGCACTAGTGGAAAAGTGTCCACAAGACTTGGCAACCTCGTCTGAGCGTCTCAGTTTGCTTCTGCCGTCGCTGACGTGTTTGGACGTCAGTGGATGATGGAAGAGAAGAGAGGACGGCGGTTTCTCTGCCAGCTAAACGGTGTCAGTACTCACGAGAACCCATCGGATACGTTTAAGGAAAGTGGCAGATAAGAAAAGTAAAACCTCGTTAACAGATTCAAACGTTGATGCAACAAACAGTCCTTTGTGCTCTGACAGACGATGAAGGAGTGATACTGAGAAATTATATAAAACAAACAATGAGACACAAGAAGTTACGAAACGTTTGTGAACCTCGCTGCGAACAATCGCGTCTTATTTTAGCCCACACAGATAAAGAGGGGAGTCCTGTCCTTCTGCCTCCCGTGAACGCCAGCAGCTCGCTTTTCTTTTGCAGTGACTCACTGAGTTTCTATTTCAGAGTGAAAGTGACGAATCGACACTCGGAACGACTTCATGTCACTGCAGAGTTGTAGTAAGTCTGCACACTTATGCAACATTTCACTTTTTCTACACGATTTGCAGCAAAACGTCTTTTAAAGCTTCAGTAGCTGATTTAAAATGATCAGAATCGGCTGGTTGGCTCACATCGATGTTTAAGTTGTTAATTAGCAGCCTGAAATACAGCCACACACACAGAGCGCTCATGGTGGAGTGATGAGCGGTTAGTTAGATGTTCATCACATCGTCTCTCTCAGCTACCAGCCCGAGCTTCATACTGTGGTCCAGGCTGGACTCAAACCGGCCACCAAAAACAAGTTCCTATGCTACGATGACTGATGAGGTCAGTCAGTCCTGGTTCAGCTGCACAGCTTCGACCTGCTACTAAAACATTGTCTAAGTTAAAGTGTCTGATCACAGCCGATAAATAAAACCTGTGAATCAAACTGAGGAACCATCTCGATGATCATCTTCAGCTCTCAGCTGTTCTCAGAAAGGCTGAGATGAAAAACAATGCTGCTCTCTGCTGACGGTCGCTCATATTACAACAACATGCACTCAGAGTCTATATAAAGACTTTACTGCCAGACCTGCTGGAGGACGTGACAGAAAACACAAAACTTCAGGGCTTTCTGACTGATTTCAAACCTCAGATGCATTTAAAGTCACAGCACACACCTGGAGGACTCCTGCTGCCTGCAGAGGTCGATGATGTTCTCCACCAGCAGGTTCCTCTGCAGACCGTAGACTCCATGGCGGTCCAGCACGACCTCGTGGCGACACGACGGACATCGAAACCGGCTGCCGCTGACAGCCATGCTGGAGGAGCCTCGGGGCTGCCACACAGGGTTAGCGGACTGTGTGAAGAGAGGAGAGGAGCGCAGAGGTGAGAGCTGATCTTCAAGGGTCCAATAGACAAACCACCACCATCAGGTGATCAGTACGTGTGGTTGAACAACAGCAGCCCTGGATCATTCACAGGTTCACACTCTGGGGTCGCCGTGTTCACAGGTGCTGATATCTGACACTAATCCCAGCGTGAGGCGACATTTAGGGACACGTGGTTTCTTCTGTTCGGTGCACGTGAACGCGTTGATGCTGAAAAACAACAAATATGTAACAAAACGCCGGAAAACTACGAGCTACACTTGTTTACAGCGACCACATTAAAGATGAAATCGTCTTCGTTCGTCGTCTTTGTCGTCCCGGGAGGCTCATTTGTTGTTCACAGCCGGCACATGCTCAGGTCTCAGAAGAGAACCGTACAAATGTGGAGAACACGTGGTCCATCGTGTGTTACACTGTGTTTTTAGACATATTTTAACAGGAATATCAGAAGTAGAAACATCTTTAGAACTTTGATTGGATATTTTGTTGGCCCGACCTCACCTGGAAGATGTCGTTGGCACACTTGCGGCAGAGATTGTGCTGGCAGGGCAGGATGACCACGGGTTTGGAGAACATCTCCAGGCAGACCGGGCAGATCAGCTGCTTCTCCAGGTTCTCCATGGTCGCTCCTCCGCCGGCACCGGGACCAGAACTGCCTGCTGATGAGGGAGGCTTGAAGCCAAGGGCAAAGTTCATCACGTCCGGGGACGAGTGAGAAAAAGTGAAATATCAAGCAGAGAAACACAAAGTTCTGGATGTTCTAGCTCTTTCTTATTGGATTCATCGTTCTAGCCTCGTCGTTGTCGTTGCTGCTGTTTTCAGTCGTCTTTTCTCTCTCTTTAGCTCTTTGCCCTCAGCTGTCCATCCCTTTACGCCTCTGCCAAGCTTCTCTAACCCCTTGTAAAGACCCTCCCATGCCCCGTCTCAATCCCGCAGCAGTCGCCAGCCGGACTGTTGATATTTTTAGCTCCACAGTTTGTTCTGGCTTGGGTTACTGTCTAAACTGCGTTCCACGGCCGGACCACTGGAAAGTCCGGGCGTGGCGGAGGATCATAACAGTGGTCAGTACCGGGGACTGAAGATAAATGATAATGTCTTCATGAAGTCTGATACTTTAGCGGGGATCATGGTGACATAAAGCAACCTGCGGCCGCCATGTCTGAGGTCATTAGCACCTCTGCGTAAACAGATAGCTCCATTTCTCAACTTCTGTTTGTCACACACAGAAAACACGGACACAGCTGTTCGGTTTTTGGTTTTTAGCCTTTTTGTGTCACCAAAGTCAGAAATATAAACCTCATCTCATCTCGTTATTCATTTTTCAGATCGATTTAGGTTTGTTGGGTGTAGCTCTAATCTTATATCCATCAAATAAGACAGACAGTTTGACCCAGTGACCCCCTGGATGCCCCTGACCTCTGTCCCTGAGCAGACAGAGCAGTGAGGTCAGTATCTGGCGAGCGAACACACGAGGTATTTGCTAATCAACAGAATGGAGTCGGATAAGAGGACTAAGCTATTAATGGGATTACTCCGCTATTTATAGGCTGCGAGGGGAGCGGCTGCTGCAGAGTAAACCAAACATACCGACACGCGGAGCTAAATTCAGGCCTCGGCTTCTGTCTGCATTCATTCATTGTTGTGCGTCACTGCTTCTAGATTTTATCATCAACAGTGAATGTATTACAACAATCACACACTGTGGTGTATGCAGTGGATTAATCCGCCGCTGAAAATAGTTCCCAACTGTTGTAGTGAACAGTGAGCAGCTGTTTCAGGAGGAACCGAGCGGCATCCTCCGCTGTGGCTTCATTCAGCCCGCCGCAGCTCCACCCACACTCCACGTCTATTGGATTAGCCACGTAACTCACACACACACACACACACACACACACACTGACACACTCCTGGTTTCGGTCTTTTCATGACATTTGTTGAGAATATAAATATAGAATAACACCAAACGAGTCCTTAATGCTGCATTCACATGGATTAAAGCGGCACATCAGTCCAACGGGTTGGCGCGACGACAAAAGGAAACACGCGTGACGAAATGTTACAGATGTTGTGTCTTTACAAAAGAACGGCTTAAAATGTATTCAATAAAATGATGTGTCTCTTATTCTATGTATTAAATTAATTAGCCTCTCACTGTCATGTCTCTCATGGTCTACGTAACACCTACACGGTCTACTCTGATCCAGTAAATCTGGTTTGCAGAATCCATGTGAACGCAGCTTTAATGTCTTATTAACCACTCAGCCAAATTTGACGGATTAAAAACATCGACAAGTTTATGAAATTAGGCGTCAAGGAATCTGTGTAGAGAATCTAGAAAATCTCTCTCTGCTCAGGGCGGCCTCAGCGTGTCATCGAGCCGCCGTTTAAGGACCGCCCACAAAATCCTGAGCCTGAAAACAGTTTGAACTCAAACATATTTAATGTGCTTTGAAAATGCTGTTAAAATGGTGCAAAAACAAAACAAACTAACAGAAAGTTATAAAATCCCCCTTTTTTATTCAGTTGAATTTCATAATAACTCATTTACATATCGTCCACAGGGAACCACAACAGCGAGTGACACATCTCACCCACCCGAAAAAAAACAAACATCATCTACGCTGATAAAACGTCGTTCTAGTCTCATTTTCTCGTCACTCTTTAAAGAGAGATACAGCAACCATCGGTCAACTTAGCATGACAACGCGGAGACCGAACCGTCCGCCTGTCCTTGGAAGAACGTTAGCTCCGCGCTAACTGTGACACAAATCACGTCAGCGTCTCCGATTGTTATTAAAAGTTGACCAACAAGTTGACGCCCCCTCCGTCGCCGCCGCAGACAACTTTTCTTTTAGTATCATTAAATTCAAATTATGGCATTTCTATGTGACAAATAAAAAACAACTTAAAAATGTATGTACACTGTTAAAACAGACATTCATTCATAAAACATGTCCATTATTCCGTCAGTTATTTTTCTGTTTTATGAGTTATTTACAACAATTACAAAAATAATAAATAATATGTCTTCTTTCAGCGCTCCGCGGCCGCATCGCTTTTACACTTTTATGTGATTTGATTTGAGAACATCTGAAGAAAAGACAAAAAAATAATTATTCCTGAAATGTTTTTGGGGATGCTTGAAGGTTTTTTTTGGCTTTTGACTGAGAAACGATGACTTTAAATCTGCAGACGAGCTAACGTGATCCATCACAGACTAAGCTAACGTAACACGATGGAGACACTCGTCTGAGCTGGTTTATGAACGAAGATCTCGGTTGCTGGTCGTACATGTACGTCTGCAGCGGTGCTGCAGGTCATCGGGTCACATCGAGCAGTTTAATTCAAGTCTTCACTTCAAACTCATTTAAATCTCAGCCTGCCACCACAAAAGGACGTTTGTTTAAAAAAAAAAGACCTACAAGCAACAAAACTGCACTAATAATTCTCCACAGCACATCGACCTACTGAACTGAACTACAGAAAACAGTCTTACAGTTTCTATTTAAATGAGTCTGATTTAAAGGAACAGTTCAACATTTTGGGAAGTTTCCGGCTCTGTTCAGACAGGATCGGGTTTGTTGACGCTCGCTCACTCATTCACCGTCTGTCGCTCAACCACTACGTCCACCACAAAGAGACAAACCGCCAGCAAACCTGATCCTGTCTGCCTCATTTAGAAGCTCACGTATTAACAGGTTGTTTAATGTCTAGAAAAAATGTTTTAGGAGCCAGAATTTTTCTTAGCAAGAGCACAAACTCGTAAAGAAAGTGAATAAATTTCCCACGATGTTGAACTTTTCCTTAAGTTGTGTTAAATAACTCTGGGAGAGACCGATTTGGCTCGACAAGTTTCAGCGTCCGTCCCGTCAAACTCAGATTTGTGCTGCGTTTCAGTCAAAAGACGTTGATAAGAAATAAATAACAAAGATTTTTTTAACCAAAATTATGATACGAGTCGTGTAAAATCTCTGAAAGCAGCTCTGTGGTCTGTTGTTCATGTTGTCCACGACGAGCTTTAACTTCTGACTTCACGTGGAACACAGCATGATTAATCAGAGCTGCTAACTAATCAAATCCAATGAAACCACAGCCCCGTTACTGCTCTTAACAGCCCTCCATATGCAGATCAAATAACTCAACACCGGGCTGCACCAACTTCAATCCTCACCAAGGGGCCTCTAATTAATGAATCCTCAATCATTTCAGTAAAAATGTGACAATCAGCTGCTTTTCTTTCACACGACAGAAAACTGAATCTCTTCGTATTCTGGAAGACGTCACTTTGGCTGCAGTGCTAATGCCGACGAATGCTGCTTTCTAACTGGACTAAAGGCCTGAAGGGAAAGTGTCAAATAAAAGTGAGCGATCCAAAACTTTAAGATGAAGCCCAGTGAAAGGAAAGATGACGTTTGTTTGGTAAAGTCGGGATGTTCTCTGGTGGAGAGGAACTGATGAACAAAGACTACAACAGCTCGACAACGCTGGCAGACGTGACGTGACATTGAGACGTCTGTCCGGTCGCTGCTGTTATTGTTCAAGGCACGTCACTGTCGCCGTGAAATCTGTGGTAAAGACGGCTGAGCGACGAAGAAGAAGTAAACTTTGATCTTACGATGCACCCTCTCCCCGGAGTCCACCGGCCACAGCCTCCACGCTGATCTTATCCGATCTCCACGCAACGTTTTGCCCTCCAGACTTTGTGAACTTGCTCAAATCTGGTCAGTTAATGTGCTTCAACCAGGAGTGAGTCAGCTGCTGTCTGTTTTATACAGCTGTGAGTCTCCATGGTGTGTTTTATTTTGAAAATTACCTGGATTCTCCTGACTTTATCGACGCCGACGCTCCCTCGCTCTCATTCACTTTCTATGTCACTCAACCCCTGCTCTCTCTCTCTCTCTCCCTCTCAAACCATCGTACACAAACCAAATTAAACTTCTTCCTGTTTCTGTTTTGCGGCGTAAGTTTCCGTCAGACTCAGATTTAGAAGCTGAACACAACAGGTCGAGTATCGGAGGTGAGATTTCAGGCTGACTGGAGGTTTGACCCGATCTGGTTGGCGGCTGCGAGCAGCTGGTGTCTTGGTGGATTTCAGGGTTTAGTGAATTTACAGGTTATCATGTCACTTTAACCTTCACGGTTTCTGGAAGTCAACAAAAAGAAACGACCACATGAAATGACAACAGATGCGTATGGAAACTTTTTGACACACGGAACTGCGGCTTACGGAGCAATTGGCCTTGACTGGAGTCGTCACGGGTTGGCGGGCTACACGGAGCTGTTGCGTTTGTTCCACCGCAGAGTCCGACTGCAACACAAGGCGATTAAATAATTCTCAGACACGTAAATGCTGCGTTTCTTTCCCACGGCGTGGCGTCTGTCTGTTTTAGTCCGTAGGTTATGCTGGGGGTTGTATTTTTTTTTTAGCAGAGGGTGGCACACGATGACATTATGAGCTGGTATAAGTATGTGTGTATACACTGCAGAGTGTGTGTGTGTGTGTGTGTGAGAGTCTGTAAGGTTAGGCGGATGCTGTCTTGGTTTGTGGTTCGTCTTCCAGTGCTGTACAGTAGAGAGGGGGGAGGAGGAGGGCATGCATCCGGGGGTAAAACAGAAAAACGCATGCACGTTTGGGGAGGAAAGCCTCGACGCTCACTCCTGATCCATGCTCCAGGTTTTGGCTCAGACGTTCGTAATCCGTCACTTCTGCTGCGTCACGTCTCTTCTGTTCGCTCTCCTCCCTCCCCCCTTCACGTTTGTGTCCCGATGGAAAGCGTCTGTGACGCTCCTCTCGCCTCCTTCCAAAGAATATTTCGGCATCAGGAGCTGATTTGAACGTTAGGGGGAGTTGATGCCGAACAGGAGGAGGAGGAGGAGGGCAGGAAAAAAGGTCCGTCAAACCACGCTGATGTACATATTACAAGTGGCATCCGTAACAAAAACAGTCCTTGGTTTTCTCTTAAATGAGGAGAAATGTAAAAAAAAATGCTCCCATTGGTGACCATCGGAGTCCAAAATGGAGACAGACCGGGAGGGTGTGGGTTCCAGTCCTGGTCTGGATAGCGGCTTTAATAAAGAGGATCACCTTTCCATGCTTGCTTTGGCCACCTTCCTGCCCACAGTGTCACGTAATGAGAGGCCTAGCCCTGATGACTGAACTGCTAGCAAGATCACAAGAAAGAAGTATGAGGCGAGCTGGAAGGAAAACGGGGGACTAAAATCGAGTTTTCAGAGCCCAGCGAGTTTAATTTGCATGAATAGTCGTCCGTAACGTGAGTTCCACGGAGTTGCCTTTGAGTGCCCACCTTACGGGTGTCGTCCGGTGGGTAGATCGGGGGTTGGTTGAGGCGGGGGTCAGGATCGAGGCGTTGGCCCAGGTTGGCTGGTGGCTTTGAGCTGGTTGATCTCTGCGTCGCTGGCAGCAGACGAATGTGGCTGGATCATAAGAGGGGCTGGAAAGGCTGAAAACGAGGAGAGAAGAAGAAGGAGAAGAGGAGGTCAAACTCGGAAACAGATTCAACAGCAAACGTGCACGGTTGTCCTCGGTATGATACCTACCTGCTTCTGCTAGTTGAGGCTCATCCACTCCTTCACTTTCCTGCAGGAGGAGAGGAAAACACCACATTACGTCTCCTTCTAATATCTTCAAACACAAATCTAATAGCTAATTTCAAAATACAAAATCTATTTTAACAACCAAAATTAAAACTTTGAAAGCAGAGAATTTCTGATAAAGACAGTTTTAAACTGTAAATTAGCACAAAAAGAGTAAAACCGATTATTAAAGTCTGTAAAGGCAAACTCAGATCTCACATTTATTCTGACTTTACACAGACTTTAAAGTCTGCTGTGTTTGCTTGGATATTAAACTCACGTGAAGTGGAAACATAATGTGACAATATGTTTGATTTGAGTCTGTCATAACTCGATCTAACAATCAAACACAGAAATGAAGCTACGGTTCAATTCAGCCATGCTGGTTTTCTGACGGCGTCGCAGTGAGTTAATATGACACGGACAACAAGCAGGAAACAACATTCAGGTACAGGACGTGACAGTGACATGACGAATGTGACAGTGACACTGTCTGTTGTTGCTGTTTGTTATGGATGAGTGAAGAAGCAGCGATCGGCCAGGACAAGCACGGACGAGCGACACCAAAGATGAAGACTCATGACTCATACAAGACAAACGGATGAGACGGGCAGTGCGGTGCACGAGGCGGCTCTCTTACGAGTCATTTCGACTCTGGTAAGGTCTCTCCGGGGTTCTCTTCCCCCGCCGGACTCGTCGCAGGCTGGGGCTCAGCTGGAGGCATGGGCATTGGCATTGGCAGGGGGATGGGCTGACTCTGGCCTTCTGGGCTTTCTGGACCCAGATTAGACGTGGGCTGGCCTATGATTACCGTGTAACCTGGAGCATGAAAACACGACATCCTGCAGCGTGAGAGCATGTTAGAGTCACTGCTAAAGGAACAGAAAGCTTTGGGTTGGTTACAGTTTCAGTCTGAACGGCAGCTTTTCCTACAGACGCTGTTTTAATGCGAGACTGTGCAACCTGAAAGAAAACAGTTTAAATTGAAATGATCCTTTCTTTACAATCTGTGAATTTGTGGAGCACGTGAAGATAAAAACTGAGAGAATTCAACATTTGGCGATGTTACAAAACAATCCACATTTAGTTTAAATATTTCAATTCATGCTGATGAAATAAAAGATCTCAGACTTCTTCTCTGCACACAAAGGTAGCACCAGCCAATCAGAGGCAGAATACAGCGGGTCAAGAAGTGACCTGAAGATGAAAATCTCTCACCTGTAATATAAAGATTTAAGATTTATTTCTCAGGACAGTCACAGTGTGTACAGGTGTGTGTCAGGATGCTGCACAGTGTTAAACAGTTCAAACACACAGCGAGCCGTCGGCTACTGCAGATGTTCAAACACCTCAGAGCAGTACGACCGCGACAAAAAGCTTGACTGCTGCGAGTCCAGAACACTTCTGCTCAGAGATTCTCTGTATTTTATTTTTAGTCCACAGAAATTGAATATGCTCTCAGGGACTTTTCAAGGACTCTCCACACCCAGTATCCTTAAACTCAAGGAGCCAACATGGATCACAGTTTGAGACACGGATGAAGGTTGATTACTCTCTAAACACTGATCATTTTTATAACAACGGACGTAGAAATATCAAAAGAAATTCTTGTGCAACAAATATAAATTCAAGCACTTTCAAGGACCCATTTCTATTTATTTTCCAAACCTCTCAAGGCTTTAATTTTTACCCTGCAGTCCTAAACGTCCAAAGATTATTTTGTTGGATTCACGTGTACTTTTCTTGTTAAAGTTCCGTCAAAACAAATAAAAAAGTGGAAGAACGAGACAAAGAACTGACACGGTCGACTCCTTCGGTGCCTGCGGGGACGGAGGAGTTATGAAAAACCAGCATGATCATAGATTCAGAGGAAAACACGCCTGTCACATGTTGTAACGACTCGGACGTGTCGAATCTACAAAAGTAACCGCGTGACGCCGTCGCTCTCACCTCCGTCCTGCTCCGCCTTGATCTGGGCCTCCAGGTCTTCGGGGTCGACATACTGGTAGTTTTCGTCGTCGTCGGGTGGTTTACATTTCCCACAGCAGAAACAGCAGCAGCAGCAACAGCAGCAGCAGGTGAACAGTGTACAGCACAGGACCAGACCCTGCAGGAAAAAACAAGAGACACAGCGTCAAAACAGAAAAAACAGAGCGAGCTTCAGAACAGAAAAGAACAGGACACAACACGACTGTCTGCACGTCTTTGGACAAACAACACACGAGGTCTGCATTTGTAGTGCGCTCCACGTTCACTCTGAGTTCAAGCAGGTTGAACTTTGGCTGCAGGCACAGCCGCGGCGTCCTGTGCACTGAAAACAGCAGCTGGATTCAGAATAAATGACCCTCTTTGGAAAAAGTACCCTGAATAACTGGTGTTGATACAGATTTGTTGAGGATGACCTATAAAGTTATATAGATATTTTCTTAGTAACCGACCTTGAACCACCACTTGGACATGAGGAAGTAATATTTGACGCTCTCCTCTCCGAACTGCTCGGACACGTAAAGCCCCATGGAGCCATACTCGTCGTAGATCTTCCTCTTGGTCTCGTCGTTTAAAATGGAGTTGGCGTTGTTGATCTCCTTGAACTTCTCCGCTGCCTCCGGGTTGTCTGGGTTCTTATCCGGGTGGTACTTCAACGCCAGCTTCCTGACGGAGGAGAGAAGAGCGCACGGGGAATCAAAGGCTGAACAATAAACTTTGAGGACTACTTGATGGACAGAATATCCATGTTGATTGTTTCCTTCAGCTTCTCTCCACTTGCACAGACAGAAATCTGCTCTTTAGCAACACGTCTGGTCTGTCTGAGTAATCTGACCACTTATGAGGGGAATGTGCCGACACAATCAGGAACGGGATTACACAAATTAAAGCAAAGGATTTAAAGTCATAGTTACGATGTGGTCAGCGTGCCTGATCTGGAATGAAACTAATCCTTCCGGACGTCTTAATTGGAGCAATAATTCAGCTGACTGCTCACCTGTACGCTTTCTTGATGTCCTCAGGTGACGCTCCTTTCTCCAGCCCTAGCACCTTGTACACGCTCTCCCCAGCGGTGGACATCTTCCTTTGGGGACGGGAGGGGTTCGGTTCAGCCATGGCTCACCTCTGTTCAACGAGACAATTAAAAAGACGGTGACGGGTTATTAAAGACGGCTCAGCTTATGTTGCAAGACTCAGATTTGAATGCTTTGTTTAAACTTTCCAGCTACGGTGTTTACCGAAGGAGCGGCCCAGCAGGATAGGGTTACAGCAATGCACACAGAGAGCCAAAAGATGCTGAGGAAATCAAACTTTCAGTTCATACACAGGCGCACACTGTTAAAGCAACACATTTGAAGTCACACACCAACTATTTCACTGATTCTGGTGAAACTGGATCATATTTTATGGAGAAAATGTTTCCTGGTTTTCCCTCTGATGTCCTCCGGCTGCTCCGCCTCAACTCTCTGTGATTTACAGAGTTTATGATGGACAGTGAAGTAAACTGCTGACAGATAGCTTTGATTTTTACGCGATTTTTCTCCCAAGGCTGACGGGGAGTGGAGCCAGTGTTGTGCCAGAACAGGAGCTGGGCAAGTGGGCAATGTAACCAGGCTCAGCAGGAGAAGAGACCTGGATTACGATGTTAATTCCCATCTAAACCAGTGGCACTGAAGCTGTTGGGGGTGGAGGGTTTCTGATGAGCCTACAGTCCTGACGGAAGAGTTTAATCAGCACAAGACATCCGAGAAGAGTTTAAGTGCAGCCGATCCTGACGAACGAGCTCGCAAAAATGTTTTCCTTACACATAAAAAACGATGCTCCGTGCAGCATGAAGGACGAACTGAGCCGTACTGAGGGTGAATTTTTATACAACTCGCCTGTTCAGATTATATTAAGGCTTAAAGTTATGCAGGATTAAGAGCGTGGACGCTTTGATTGACAGGTGGGTGTCGTTACAGATGGCTTGTTTGAGCAACCAGGCGTCATTCAGCCCGCCTCAGGTCCATGATGGAGCCAGGACCGGACGGCTCTTCAGGAACCTGTGGGTGACGTCACGGAGACCACATCCACGTTTATACAGTCTGTGGTTCACGGTTGTTTGGTCCACAGCATGTATTAATCTATCTGTTGATTATATTTTCCACTTATGAATCATTTCGTCTATTAAATTTATATTTTAAATGTCAAATTTGCTTTAAAGCAGAAAATATCGATCAACGAATGTTCCAACAGACGTGACGTAGCACAAATTTCATCCTTTCGTTGCATTCAAAGTTGACAGCTGCGCCGATTCTAATTAGTTGAGGTTTGAGGAGCTGTCGAGGAGAAACATCAGAGGGCGGATGTGAGAGAAAAAAAACATGTTTGGAGCAGCTGGATCTCTCAGATGTAAGATGATCTGTTTACTCTCAGGTCTCAGTTTCGTTAATGTGAAAAGTGTCTATAGTTTAGAAGCAGCGCTTCACAATTACAGAACACAGAGGGATTTCTACTGAACACACACACTCACACACATTCGTACTCAGTCACACAGATAACGCTGTGCGGGTCGTTGGTCTAAAGAAGATTACATTTTGCTGATCTCACAGATTACTCAACCGAGTCCATGTCAGAGAGGGCCAATGTCCTGGCTAGACAGTCCTACACAAACACACACACACACACTAAAAGTGTCCACACATTGGAGTGTGTGATGGAGAAAGTCTAGATGGAGGGAATCAGCTTAAACCGAGGCAAACTGCAGCCTCTGACACGTTTTAACGTGGAAATCTGTGAAAGTAAATCTGAAAAAATAAATAAATAAAATCTGACTTCAAAGTGCTGAAACATCTGCTCACACTGGACTGATATTATCTGGCATATGGAGCGCCTTTGGATCTGTTTATTCTACATATTAAATATGAGCAGATTTGCGCAGGATTAAAAACAACACACGACCTTTGTGTTTTATTACAGATCAGACGCTGACCCGAGCTAATGCCGAGGCTGCACGGAGAAGAAGCATCAGAATAAAAGCATCGACCTGCTGATTTTCTTATTCAGTTTGGACTGATTGTTACGTTTTACTCCTGTTCGAGATCCATGTGTTGTGCCGGGTGACTTGTTTGAGCATCCAGACGTCATTCGGCCCGTCTCAGGTCCGTCGATGATCCACGTCTTTGCAGATATTCAGACGGGAGGTGGAAGAAGCAGGTCAGCCAACATGGCGGAGGCCAGCACCGCAGATTTTGAGCTTCAAAACGTCTCACGGACACGCGAGGACCAAAACAGCATCGCGGCCACGACAAGACAGAAACGTGCCCGGTGTGGTCCAGCTATTTGAATGAGACACACTGGACCTTTAAAGATAAAATGCTTCATTGATTATTGGATGCAATAATCTGCACATCAATCAGTAATGACGATGCTGGATAGTTGGAGCTCGGTGTGATTTAAATGTCTGTAAACAGGACTAAATGACTGTGACCACACAGAGCTCTGCTCGGTGTGTCGATGAGAATAAACTCTGCATAGATGACGTCAGAAAGGTCATTATTTTTCCTCAGCGATGGAGACGCTGCAGGCCCAGATGGCACGCCTGCCGACGCCAAGAAAGCTGATGTAAACACTCCAAACGTGCTGCACAAAGCCCGACGGGCAGTCTGTCAGGACACACACACACACACACACACACACACACACACACACACACACTTTCTATGTACGTAAACCTTCAAGACCACCGGGCTGCTGCCAACAGAGGCCTGCACCGATCAAACTGCCACCCTGCAGCTCGTACCGGAGCGATCGATGGAGGCTATTAGGTTAATGAGCTAACTGCAGTCGTGGTGGTGCAGGCTTTAGAAGCTGCCCTGCCTGTTATGTATGCAAACTGTACTCGTTTATCAAGCTAACGGGGCTGATGGGATGAAAATGAACCAGAGAGAGATACGTTTGTCTTCCTTCACAAACATTTGACTCTTCTGTACTCTAGTTTTATGAAGTGCAGATATTAATCTAACTTTAGCACCGTTCAGCGTGTTTTTAGCCCGAAGGCTGTCAGCTGAGAGACCAAAGCAGAAAACGAGGCAGGCAAAGTGTCTGAATGAGGAACTGAGACAGTGCCGGCCTTTATTCAGACAGACTCGGTCCGAAACCTGACAAACAAACCGCTTTGTTGGGTGTATTCTTTATTAATAGTTGTCTAGATATCAGCGTTTGGTAGTTTTATGTGTTAAAAATGTAAAAGTACGTCAAAGTCAGACTTCAAGCTTGATCAGTAACACAAAGAGTGCTACATGGAGGAGTCTCTCAAATATTTATTTAGATGAAATAGATGAAATAAATCAGATTAAACTACAAATCATGGTGGTACCTGGAGAGTACCTGATGTTTTCTGAGGTGTTACAACAGATTGAGAGACGCTGATCTTCTTACAATGAGCAACGTTCAGTCAGTTCACCAGAATCTCCATTGAAGTCTGTAGAAAACAAACTCAAACCACATATTCTGCTCCTCAGCTCCACATTTAGAAACTTACATCATCGTTTTTGGGGTTATTATTAGAACTGAATATTAAAGTAAACTCTCAAAGTCTCTCCGGTGCCAACGCCGCCTGTCAAAACTTCACAAACTGAGAAAACCATAAAAACATTCGCTCAGACTCTGAAGACAGACCGCAACGCTGCTCATCTTAAAACAGCTCTTATTATTATTATTATTATATAGAAAAAATGTCCGTGTCTTTATAAAGTGTGCAACAGGTTAAGTATGTAAACAGAGCAGCCAAGGCCAAACGCCACTGTGAGGTAGTTACTGAATAAAGGGAGCAGGTGAGACCCAAACAAGTCGACCACGAGGAGCTCGACTACAATCTCCGTCCTCCACGACGACCACGACCACGTTTGTTTCTGGTCAAAGGTGGTCAGTGAACGCATCAGTCCTGGTGTCCTCAGCGCGTGGGACGAAGTGTCTGCAGGCTGAGAAACAAGTTAATATACGGACACGCCGCCATGTGTCGTGCAGTGAATTACATCCACGATCTGTGAGTCAGGCACGTTCATCTGAAGTCACATCAGAGATCTGAGCTCGGAGAAACCTCCTTTCTTTGATTTATGGCAGGACAACAGTCCCATTTATGAAGATGAATAATGTGACAGGCTCAGACAAAGAGCGTCCGGGGAGACAAATTAAAGCCCAGCTTCATAATTAGGTCATGAGTGGTGAACGTACACAGACTACAGATGTTGACAGATGTTTAGTCCCCCATCTTTGACACTCCCCTCCGGAGGGAGAGAGAGAGAGGCTGCTTTTGGGGTGATAACAGTCCGGGTGAAGGAGGCAGGAACGCCGCGTGATTGTCGCCTGTTCGTCCGTCCTTGTGGAGCTCTCTAATCCTCCACTAATCTGCCCTCACATGGAGGAATACTTCCTCACACAGCCCGCCATTCATGAACAAACATCACAATAAAGAGTTTAACCATTTCACTTAACAAAGCGTGTTTAGCCTCCTTCTGTCCGAACTTATTTCAGCTTAAATATCTAAAGAAAGTGTTTAGGTCAGCCCCGGTGTTTCGGCTAAACTGGTGACCGTGTTAACCGGTGACCGTTAGCCGGCTGTCGTAGTTACACCAGGTGTTAAAAACAGTCAGAAACGGAGCTAAATGTTTATTTTTAATATATTATTCATCATTAAGGCATAAATACTAACATTAAAACACATTTTAATCGTGTTTCTGGTGTCTTACTTGCCCGCTAGGTGCTTTGAACGGCTGTCGTAACTACGGCAACCGCAGACGCATTCGGCTAACGGGTCACCGGTTAACACGGTAACTCGCTAAGCCGGGACACCAAAGACGCCAATCGGCTAACCTCCCTATTTAGACCGCATTAATCAGCACTAAAAGTTGTTTTATCGCTTATTTTAATACACGTATTAACATGACATCACTCACATATGTGTAACTGCTGCGGCCATAAGTAGCTCAGACACCGCTGGTTGCGTGCAGACAAAGATAAACCAAACTCCATAAGAGGATTTAGCTATTTAACATATCCCGTAAAATAACTACCTGTGCGCTCAATATATATACTGTAAAGTTTGTATACACGTTAATCCATTAATACTGTAAAATTCGGCGTACATTAAACAAACATATGCGGAATTTATTTAAAGAAAAAAGCCAAAATCTCATTGGAAGTCGTTCACAACTGCTAGCTGCCACCGCCCTCTAATTTTACAGTGTTACACTGATAAAAAAGGGTTTCTATGAAGCTGGTTTGACTCGAAAGTGCAACTAGGTGTTTTATAACATGATTAAAATCATTTTAAAGCTCCTCCGTGATGGTTTTCCACCGTTTCTGTAAGAAACCAGCCGATCTTAAACTGCTACATTTCTGAACGGAGTCCGGCGTGAGTGACCATGACAGCTACGAACCGCTAGCTAACGCCACGCTAGCTGGTTCAACTAAAGCCGAAATGTCTTACCGTGTGTAAACTGAACACTTTGTATCTCGCCGTAAGGTTAGCTGGATCATAGAGGCATCCGTTTTCCGTTAACTCCCGGTTCAAAAGCTCATATCAGCCTCCCGGTGACGGAGGAAGCGCTAGCCCGGCTGTGCGGCCGCCGGCTCTCGGCTTTCAGTGAGCGGCTCTCCGTGCCAGAGGACACGCGCTCTGATTGGCTGAATCCCCTCCTTCCAAGGATGAGATGACGCCTTCAAGCCCTCCTTTAAAAAATCCGACTTTTGAGCACTTGAGCTAATTTGAATTTTAGGGTTGTTTATTTGCACAGATGAATCATCACGGAGCTCACGTGCAGCTGGTGAAGAATATAAAGGCGCTAAAGAGCCCCAAGAAAGTTGTTTTAAAAAGTTCCCAGCCAATTACTCACTAAAAGGTGTATATTTTAGTACTATAGAGACGATAAAAGGTTGCCTTCTATGCAAACTTCCATGCAAATTTAAGCTTAGACACACAGAAAAGCTCCACACATCATTTCCTCAGGGTGTCAAACGGTAACATGAAAGCGCAGGGAATTATGAGAGAGCTAGAGAGCGCGTGCAGCCTGGTCCTTGAACACCTCACCAGCTGCAGAGTCATACAGCAGCTGAGATTTATAATATATTTATTTATTTAGTTAGTTATTTCATCTCATTTGTTTGTTTCAGTGTTTAAAACTTTTGCTGAGTCATTCAGGACCCCCCTGTGAATTAGACTGGATTTTTATTTTTCTGACAGTTACTGAATGCAGCATTTATTGTAACACATGCTGTTTGATGCTCCTCATTATCTATGCAAAGTCATTAAAGCGGGTTATAAACACTGTATGGCTCTTTATGACATGAGTTCATTACAAGTAACAGTTAAAGGACAGATCAACACACAACCAACAGCTCCATGGAGGCAACATATGATCCAATTAAAGAAATTAATTATGACTTATCAATATTTTAAATATTGGAGTACCTCCTATTTATATAGTGATACTTGTATATGCTAAAGTCATTTCTTAGGACCCATTTCATCTTTAGAGATCAGAATATCTTTTATTATTTTAATTAGTGAGATGTCTTCACATCATCGGAGCGCTGATGATAAAATAAGCAACATTTATTTGAGTTTCTGACGTCTTTGTGTCACATTTATCGTTGCTTTTTGCTGCATGTGGTGTTTTCATATATTAATGACATAGTCAGCTGCAAAAGGGAAAATTATTTTTTATTATTTATTTCTCTACACAATAAAAAAAGAAGAAAGTCTCTAAACTGCTACAGTCAAAGAAAACACTGACAGTTAGTGTGAAGACATGGATCCATGTTGAGTTACTGCGACATGTTTAAACAAAGGTTTGTTATCGAGGATGACAGTAAAGGTAACAGGAAACATCACACCTAACTTCTCCCTTTAATATCCAAACTGGTCCCTTTAAAGGAGCTGAGTGACAGCAGCTACCAAAACCTGATTTCATTAATATCAAACATCATCGTACCATCAACGCCAGGACTCAGGGTTAGTTCTGTAAGTCTGAAAGCGGCTGTATGAGTGATCCAGAGCTACGCACCGGTGTGTGTGTATATATTTAATATAATAATAATAATAATAATAATAATAATAATAATAATAATAATAATAATAATAATAATTCAGATTCAGTCAGACGCAGCTTTTTTCTTTGGTACTAACCGTACAGCTCTCTGTATGACACCACAGATCAGCTGTTTGAGTCTCCTGGTGGAGAACGAACCAAAACACCATCGTGGCCACAATGTGACGGAGACGAGCCCGGTGGGGCAACTTTCAAGCAGACGTCGACAAGATGAACTTAAAGTCAAAACTGGAACTTTGAGCAAACAAGACAAACTCTACCCTGTCATCTTGAAGCATTCAAGTGCTCATAGAAATGTAGGAAACTTCTGAGACGCTTCCAGGTTTTAGGAGTTTGACCCAAAAAGCTGATCTGCGGCGCAACAGCAAAGCTGGAAGGTCTTCGGTCAGCGCCAAAGAAAAACAGCTGACATTGACGTGAAGTGATGAAAATATTCGGAAATATAACGGACACTTTAACGGATGCTGATTTTTATCTCGTGGCTGTGCACACCGGTGCATAGCTCTGCTTCATACAACCACACCTGAACTCTCCCTTTAACACTCTGGTCCCTTTATTTTCTATCAAGGAGTTGGAATACTGACGCTCTGTTAATCACAGACAAAAAACTAACAAATTAGCTGAATCTGATTGGTCCAAATACATGAAAACTTTTGAAATATGGATGAAAGTGTCAAACTGAAGAAGAGCAGCATCGTGTTACGTAACACAACTGTAGAACCCTTACGACCCCGTTAAAGCCTCAGCCCCCTTTGAGCATCAGAAAGAAGAAAATCCAGAGTTCAGCAAAGAAAGCGTCTAGTGTCTAACACTCTAAAAAGTTTCGACAGTTCATCTATCTGCCCAGTACGGTGGCCAGCAGGGCCATTCGGATGTACATGCCGTTCTCTGCCTGACGGAAATACGCCGCCCTCGGGTCGGTGTCCACCTCGGCACTGAGAGAAAAACACGAAGACACAAGAGGAGTGAGACAGAGGGTCGTGAGAGTCGTGACAGCCGTGAAAATGTATCCATCATGTATTTATTTGTTGCAATCTTTCCTTTTTGGTGCATTTTGGTGCTCATACCTGATTTCATTGACTCTGGGCAGCGGATGCATCACCACCATCTTCTTCTTGGCTACAGTCATGATGTGAGGGGTGAGGATGAACTGTCCGAAACACTGAGACAGAGCGACAGGCACAGGTCATATACACGAGTCTTTTTGATCCCATGTTAGAAAATATAATAAACTCGAAGATTTCCATGTTCACTCACAGCCTTGTACTCCTCCTCGGATGCAAACCTCTCCTTCTGGATCCTCGTCATGTAGAGCACGTCGGTCTCGGGCAGAGCCTCCTCGATGCTGTCGAACTCCTCCTGCAAACATGCAAAAACACACGTGGTCAAACTCAGGCAACACTCAAGCATCTTTTACTGTGATGTCCAGGTCTGTCCTCACCTGTTTGATGCCCTTTGAGGCCACGTAGCTGATGATCTCCGCCGGCATGTGGAGGTTCTTGGGAGCGACGTAGCGCAGGGTGATGCGGTACTGTGTGAGCAGCTTGGCGAGGGAGTGAACCGTGCGGCCGTGTTTCAGATCCCCGACCATCGTTATCTGACAGGAAACACACGGATCAACGCATGAGACGAGTTTCTCTCCGACGTGGTTTGAATGTGGAGTTTGTTTGTTGGTCTAAGACCGTCTCACCGTCATGCCGTTGACAGTCCCCAGCTCCTCTCTGATGGTGAAGACGTCCAGCAGGGCCTGGGTCGGATGCTCTCCCACACCGTCTCCAGCGTTGATCACGGGCTTACGGCAATGACGTGACGCACTCTGAAAGATTTAAAGAGTTACATGAAGACAAAAACTCCCCAGAGAAGCTTCTGAGGCATAGAGCTACGCGACTATAGTCACTGCATGACTTCACAGAAACTAAACTCACCTCCACGGCTCCAGGCGTCGGGTGTCGGAGCACCAGAACGTCAGCGTAGCAGCTCATGGTCTGAACAGAGTCGGCCAGAGATTCTCCTTTTTGCGTGGACGACGTGGATTCGCTGAAGTGGACGACGGAGCCGCCGAGACGCTGCATGGCCGCCGCGAAGGAGCTGCTGGTGCGAGTGCTGACCTCGTAGAACATGGACGCCATCACCTTACCCTGGACGGTTTGAGACGAGGGAGCAGTGTTTGAGACTGGAGGACACCAAAAAACCTTGACGCTTGATCTGTTTTCACAGGGTAAAGAGGACGCACCTTCAGGATGTCCAGGCTTCGCTCCTTCTGAACCATCAGGCGCAGAGTGTGGGCGACATTAAACAGATGAGACATCTGAAACAAACAGAAAAACTTAAATAAAGTCCATCAAACGTTAAACAGCGCTCGGTTCATCACGTGGTTCCTGCTTGTGGTGTACCTGCTCTTTGCTGAACTGCCGCACAGACAGGATGTGCTGGCCGACCAGCGTGTGAAGCAGTGGAGAGAGCTGGAAGTGGGACATCTGTCCAGCGGGTATCTGTCCTGGTCCTGACTGAGGGGACAGCAGCCTGGACAGAGGGGGAGGGTGGCTGTAACCGTCTCCAGCACTGGTCGGTGGCAGCATAAGCATCTCTGCAGAGAGGAAGCACGGTGACGCGTCAGTTTAATACAGAAATCCAGATTCTGGGACTCAGAGACACTTTACACGGTCAACATCTAAACAAAGCACTAAAAACACAGCTAAAGCAGGTTTAAAAGTGTTTATGAAGTGATTTGAAGGCGAGTCAGTCAGTGCGGTCACAGATGTGTTTAGGGAGAGAGATCCAGCAGGAGGAGGCAGCCACAGAGAAGGCGCCCTAGATTTGGTGCTTGGTCCTGGGTGGTGGAGTCAGGTGGAGTCAGGAGGTTCAGAGAGGACGGTAGTGGTGTGGTCACGAGTGTGGCAGCAGAGATATGGAGGTCTTGGACTGATGCTGTTACAATACTCTAGTCTAGATGACAAAGTATTATCAGTGCATGTCCCACAGCATTATGGGAGTCGTAGTACCTGGTGGTAGTCCGGGATCAGAGGAGCGGTGGATGCGAGGTGGCAGCAGGTAGCCTCTCTCTCCTCCCAGTCGTCGAGGGCTCTGTGCTCGGGTTCGGACCGAACCTTCCCGGGGAGGAGTCGGACGTGGGTGCTCTGGAGTCTAAACCGCAGGAAATACACTCTGAGTGTTCAGTTTCTATTACTGTTATATCTGTTTGTATTGTATCACTTTAAATACCCTCGGGCTTTCTTTGACGGGTTCGGTGGGAAGTGTCGGAGCCGTCGGCCATCGGTGGGTCTTCACGTCTTCACCATAACCTGGAGGGACCAACACCTGAGAGAGGAAGAACTACAGCTTTAAAGATGTCAAGTTAAAGAGGATTTTATTACTTTAATCCAGCCACATGAATTATTAAATATAAAACTGCATTATTCATACATAAGCTCGATCCCAGTGGGCGTTCTGTGGATAATAATATATATTGATGTTTGTACTGGGAAGGTTAGACGAGATTCAGCTGTGTATCTTATGCGTGTAGCTGTTTGTTCACCTGGCCGTCGATGTAGGCCACCTCTCCTCGCAGGACCACACGGCGGACTTTCCCCTTCACCTTCATTCCCTGGAACGGCGTCCACTTTGACTTTGTGAACTGCATGGCCTGAGGAATAACCCACTCCTGCTCCAGGTCCACCTGAGAAGCACAGATTGAAGACGTGAGTACGACAAATAGAAGAAATGATCAGCACAAAGTCAGTGTGTGTTTGTGTGTGTACCTCCACATAGGTGTTGTCCTGGACAGGCAGGTTGAAGATCCGGCGTGGGTTGTCATAAAGACGCTTGATGATGTCGTCCAGAGTCAGACGTCCGTCGCTGACCGCCGTCAGCAGCAGAGGAAGCATCGTTTCCAGGCCGGGGTAACCCGGAGGAGGGTGATCGCTGTTCTTCTCCTCCACAGAGTGAGGAGCTAACGACACAAACAGAACAATCTAACCCTCGCCTCGACTGACAGACAAACTGGTTTCTGCGGCGTGGTTACTGACCGTGGTCCGTGGCGAAGCAGTCGATGATGTCCAGGTTTTCCCACAGAGCCTCCATGTCCTCGTTGGTTCCCAGCATGGGTCGGACCTGCGCTCGGCCATCGCCGATCTGCGGCACGTTTTCCTCACAGAGGAAGAGGTGATGAGGAGCCACCTCGCATGTGACCTGGATGCCCTTCTGCTTCGCCGCTCGGATGATGAGGATCTGAAAAAGGAGAGGACGACGTTTAATAACG
Organism: Nibea coibor; assembly: GCA_023373845.1. NCBI lineage: Eukaryota > Metazoa > Chordata > Actinopteri > Sciaenidae > Nibea > Nibea coibor. Next base: position 19,990,383 of record CM041730.1, read on the forward strand.
AGATGATTGAACCGTTAGGTGCCGGGCACGTGAATATAATCTGTGTTTCACCTCCTCCTTCTTGGCCACGTGGCAGATGTGGACCGGCCGCTGGTAGAGCTGAGCCACCATGAGGATCGCAGCGACCGTCTGCTTCTCGGCGTGAGCGACGATAGGCAGCTGCTTCGGCCACTTCTCAAAGTGCTTCACACAGACACAGACAGATAGAGTTTAAACTACACGGTGAGTCATCCACCGGGCTTCTACACATAAAAAAAGACTCAGCTTACCTCCATCCACAGGGAGACGTTGTCCATCTTGAGGGTGGAGTACGTGTCATTCAGGTACATCTTCAGGCCGGCAGCCTGGCTCGCGATGGACGGCAGGATGGCGGCGTTGTCTGAAGCAGCGCCCACGTACAGAGCGTAGTCACACCGGCAGCCCGCTTTGGCCAGCTGACGACACGACAGGATTTATTTAATTCATTTCACTTATATTGTCTCTCACTTTGGACCAGACAAACGAGTCCTGATTTAATGGACAGGAAACTCGGGCATACCTTCTGCACCAGGGCCAGAGAGTTGGCGTCAGTGATGGCGGGGGAAGTGTTGGGCATCGCACACACCATGGTCACGCCTCCCGCCAGAGCTGCTGCTGTGCCGGAGGAGAAGTCCTCCTTATGTGTGGCTCCAGGTTCACGGAGGTGAACGTGAACATCAATCAGACCTGAGAACCACAGAAAGAAAGAAAATAAAAGAAAGAAACAGACGAGTCCTGCATCTCATGTTCACTTTCTAACTGGTTTATTTGCTGTGATGACTTGACATTAAAAGTCAAAGTCAGCCAGTCGGTCAGTGACTCACCGGGCAGACGGACCAGCGTCTGGGATGTCATGCTGTCGATGTGAGTCTTCACAGGCGGAGTCCTTCCAATCTGATGAAGAGCCTGAAAACACGTCGATCCACATCAGTGATGCTGCCAACTGCACGCTGAGTTTCAAAGACTGAACACGCTTCAGTCCTAACACTTAAAAACAAACCTGGACGAAGAGTTTGGTGCACTTGATGTCGATGATGAGCGGGACGGAGTAGTCGATGGCCATGCGTCTCGTCCTGTAGCCTTTGGTGACGAAGGAGGAGAGCCTGCGTCCTCCGCTGTTCCTCATGGAGAGGTTGATGACCAGCTCAAAGTGGTTCTCCTCCAAGTAGTTCATGATGCTGCGCTGCTTCTCTTTGGTGGGACACTCGCTGTCCTCCTCCTCGAACGGCCAGTCCACCGCCTTCACCTGAAACAGGAGACGTCAGACAGAAAAGATAGAACGCACAATCTGTTATTTTATTCACTTCTTTGCATTATCCTGGCAAAAAATTACTTCACTTAACAAAACACTTTTCTCCTGTTACGTGAAGCCTGTTGGTGTGATGAAATAAGTCAAAATATGAAACACACTGCATGTTTCAGTCACCTTGACTCCGTGTTCTGTGTAGAAATCTGCAGTTCCCATGCTGGCGTACAGGTCGTAACCCAGAGACTCCAGCGCCTGCACGGTGGGCAGCAGCTCGCTCTTGTTCTGCAGACACACAAAACTGAACGTTTAACCTGCCACGGCTCGAACATTTTCCACCAAGACGACGTCTGGATCGGCCGAACATTCTCATCTGTCACATTTATGTATTCACGTACCTTGTAGCTGCCGATGGAGAGCAGGATGTTCTTCTTGGGGATCTTGAAGCCGGTTGAGAGCATCGCTTTGAGGTAAGCTTCGTATCTGTTCTCCCCAAAACAGGCCACCTCACCGGTGCTCGTCATCTCCACCCCGAGCACCACGTCAGCTCCGGCCAGCCGGGAGAACGAGAACTGAGGAACCTGGAGGAGACGTGACGTACAGTCAGGAGGGATGTACAACACATGATAACTGATGGCTGTTAAATTCAACCTCCATAGAGGCCTGTACAGTCCATAGAGTTACCTTGACTCCCACAATCCCTTTCCCTGTCATCAGGCCCACGGGCTCCACGTCCTCCCCCATGATGGCCTGAGTCGCCAGGGCAACGAGGTCCACGCCGAGAGTCTTGGATACGAAGGGGAAGGAGCGGGAGACCCGGACGTTGCACTCGATCACCTTCAGTTGGTCGTCCTGGCAGAAAAAGCTCAGCGTTAGTCACGCCATGTTGGTTCTGATCCTCACTGCACGTTCCTCGCCGGGTTCTTCATCAGTATTAAGAGGAATAACTGACTAACAGGCATCACAGAGCGTGTCGATGTGCTTCTCACCTTGGCGATCAGCTGCAGGTTGAAGGGTCCGGTGACCTGCAGCTCCTGTCCGATGGCATGGACGATCATCTTGATCCTCTCTATCGTCTTCTGATTGAGATCCTGAGGCGGCGTCACGAGTGTGGCATCGCCGGAGTGAACGCCAGCGTTCTCCACGTGTTCGGACACCGCGATGGCCATCACCACACCGTCACAGGCGACAGCGTCCACGTCTATCTCCTGGAAAAACACAAACAGGCCATCAGAACAAGTTCTTTTTTTTTTTTTTTTTTTTTTTACGAAGTTAGAGTTCTACTTCATCTACAGCAAGTCTTCTTCAAACCTTGGCCTCCTGGATGAATTTAGAGATGACGACAGGGTGTTCCTTGGACACAGCGACCGCGTTGCTCAGGTATTTCTCGAGGTCGCTGTCACCGTAGGCGACGTTCATGGCTGCTCCGCTGAGAACGTAGGAAGGACGAACCAGGCAGGGATAACCCACCTTCTCACAGAATTTCACGGCAGACTGGAGAGAAGACAGAAACAGAAACGGGAAATAGATGCTTCAAGTTCTGACGTTCTTTGGCATCAAGACAGTTAGCGTTTGAGATATTCCAGTCGGGCCTGTACCTCGGTGTCAGACAGCTCCTTCCACTGCGGCTGGCTGATCCCGATGGTGTCCAGCATGCGGGAGAACTTGAACCTGTTCTCGGCGCAGTCGATGAACTCGGGTGAAGTCCCCAAGATGCGGCACTGCTGACGGTGCAGCGACATGGCGATGTTGTTGGGCAGCTGGCCACCCATGGAGAGGATGACTCCCTCTGGGTTTTCTCTCTCGTAGATATCCATCACCACCTGAGGACGTACGTACAGGACACTGAGTGCAGCTCTTATAAAGCTCACAACGGTGCTTTTTGTTGAGAGAGCGGACAGCTACTGTAAATCTATCCAGTGTCATCCCACAAACTGTGTCTAGTTAAGCCTCTGATAACAACACATTAATGTAAAAATCTTACCTCAAAGGAGATCTCGTCAAAGTAGAGGCGGTCACACATGTCGTAGTCTGTGCTGACGGTCTCTGGGTTGTAGTTCACCATGATGGTCTTATAGCCCATCTGCAACACACGTGACCACATGAAGACGTCAGCCACACAACGGACACGTACCATGACAAAAAAGTTTGATTTTGGACACACAAATTTTGTCTTTCAGGCTTTTAGGTCGTAGAACAGGAAGTCCTTTTTACGAATTCGACATCACGTCCGTCTCACCTTCCTGAGCTCGGTGATGCACCCGACCGCGCACCAGTCGAACTCCACGCTGCTGCCGATGCGGTACACGCCCGAGCCGATCACCATGACGTGCTGATCGCCGAAGCTCAGGTCGTTCTCGGTGCCGTGGTACGTCAGGTACAGGTAATTCGTGAAGGCGGGCCACTCGGCCGCCACCGTGTCGATCTGCTTCACCACGGGCAGGATGGACCAATCGTGACGCAGCTTTCTCACGACGAGCTCTGTACTGTAGGAGGGGGAAAAAACATGATGAGAAAATGTTGATATAAATGTTGTTGTCGTCTTTGCTGCTTCATATCAGGTACAGTCATATTACTGTGGTGCTGATTCACGGCCTGTGTCGTCTTTCCCGCTCACCTCTGCACGGCCAGTGCTATCTGCTTGTCTGAGAAGCCCAGCTGCTTCGCCTTCCGCATCACCTCGGGAGGCATGGCGCTCTCATCCTGATGGGAAGAACAACAAACGATCACAAAACATCAGGAATCAGGACACAGCTGCTGCCGTTAACAGTTACCTTTCCATCGGTCTTACCTGGTTGTACGTCTCCAGCAGTCGCTCGTGGTCGGCGATGTTCTTCATCTTGTGCAGGAACCAGCGGTCGATCTTGGTGAGCTCGTACAGCTGGTCCACCGTGTAGCCGGCTCTGAAGGCCGCCGCCAGAACGAAGATGCGCTTATCTGTGGGAGTCTGCAGCTCCTGGTGAGCACCGGAGGTGACAACAAGGAGTGTGAGTAAATAATGCTTTTCTCCCAAAGGTATGAGCAACAAACTGTTTTTTACCTGTTCAGAGACAGGCTTGATGGTGTGGTCAAAGCCCACACAGTTCTCGTCCACCATCCTCAGAGCTTTCTGGAAGGCCTCCTCAAAGCTGCGGCCGATCGCCATCACCTCACCTGTCCAATAAAGTACCAACAGAGGTGTGACACTTTTATCCTGTGCTAAAATCTACTTCTTCAAGGTGAAAGAAGTAAAGTCGCTGCCTCTTACCGACGCTCTTCATGGAGCTGCCGATCTTGGTGGAAACTCGGAGGAACTTGCTCAGATCCCAGCGAGGCACCTTCACCACACAGTAGTCCAAACTGGGCTCGAAGTTCGCTGTGGTCGAGTTGGTAACAGAGTTCCTGCAGAAGACACACACGACGGTTCATTTCGAGTAGTTCGGTTCTCAAATATGATTCGAGTTATCCTTTAGATGATGGACATACTTCAGCTGCGGCAGCGGGATCCCCAGGCCGAGTTTAGCTGCGACGTAAGCCAGAGGATAGCCCGTCGCCTTGCTGGCCAGGGCCGAGCTCCGCGACAGACGGGCGTTCACCTCGATGATGTAGTACTGCAGAGCATCAACACACGCAGGTTATAAAGAGAACTGGAAGGCTGTTAGTGTTTTTTTTTTAAGTCATGCTCGCACCTGTTCAGACTCCGGGTTCAGGGCGTACTGGATGTTACACTCTCCCACAATGCCGAGGTGCCTGATGACTTTGATGGCCGTGTTCCTCAGCATGTTGTATTCGTGGTCGTTCAGCGTCTGACTGGGCGCCACCACGATGGATTCTCCGGTGTGGATGCCCAGAGGGTCGATGTTCTCCATGTTACACACCTGAACAAGATGACAAACTTAACTTTAGACTAAAGACTGATCTCTAACTGTCAAACCCCTCGAGTGGAACATCGTCTCTTCTTTACTCACGGTGACACAGTTGTCGTAGGCGTCACGGACCACCTCGTACTCGATCTCCTTCCAGCCTTTCAGGGATTTGTCCACCAGGACCTGCGAGGTGTGGGCGAAGGCCGACGTCACCAGAGAGGTGAGCTCGTCTTTGTTGTTGGCAAAGCCGGAGCCCAGACCGCCGAGAGCGAACGCCGAGCGGACCAGAACGGGGTAGCCCAGACGCTCAGCAGCTGCCACGGCCTGTAACGAAGTTTAGAAGATAAATTCAGACAAACTGAAGAGATAAAAAGACGCACGAGACGTGACGAATGTCGGCTCACCTGCTCCACGGACAGCGCCGCTTCGCTGGGAGCCACGTGTTCGTCGATCTCTTCCATCTTCTCCACAAAGATCTTCCTGTCTTCGGTCATCTCGATGGAGGCCACCGGCGTTCCCAGCACCTTCACTTTATACTTCTCCAGCACGCCCAGCTTGGTCAGCTCCACGCCGCAGTTCAGAGCCGTCTGACCGCCGAAGGTCAGCAGCACGCCGTCCGGACGCTCGTTCTTTATCACCTGAGATTGCAGAAAGTGGGTCATCAACATCACCTCGATTGTAGCGCTGACTGCTAATAAAACTTTGACTTTCCAGGAGCCTCTCTAGGATTTAATGACCTCTCTTATCTTATCAGCTGCCTCATGAAGTCAAACAAGTTCATCCGTACCTGAGTGACGTACTCCGGCGTGATCGGCAGGAAGTAGACTTTATCAGCCAGGCCTTTGGAGGTCTGGACGGTGGCGATGTTCGGGTTGATCAGCACGGTCTGGATATTCTCTTCCTTGAGAGCCTTAATAGCCTGGAAAACAAAAGAAAACATCAGCACAGGTGGAGCAGACAAACAGTGACACTACAGTCACGTATCTCCGTTACTCCACCACGGTTGCTGGTTCTGGTGTGCCCACCAAGAAAGAACGTGTTAAACATTCCTGAATCGTTCATGTTGGCACATGTTTTGAAGAATATCTGCACTACTCTTACCATCATCTTATCATCCTCACATACCTGAGAGCCGGAGTAGTCGAACTCTCCCGCCTGGCCGATGGACAGTCCTCCAGAGCCCAGGATGAGGACCTTCCTGGGTCGCAATACCTCTTCATGCTTCGTGGAACCCGGGTAGGTGAGGCGGTCCATTAGACGTTGCTTCACTGGAAAACACAAAGTAAAGTGTTTGTCCACAGAAAGCCCTGGATGGATCCTAACAACACGTGACAGCTGAGGAGGAGGACACTTTAAAGACCCTAAAAGTGTTACCGGTTTTGGCAGTGTTGCCGTCCTTGTGGTCTTTCACAGTGTCGAGGAAAACGTCAAACAGGCCGACCAGGTCAGTCGGACCGGCCATGTGCTCCGGGTGGAACTGAACGCTGAAAACACACAAAGAGTTTAATCACATACGAAGCCTCAGCCTGGCTAAGTTCTGGCATTCCTGCCGCGTGCAAGCGTTACCTGAACAGAGGTTTGGTGTTGTGTACGATGCCCTCGTTGGTGTGGTCGTTGGCGTTGGTGAAGAGGACGTCCCAGTCCTTCGGCAGGGTGTCCGGGTCGACGGCGAAGCCGTGGTTTTGACTGGTGATGAAGCAGCGGTCCGTTCCCTTGTGGATGCACGGCTGGTTGTGGCCACGGTTACCGTACCTGAGAGGAAAAACACACTCGGCATTATGAACTCTGAGGACACGACAGACAAAAACAATGCCAGACCAAGTGCTGGTGTTGTCCACCTCTGATACGGAGAATATGACTGAAATCATTGACTCCACTTGATGCGTACAGAAAAATCTGAACCTGAATAAACTTTATTTGTGATAATATCTGTAGTTTCTGGAGATATTTTAAGATTTAATGTCTTTTCCAGTGTGAGAAGAAACAAAAACACTAAATTTAAATGTAGATGTTAAAATAATCCAGCTGCATTTAAATGTGGTTTCGTAAATGTGACCTGACGTCTAACAAGAACGCCCTGTGAACCTAATTTGAATTTCACTACAATCCCACATTCCTCTGTCTGTTCAGATAGCAGACACATTCCTGCAGGGTAATGGAAACATAAGCCATCCACTGTGACCTTCGCGCCGAGCCCTGATAAAGCTCTCCCATCAGCGAAGTCCCAGGGGAAAGAAAAGCGTCCTCCTCCCGCACAGATGTGGCCGTGGCGTTCAGAGAAAAACGAGGAGCGAGCCGCCTCGTCTTGCACGGCGGCTTGTTTGTTTAGTCTTTTTCATAACAGAGCGGACGATTGGGACAAAACTCTGCTGCTCGTACAGGCCAGACTGCTGAGAGCAGCAAAAATCTGCAGTTCACATCACAGCTCTGCCAAAGGAGTGCGAGCACGAAGGAATGTTTCTAGAGAGGTTTTGTGCAGGTTCTCTGGTTCGGGTCACGGGGACATTTCTGTCTTTGTCCTGTTGTAAAATCTTCTAAATGACCGGCGAGAGGCTGACTGAGCTCCGGGTGTCACTGCACAGCAGCGGTTTGTCAACAGACCGATCAATTTATGGACTGAGCTCGAGAGATTTCACAATAAACTGCAGCACACAAGAGATAAAAAAGAAACTTTCTCAACTGGGAATGTGATTAAATCTGTCTTTACTTGGACATTATGGTGTTCATTAAACCCTTCCTATTCTCAATGACTTAACATAAAGGAGAATCCTGACTTGTTCAGTGCTTAGTTTGCTGATCGTAAGCGGTACTAACTTCATCTTGTAGGTCTTGGATCCGATGACTAAAGACAGCAGCTGGTGTCCGAGGCAAATGCCGAAAACAGGCTTGGGATGTTCCACGCAGACCACCTTCCTCACGTTGTTGATGGTCGTCTGGCAGAGCTGGGGATCACCGGGGCCGTTGCTGATGAACAAACCATCAAAATCTACAAAGGAAAAGAAAAACCGATGAAGGTTGGACACGACAAACGTGAACAAACGGTTGGTGGGTCTTAAAGAATCTTCTGTTCTACATCTGTGAAGTGACGGAGAGACCTTTGCTGTCCAGAGGATGGTCCCAGGGTACGACGGTAACACGAGCTCCTCTCTGAGCCAGGCAGCGGATCTGGTTGTATTTGATGCCGCAGTCCACCACTGTGATCTGCAAACTGCCGCTGGGGTTGAAAACTCTGGGCTCCTGGAAACAAAGGAGAAGTTCTTCAGTTCAAACCTGCGTGGTCTACTTCCTAAACCACCCAAAAAAAGAAAACCCTGCCTCAATGGTTTATTAAACACCCGGGTGGGTTACCTTCATGGAGACTTCCTGGACCAGGTTCCTCTTGTCCGGGTTATCGAAGGGAACGCTGTCCTCGGGAGTCCCGTCCACGACCAGCTTCCCCAACATGGTGCCCTTCTCTCTGATCTTTTTGGTCAGGCAGCGGGTGTCAATGCCTGAAGTTCATGGAAACAACAGATAACAGCTGACTTCTTCTGTTTTTATGTTGTAATTTGTATTCTAGTCTTCGTCTGTGTAGATCTCCTGACCTTGTATTCCAGGAACGCCTTGCTCTTTGAGCCACTGGTCCAGAGATTTGACCGAACTCCAGTGACTGGGACAGTCCGACAGCTCTCCAATGATCAGAGCGGCAGCGTGGATCTTTGACGATTCAAACCACTGACGACAAAAATACAATAAAACACATCAAAGAAGGTCTGACTCCTTTCCTTCCACGTAACCACCTCGTATGAAGCTTCTGCCTACCTTGCTCAGTCCGAACTCCCCCTCTTCGTCATTTGGTACGCCGTAGTTGCCAACCAGAGGGTAGGTGAGGGTCAGCAGCTGGCAGCGGTAGGATGGGTCGGTCAGAGCCTCGGGGTAGCCCACCATGCCCGTCTGAAACACTGAACAAACACAATATATTCATGCATGTAACACTGTGTGCTCCAACAACAGCTGTACCTCAGTTGTGCTGAATTATTCAGTGTTTATAAGTGATTGACAGTAGAAGTCATGATCGTCTACGTATATTGTTACTGTGTTGAGGTTCATGGCCATTTTAAAGTCTACAAGAGGAACCAATCTACTGGTAATTCTGCCATAAACTGGGCCTGGATTATGGCATCCAGATGTGAGCAACTGTATAAAACTTGCAGAGTTGTCTGCATCCTGTTGTCTGACTTCCTCTGACAAACAGACACATCGCAGACCGAAGCTTCACCTTAAAGTCGACACAGCTGCCTCAAACCTTGCACTTTATAAACTAAACTTGTTAAATTCTTTCCTATCTAACTCTACATTCATCTGCTCAACCAGCTGGGGCGTGTCCAGAGGACGGCACTCTGAAACCTGATTGGCCACCAAAGGCGCTGCCCCATTATCCTGAACCGTGATTGGTTATGCTAAGTCAAAGGCGGGACTTGAGTTCAAACACCCACACAGACTCATTCATTTTAATTTTGTTGGTACTTTTCATTGATAATTTGATGATGATGATTGATTATTATGCTCAAGGACACGTCAAGTGGTCTGGCGGAGCCGGGCATTGAACCGCTGCTGTGAAGTTGGACATTTGAACGTGGGGACTTATGGACTCACTTCTGGAGCCGGCCTCAAGTGGACATTAGAGGAACTGCAGATTTTACAGGCTTCTAATATATAGAAATTAAGTTGATTTGAGACCTAGTAAATTAATCTTATTCTAATATTTGTATAATACTTTATAATTTGGTGTCCACTGTGGGGCACCCCAGTCAAAACTATAGATACGGCCCTGCAGCCAGAGGTGGTGGGTGGGGGGTAACTCTGGTTATCCGGGTTTGGCGCCCTGTTCCCGGACTATCGCGGCACCAAATGTCCCCAAAGGATCCAAACGCATAAAACCACAGCAGCTCTGAAGTTATCTACCTGTACGCAGGTGTATTTAGTCCGAGCTATCTCACGTTAACTCATATTTTAAACACGACTTACCAACTTCTCCCGACACCGACACATCGGCACCGAACAGGAGGCCTCTGAACGTCGTCCCGTCCTCCAGAACCAAGGATGCCATCTTCGACATGTTTGACACAGAGCAGCGAAAAGCTTCCGGATGCACCAGACGAGTGATGAACCCTCCGCGGTCTCCACGTGAAACTCACGCCGCGCTCAGAGGCAGAGGATGCGGATGAGAATCAGTGAAAAATTACCGTTAAAGAACCGGTTCCGAAAGCCCGGGAAACTCTCTGTGGGCGTTTTAATGGAGCCGGAGTGAAACACGGAGCAAAAAGACGGTGAAGAGAGTTTGGTTGTAGATTTTTACCGGTTAGTCGGACGGGACGACCGGAGCAAAGTGTTCCACACACGCTGCCAGCAGTGTGGAAGTCGGCCCGCAGCCTGGACCCGCAAGTTTACCGGGCAACGCACTGCGCTTCCGGTGAGACATTTCAAAATAAAAGCAACGCTGAGACTGAGACTATAAATACATTCTCAAATAAAAACATTTATTATTTATATTTATCTATCTACCTACCTGTCTATAATATTTAGCATTAAGGGAAATGTCATTACAACTTAAAATCTACCTAACATTTGAATCAGGGGCTTGTGAAACTAAAGTGTTAAGTAAAGCAAGTTTTTAATAACTTGTAGGTTATAAAATTTGATTCATAAAATTTAATTTTTGTACATGTATCTTTTAGTTTGCGCAAGTAAGGTTGCCTCTAAGTGTATGTGATGTAAAATCTCAGTTTTAATATCGGCTTTATTTTGAAGAATTTTGTAGAATCTCTTATTTCCGGTCTGATCGGTAAACTTAACACAGTTGGTCGTCTCTTTGACGTCATCACGTAAAGGGGGGGGGCATACCTGCAGCAGCAGCGTCTCAACAGCTGGATATACGTCAGGACATCTGCACGTGTTACCATGATGAGTGTTAATTTTGATAATCTGACATATGTCACATGTGAGCTGTGAGTGAGATATTTCAAAATACCTTAAAAAAATGTTCCAGCCAAGAACTTGTGAAACGATGCTGTTTTGTTTTTAATGTATTTATATTTATATTGCATGCACAGTACACTTAATAATCCTTAATACTGACGTGCCCACTCATTTGAAAAGACAAAAAGTGGATGTTACCCTGAACACTGATCATTTTATGATGACGTTAAGATTACTGGGACACACACAGGATGTGGACTAGGATGTGGTTTAGCACAAGTATTGTTGCTCAACACTGGGAGTGTGTGACAATTGTCTTCTCAGAGTTTTAGTCTGTTTCAACACAGTTTAACTGAATATAAAAAGTGATACATTGTCCTCTTTTTGTCCCTCACTTATTAATAAAAGTGTTCAGCTCTCTTTATATATATTGGTCGGTATTTTTAAACATTAACGAACGTTCAGTCTGTATGAATTATCACTTTATATTGTATACAATAAACATCTATATATTATATATATTTATGATTATTTATGATGAATAGTTGTACGGCCTGTACATGGATGATTTTATGTTGGTGGTAAGGACACGCACACAGGATGTGGATACTGTTGCTCAATACCTGAAAACCAGGTCAAGTATTTGTACTACCTAATGAATGAAGCTCACGCTGACACAGACCCATGGTCGATACGATAAATAGGCTAGCTCTGCAGGAGTGAACGTGGAAGGGGATGTAGCTCAGTGGTAGAGCGCATGCTTTGCATGTATGAGGCCCCGGGTTCAATCCCCGGCATCTCCAACTTTTCGCTTTTTTTCTCCCTCTTGACCAAAGATAAAAAAAATAATTATAACATCTATTAAACGACCCAATTACACAAATTTAACACACACATCACTTTTGTGTCCATTGTTATGAAATATCACACTATATAATGACGGATAGAAATGAACGGTTACAAACGGCGTGTGGCGTCTTTAATGAAAAATGCCACTTGAAGCGTAAAACACACACTGTACAACTCAGCTACATTCACAGCATCTGGCGTTACCTCGAATAACTTCACTAATATTCACTCATTCACTCACTCAATCATTTATTTTTCGCCCCAAACTACAATCGACGAAGTAAGACTACTCGTGATGTGTCGATCGTGAACGAGCCGGTTCAAAGAGCCGGTGTGGTGCGATTTTCCGACTCACCCTCAGAATCTGACTCCCCTTCATGTGAACGCACATGTGCTGCAAGCATTTCATTCTCTTGTCAATTTACGGATTTTTGGTTTAAATATGATTACTGGAAACAATCTTACACATTGTTTTCTGTTTACTCCAAGACAAATGACTCTAACAAATAGGCTATATAGCCAAGTAAATCGGCATTTTGATGGTTTTATGATTATTTCACTTTCATTTCGCATGTTTCATTAAAAGAAATTCAAGTCTCCTCTTAAATAATTAAAGGTATTAGGCGAGGGGATGCATTTCACAGGCGCTTCTTGATGAGCTGAGTCAAATGATCCGACTCACTAAGAAGAACCGAACTTCCCATCACTCAAACCTACCTTTTGTTGGGAGCTCTGAGATTTCCCACAGGTTTAAACGCACCGCGAGTCCCCCGCCTTTAACGGTAACTAAGGAGACGACGCTTCTGTTTACTACTAAAGATGTCCTCCCTGCTAGCTGCTGCTAACTCGGAGCTGGTCGACAAAATGACCACAATCTAAAGATTACGACATAACTCCGCACTGGTAACAAATCCTCCTCTGCACGAGCTTCCCACGGACTTCCTAAAAAAATGCAACTGAAGCACCTGAAGACGTTATTGACGCCCCAGGTGAGTTCACTGACAAGTTAGCTGATGCTAGCTGATGCTAAAAGTGAGCCCGTGTAGCGGTAATGATGGAGCTAATGACGGGACTCGAGAGCTGTGACGAAACTTAAATTTCCTCATGTCTAGTCGACATTTAAGTGACATTGTTGATCCATTAGTATGTAATATTTTCACCGTTACCCTACTTTGGCTGCTAGCAGCTGTGCTGCGTTACTAGGTCACAAAAGTACTGCTAACTAAATTAGCTCTGACTCTGTCAGGCACAGCTACAACAAATGTTCCAGCAGTTGCTATCATTGACATGAACTCTAACAGTTCAAACAGTGGACTGAGTGTCATATAGATAATAAGAGATATCTCCATCTAGCTGAAGATGCTCAGCACCTCTGACTGTATGTCTGCTCTTCTTCACAGGAGGGGGCAGCCAAAGTGACATGCATGGCCTGGGCACCGAATAACGCCAAGTTTGCCATCTGCACGGTCGACAGAGTGGTGCTGCTGTACGACGAGCAGGGAGAGAGGAGAGACAAGTTCTCCACCAAACCTCAAGACTCCAAGGTGAGGCAGGAGGAGGGCAGGTGGAGGTAGACAGCATCAGGATGAGGTGGAGGGTCTCCTCTCTCTGCACAGACAGGGACAGGAGTCACTTCCTTTTGCTTTTTAGAGTGTCATCTGAATCTACATCATCAGGAGGTCCTTTAATAATTGGTGTGTGTGTTCGCTGGATGAATAAACAGGTTGTGTGTTTATTAATAACACTCCGTCATCTTTGTTTTGTCAGTACGGGAAACAGAGCTACGTCGTCAATGACATGGCGTTCTCGCCGGACTCCACCAAAATCGCCGTGGCCCAGTCGGACAACATCATCTTTGTGTATAAAATCGGCGAGGACTGGTAACGTCTGCTCTCGTCTGCCCATCTTTTTAAACTCGATATTGTTTTCTGATGCTTCAACGTCTTCGTCTTCTCTCCTCAGGGGCGACAAGAAAGCCATCTGCTACAAATTTTATCAGACGGTGAGTAAACACAAGGAAATTGTGTCAAATCTACCACAACATGTGTGTTTGACAGACAGTTAACGTTATTTCAAAGATACCTGACGTCTTTGTAACTCAACATTTTCCCCACTGTGGTGCAGAGCGCTGTGACTCGCTTGCTTTGGCCTGCAGAGCATGCAATCGTTTATGGATTAGTGGATGGAAAGGTGAGTGCAACGTGTTCTCATCCTCCTCTCACCAGGAGTCAGGTTTGTTCATACATTATAACTGGTAATAGCATCAGCAGTGCTCCAGTCGTCTCATGATGAATGAAACTGTCTGTCACAGGTCCGCCTCGCCAACACTCAGACGAACAAGTCATCATCCATCTACAGCACCGAGTCCTGCGTCGTCTCGCTGGTGTCCAAGTGAATAACTTAATACTTGCATCATGACAAACAGTTAGCGTAGCAGCGGCGTCGGTTGTTTATCTTCTTCTTCTGTGGTGTTCTGTGGCAGTGTTTCCGGTAAAGGCATCCTGTCCGGCCACGCAGACGGGACAGTGGTGCGTTACTTCTTCACTGACGAAGGCTCGGGGGAGTCTCAGGTACCCGCCGCCTCACAGATCATCCACCCTCATCGTTATTTCCTCACACTCACGCGTTGACGCTCTCTCTCTGTCACAGGGTAAGCTGTTGACTCACCCGTGCCCGCCCTACGCTCTGGCCTGGGGCACCAACAGCATCATGGTGGGCGGCTGCGACAAGAAGGTGGTGGCGTACGGCAGAGAGGGTCACGTCCTGCACACCTTCGACTACAGCCGCGACTCCACGGAGAGGGAGTTCACCGTGGCTGCCACCAGCCCCAGCGGACAGTCTGTGGTGTTTGGCAGTTATGACCGGTCAGTGCAGGTCCTCTCCGGTACAGACACTACCTGTCAGCTCAGGAGGGCGCCTCAGGTTTACAGTGATGCTAACGTGAGTAAATTTACTGTAAGAAAGTCGCCTCTCTCCCTGACGTGTCACTCAGGTTGCGGGTGTTTAACTGGGCTCCCAGGAGAGGCGTGTGGGACGAAGCCAAGCCCAAAGAGATCCCCAACCTCTACACCATCACCAGCCTGGCCTGGAAGAAAGACGGCTCACGCCTCTGTGCTGTAAATACCTTCATGTGCATGCACAGGGAATCATTAAATGGTGTTTCATGCCTTTATTTATTTATCGTGTGTGTGTTGCCAGGGAACGCTGTGCGGAGGAGTGGAGCTGTTCGATTGCTGCTTGCGGAGAACCATCTACAAGAACAAGTTTGAGATAACCTACGTCGGCCTGAGCCAGGTAGACAGACAGGAAACAAATGACGAATAATCATTTATCGTAATTAAACAAACGAAATCGAGCGCTGACTTTGGTCTCACAGATTCATTCATATACAGTTTTCTATGAAACTTTAAAACAAATGATTCAATTTAGCACAAAAAAAGATTATGGAAAAAAATCTAAAGTGTTATAAGTTTAGTTCAGTCTGTTGTTTCACAGTGAAGCTGATTTTTTCCATCACAAAGATTTCATAATAAAATCATTGCTCAATAATCGGCTGTTTGGATGGAGCCATTTCTTTGTAAATGCTTTTCTAGCAGCTGCACTCAGCTTCTTAATATTTGTAGATGTTGAATGTAGAAACCAAAAGAGTCGACCAGCCCAAATATCGTCACTAAGTCTGCGTAGATCTCACGTCAGAAAGCATTTACCGCATCAGCTGATCAACCTACTCTGCAGTAGGTTGAACTTATCTTCCAGTGCAGTTCACAGTATGTTCTCCAGACACAATGCAGCTGTTATTACCATCACACAGTTTGTGTGGTGTTCTGATTACAGCAGCAGACACGTGTATATTTTGTATTATTATAAGAATAAATGTTAACAAAGGTCTGCTGTATGAATCAGCATGAGAGTTTTTGTACTTTGGAAACTGAGAGAAACTTCGGAACTTCAGAACTGTGATAATTGTTTTTGGCCTCTGAACTCAATCTAAGACTTTCTGATTAACAAAAAAAAAAAAAACAAGTTAATTAAAGCGTGAATTGATTTGAAAAAAAGAAACAAATTAAAACTGATGAGATGAGATGATTGAGAAATTAATTCTTGCTGCTAATGAGACAGCTGATGTGTGATTACAAAGATTCAATCAAGAGTTCAGGAGCAACTTTTACAGCTCACAGTGAGTGTTTCACTTCACACGCTGTTCAGTTTGTGGAATTTCACTCATCATTCATAAAAACAAATGAAACACGTCAGAGAGAACTGCATCCCTCTCTGACTTTTTCTGACTCGTCCTCTTCCAGGTGATCGTGAAGAACCTCTCCTCGAGAACTCGAGTGGTCCTGCAGTCTTACTACGGATACGAGATCGAAGAAGTGAAAATCATGGGCAAAGATCGCTACCTGGTGGCTCACACCTCCGAAACGCTGCTGCTGGGAGACCTGCTGACCAATAAACTGAGCGAGGTGAGACTTAAAGGGTTAAACACATCCTCACATATTTACAGGACGGAAGCCCAAAGCGGTCACGCATCCGCACATTTTATTTCGTGATCCGAATATTTTCGAATATTCACATGACGTCAGTGGAGAAGAAACAAGCGTTCATTCACAGAATTACTCGAAATTTTGTTCAAATTTGCGACACACTCGGATGGAAACAAACACGTTTTGTTTGGACTTCTTCCATTTAAAATAAAGTTTGTGTCACGTCAAACATTCGCGGTTTGATACATGCAGATGCTCTAATGTTTTAATTTGCCGCCGCTCCCTCTCTCAGGTGCCGTGGCCTGGTTCTGGAGGAAACGAAAAGTTCTTCTTTGAAAATGAAAGCGTGAGTGCACACGTGTGTTTTTGGAATATTATGTAGGCCGCCACATAGTATATAATTACATAACCGGTACAACAGGAGGTTACATGTCAGGTCTTGTGCCGTACACTGTGTGTATGTTTCACACTTCTGTTGCAGGTTTGTATGATTTTTAACGCCGGGGAGCTGAGCCTGGTGGAGTACAGCAACAATGAGATCCTGGGATCAGTCAGGACAGAATTTATGAACCCTCATCTCATCAGGTAGGTCCAGTTACACAAAACAAACACATCTCCCTTCTCGAGAAAATGGATGGTGTTTGTGTGCTTCCACAGGAACAGAAAACAGGTTTGTCTGCTTACAAAGAACAAACATGTTCAAGAGGTGTTTGAGATCTGTTCAAGAAGTGTTTTAAATTTAGAAAAATGTTTAGTTAATGAATAAAGGTCCACCTTACTCTTCCTCTCTTAGATGAATCTTTAGTTTAGGCCAAGTATGAACACATAAAAATACCAATTTAACATCCATGCAGCGCTGCGTTCCCAGCTCTGTCCATCAGGTGGCAGTGTCGAGCTGTGCAGAAGTCATTCCAGGTGTCATTACGGTTGAAGGCTTCCGGGAGGTCAGCCTGCTAGTCAGCACACATCCATGTTAAAATATTCAGCCCTGTCAAAAGTGTCAGGGCTGACGGTCCCCGGGTGGCCGACTAATGGCCGACTGCTGTTGAGGCCAGCAGGTTTCAGGACGCTCTGACTGCTCCTCGCCTCTGGCTGGACGGCGTAGCATGACAACATCATGATCGGGGGGGTGCCCTGGGATTTAAAGTGCAGCTGATTTATTATGCTGGATGTTGAATCAGTGTAAAATCTCTTATTCTGCCTCATAAAGGTGTGTTTGTGTGTGCAGCGTCCGGCTAAATGAGAGGAAGCAGAGGGGAGTTGAGGACAACAAGAAGCTGGCGTATCTGATTGATATAAAGACCATCGCTGTCGGTAAGTGTGCCCAGATCGTCCTCAGGCAAGAGAAGCAAACAAAACAAGTTATTTTTGGTATCCAGCGTGAATCCCTGTGAGAGTTTGTGGATGTGAAAGCACAACTGTGACACTTAGATGAAAGTTTAACTTGTACTTTTAAACCAAAACTGCTGATTTCTAATATTTCACACTGATATTAAACCTTAAAGGTCCAGTGTGTAACATTCAGGAAGATCTGTTGGCAGAAATGGAATATAATACACTACGAACTATGTTTTCTTTAGCTTTTAATCACCTGAAAATAAGAATAATTGTGTTTGGAATGAGGCTATACCATCAACATTCTCATAGATGCTTATGGAGACTGACTCACTTCTGGAGCCAGCCTCGAGTGGCCGTTTGAGGAACTGCCGTTTTGGCTCTTTAACGTTGGCCTCCTGTCACATGAAGCAGGTTTTGCCGCTTGGTTTTTAATAGTTTTTGGACGACGGCGGAGCTCTGAGGACTGTCAGGCTTTGGAAACACAGACAGTTCTTGTTAGTTGGACGGGCTGATTGTTGGTTTTGGTCTTTTTGTGGGATTTGTAAACGCTAAGAGAAACGCAGAACACTGCCAACGTCGTCTTCAAACGCCAACTGTGGAACAGCTTTGTGAGTGAAAGTTTCGAACTTCTCGGTACCTGATGGTCTAACAGTGAGTCATCGGTTTTATCAACCACTGCAGATTAACAGAACATCTTCAGGATGCTGATGTTGCTGCTGTAATTATTATTTTAGACAGCTAGTTTTCACTTATGATTACTCACCATAGTAACATTAAGCTCGTGAACTGCTGCAGCTACAATAATTGCTGTATATCATCAGTTCGAATGGACCGTGTTCCTTTTTAATTAAAACGCTGATGTAGGTCCGATATATCAGTTTGATCCCAGAGCTGGTAAGTTTTGAAAGTAGAGAAACTGCTCGCTCTGCTCGATTTTTATAATTATAAAAACGCCAATTTTAGCCAAATACATTGTCACAGCAGCAGTCCACCCGCTGCTCAGTCACGTTTCCCTTTTTTCTTCTTCCTCCCCTCAGTGGACTTGGCCGGGGGCTACAATCTGGGAACCATCAGCCACGACTCCAAGATTGACTGGCTGGAGCTCAATGAGACCGGACGCAAACTGCTGTTCAGGGACAAGAAGCTGCGGGTGAGAATGAAAACCTCAGCACCCCGAGGGATTGTAAGAGAGAGGGAACGACGAGAGAGACGGCCTAAAGGCAAAGAGGGCGAATGTTAGACGAGATGATGATTAGTAAAGTAGATGAATCTGCACCTTGTCTAAAGTTATAGCCGCGTCCATCACCTAAAAACATATCGTGTGGCTTTTTGTTGAGCTGTTTCGGTCATCCAGGTGAAAGAATAGGGATGCAGTTCGCCACAGGGGACGCCAGGATAACTTTACCATCAACCCATCAATAAAAAGTATGGATGATGCTGACACCAAAGCAGTGCAGACAACACGAGGCGGGCGTGAGATTTGGTTTCTGTCGTCCTTTTAAACAAGGCAACAACGTGTAGGTGGCCTGAAGAGGCAACATTACTCAGAGCTGCCGGTCACCCAGAAATAGATTCAGTGTGTCCAGAATAAATGTTTGTTGTGGAGCCTCATGCTGAGAGGTTTACTGAAGCTTGATCAAGAAGAATGGAGGATTTATCAATACGTTTGTCGATTCTCTGGCTCGTCTCTGTCACAGTGACACGAATACTTAGTCTGCAAACAAGGAAATATGTTTACCCTCAGTGCTCTGACGTTGTCATCTGACTCTGTGGAGGCTTCAGCGTCGTGTATCTGTACCTGTACCTAATTAAAAAAAATACATTCAAAAAATAATCTTGTATTCCTAAAAGCAGGAAATTCTTTGAAGCGTTTTCAAGGCGCGACAATACTGTTTATATGTATTTATACACACATGATAATTACACAAAGGAACAAATCCTAAACATCAAATAATGAGACGTAATCTGGGGACACGAAATCTTTCCGGTATCTTATTTAAAAAGCACATTGTTGTGATTTCATCCATTTGACCTTCATTAGTTTGTTTTTTTTCGCTTCCCTCTGTCCGTCCATTTAAGTTTAATTCTTCAACTCTTCCACCAAAAAAAGCCAAGCAGCATGTGTAAAAGCTCTGAGCTCTGCTGAGATTCACATCTTTCTGAGAAGCTGTGTGCAGGATGAGAGTGGCAGGGAGAGCTGTTGTCAGTTGTTGCCCCGGAGTAATGAAACAGTTTGATGTTCACGCCCCGGGGCAAAGACATGGAGAAGTCTGGTAATTGGGAATCCTCAGTGGCTTCAAACTTTTTTTTTTTTTTTTTTTTGCTGCGCTTGTATGGCACATAATGACATTTAAAGACAAAAAATACTTTACCAGGACAGACTGTGAAATGTTTTGGAAGTTTGTGGGTAATTAGAAGCAGAAGAATCTCACGCATCGACACGAGCACTTCGGATTTTAGTTTGTTGTTGCACAAGTTTATGTGAAGCCTTCATTTCTTCTGATCCATATGGTCGTAAATGCTCATATTCATATCACCGCGACGCAAAAATACCTTTAATTAAGTACTGATGGTGCATAAAGATTAGACGTGCGGCACGCCGTCGGCCTGTTAAGTGGGTAGAAATGCGTCTGAACGTGCTCGGACTGGAAAGGATTCACATCTTTGGATATTCACATGCGTCGCACGTATTCGCTGCAATTCCCATCAGTCAGAAATCATAAAAAGTCAAGTTGTGTGACAAATGTTTCTTTAATTGAAACTTGCTTTCAAGTCAACTTATCAACAGGCCGCTCCTCCTCGTTGCATTAAAACTTGGCCAGCTGAGCTCCAGGGTGAAACTATAGACGGCGCGTTATTAAAAATGGTGGGGGGCAGATATTAAGGATCTGATTACAGCAGCGGGCGGTCTCTGCCGCGCTCACATGCATATTAAGCGCTCGGGGAGCCACGGTAGCTTATAGAATATACATCATAGAGACTCGTCAGAGGAGGAGGGAGCAGTATTTGTGTGGAGCTGGTGGAAGTTCATTAACTCTGTTTGAGCCAAATGAGTTAGACTGTGATCTGTAAACCTGAATTTTAACATCAGAATCAGAAACAGTTTGTTTCCTCCACATGGGAGGAATTTGTCTCTGTGTTTTGGTGCATAATAAGGATATTATATTTGAAGATAGAGTCAGCAGACCTACGTTAATGTAACATGGAGGGTCAGAGGAGGCCCCGGCCTTTGTTGATGTGGTTCTCAGTCGTCCAGGTTATCTTTCTTCAAGAAGAGTTCTGGACTTGGTCGTAGATCTGCGAAGATTTCTTCGGCTCAACTAATTCAGTTTTCTGGTGGTCAGAAGTCAGAACTGAAGAAGTCTCTTATGTTGCTTTCACACCAGGATGGTCCAGGGGACTCGGTTCATTTGGACAAGGACAGCAGTGCAGGTGGAGGATAAGTGTTGTCCTCTGTTGAAGGATGGTTTCTCTGCTTTCACACACATCGCCTCCTTCACTAGGACACGAGGTTTGTGTCCGTGGTGGGTAAAGGTCAGCCGCAATCTTACCTGCACGCCTCGGGGTCCTGGAGGAGTCCAGGTCCTGAAGAGAAGGCAGATTGCAGCCAATCACATTCTCAGCAGAGCAAATGACACACTGCAGTCTGCCCTTGTCCTTGGCGGCGGTGGCAGCAGCGTGACAGATGGTGTTTTAGAGGTGGAGGTGTAGAAGTGCACCACCGTTGTCTTCGGCAGGTTGAATGTTCTTCATCCTCTGCTGGAGGTCCTGCGAGAGGATCGTTACCACCAAGTGTCGACTGAGGAAAGACGATCTCTGTTTCACTACTAATTAATATCTGCCTTTTTTTTAAAGCAACATTTCTCTTTAATGATGCTTGTGACCACATTTGAAGCCACACAGTGGATGCATGTTAATCTGTTAGTGCTGTAATAAAGGAGGGATGTAATCCAGAGTAACATGAAGAAACACAGAATACGTCTTACCGCAGAAACTAGTTATCGTTCAACGACTTCCAAACACTCTTTAATATCTATCTTGAAGTAGTTAAAAATAGTCAGATAGTTCATATCTGTTAAGTTGGAGTCAGCAGCCGATAAGCTTAGCTTCACAACAAAGACTTGGAGTTAAGATTTAAAAATACATATCTTAAATATTTCTCTTTCTGCTGTAGGAGACGGGAGACGCAGCAGACGTAGTAACAAACGCTGCAGCTACAGGACGCTCATCGGCCCAAAGTGTTGATTTTAGAAAAAGAATCGTCTTTAATTAGTCAGTGCATCCATCAGTTTTATGCCACTTATCTGTCTAAGTGGCGTTAATGTGTCATTAATTGAACCGCTGGGAATTATTATTCAGCTGGAAAGAAAATGTGACATAATAATAAATAATTTGAGTTCACATCGTCCCCACTGACTCTCCGTGAGACGGAGTGCTAAGTCTTAAATTCAACTGGAATGACATCTCGACAGAGCCAGGCTAGCTGTTTCCCTTTGTTTCCAGTCATTGTGCTAAGCTAGGCTAACTGCCTCCGGCTTCTTGAATGGGCAGCGTGGTGCCAGTCTTCACGTTGCTGATGATGAAATGAAGAACGTCTCTACCTTCTCCTCCTCAGCTCCATCTCTACGACATAGAGACGGGCGTGAAGGCCACGGTGCTGAGCTTCTGCTCGTACGTCCAGTGGGTGCCGGGCAGCGACGTGGTGGTCGCCCAGAACAGAGGAAACCTCTGCATCTGGTACAGCATCGACAGCCCAGAGAGCATCACCATGTTCCCAATCAAGGTGAGGCGTTCCCGGCCCCATTCGTCGTGGTTAGTGCTGCTAAGTTTGCAGCTGTTACTTTCCTGTCTTCACACCCTCACCACTTCTTTTCCTTCGTGTCTCTGCGCTCCTTATGAAGCCGACTGAGCGAGTGTTTTTTCCTCATGCTTCTGTCCGGGAGCAGTTACTCGCCCCGGGCAGGCACAAGTTTTTAAAAGTTGCTCGTGGAGCACTCACTGATGTTCTCATGAATAATAAAGAACAGGCAGAGCGAGCCAGACTCTCTGTTTCACAGACAGAAAAACAGACTGATAGCAGATAAATGAAGTGACGTCTAATAATGACAATTCCAACATCCAGTAACCAGATGGTTTACTTAGAGGGTTAGCTGATTATGAAACAGCCTCAGTTTAACACTGATGCGAGTAAAAGTAAAAATATCTGAAGCATGATGCACAGAATAACGACTCCTGTGAGTGTTACATGTTCATGTTCAGGTGATCTTTTCTTTCGGATGTTTTTATCTATGAAGTAACAGAAACTGCAGCTGCTGCAGAGCTGAGCTGTAAGCAGAAGTATAAGTTAATGTGCAGCACTGCAGCATCGCTCTGAGCGTTCAGGTTTAAATTGCTCCCACCTGTCTTTGTCAGGGAGACATCCTGGATCTAGAAAGAGCCGACGGGAAGACGGTTGTGATCGTGACGGAGGGTGTCAACACCGTGACATATACGCTAGACGAAGGCCTCATCGAGTTCGGTACTGCCGTTGATGACGGAGATTATGACAGGTAAGTTTAGACTCTTGCGCTCTGACAGTGAATCTGCCCCGTCGCCGTCATTACCGTCAAGCTTTCCGACTTTACTCGGCTCACTTTTCTGGGTCAGCGTCGCAGTGACAGCCGCAGCAGGGCGAGCAGAACAGGCCAGATGTCCTTTTCATCCGGCAGCTTCCTCGAGTTCTTCTCGAGGGTTTCCACACAGCTCCGGGGCCAGCTGGGGGAGAAATAATCCACGTCCGCGCGTCGTGATTTAAACACCTCAGAAATGACGCCTCCTCATCACACGCTGGAACTGACCTCGCTCGGTTTGGAGGAGAAGCAGCTGAACTCTTCACTGCAGCTCTGAATCCTGTCACACAAAGTGAGGCCAGCCGGCTCGCAGAGGATTCCAGTGGAGACTGACCGTAGATAAGACGGCCTGTTAAATTCAGTTTCCTGAAAGGTCTTCAAGTCTTAAAGCAAACATTTATATTTTGATTCATCCTCTCATCCATGATTATCATGCTCAAGGCCACATTAAGCCCGATATCTGCAGTATTGGCATGTTATCACAGAGTTCAAATATCTCAGGGTCCCGTTCACAAGTGACGTAAAAAATGGAGCGTAAAATGGATCGGCGGTTTTGGTGCGGCATCTGCAGTACTGTGAACACCTGTACCGGACCGGACCGGTGGAGAAGAGGGAGCTGAGCCAGAAGGCGAAGTGATCATAGGTTCAATCCCCAGCTCTTCCGGTCTGAATGTCCAAGTGTCCTCGGTCCTTGGCAAGATGCAGAATGTGTATGAATGGTTAGCTCCTAAAAGCTGATGAGCAGTTGGCATGGCAGCCAGAGCCGTGTGTGTGTGAATGAGATCTGTCGTGTGAAAGGCTCCAAATAAGTACAGTCCACTCTGACAGAGCAGATCTATATTCATCTGAAGCTCTCCTCCTTCTGTCTGTCCAGCCCCCGTCAGGCTCTACACGTTTATATAATCAACTATTATTATTTTATCCCACAAATTATGTGATGTAATTATTCTAGGCCACGTCGTCTCCGGTGGTTTTCCTTCATGCTTCATACTTTGGCCGGTGTGATCATGAAACAGGGTTTGAACTGCTTCCTCTGAGATATTTATAGTCCCAAATTTAAATTTGTGCAGAAAAGCTGCAAGAGAACGAAGACGAGACGAAGCGAGAGCGTCGTGTGACTCAGCCGGCAGCTATTTATAGATGACTGCTCTTAAAAGATATTAAAGGAGAACGTCCATGTCACAAACACACTCTGCTGCGACCTGCAGAGCATCTCCACTCAGCTTTACGCGTGTGTGTGTGTGTGTGTGTGTGTGTGGACAACAGAGCCACAGCGTTCCTCGAGACCCTGGAGATGTCAGCGGAGACTGAAGCCATGTGGAAGACGCTCAGCAAGCTGGCTCTGGAGGCTCACCAGCTGCACATCGCGGAAAGGTCAGCAGCACACACACACACACACACACACACACACACACACACACACACACAACCTTTGAGCTAATATTCATACCGCTGAGCTAATTACATTCTGCATCAGTCTTCATTGTGACTTATCTTTGTGACTGAAGGGGGAGGAAGGAGACAACAAGGGCACCTTGGTCACATGCTTTTGAACACACACACACACACACACACACACACAGCAGATGACTGTGTGTCCCTGCCTGTCTCTCCTCTCTAACTTCATTAATCATCAAAGACGTTTGTTAAATCATTTTCTACCATAAGCGTTTCCTCTCGCTCTCTCTGTGTTTTGAAAAAACTTTTCTGGATCCTCCGTCATTAATAATTCACGCGCTGTTCGTTAGGCGTCGTCCCGATTTTGCATAAATCATGAAATCGGGGAAAGAAAGCGGTTTTGTCTGTGTGAGCGTGTAATGTTAATGAGGGAGGCGAGTGAAACTTCTTTTCATGACTTGTTCATTAATCTGATGCAAGCGCTCACACAGAGTTGGTAATAAAAGTGGCCAAATGTTAACAAAAAAAAGTTCCTTTTCATTTCTCGACCCCTCAGAAAAAAAAAGTGCAGCACTGCATCTGAAGGCTAATTAGACAAAAAGCTCTAATTTATCTCCGTTCATTAAGAGAGCAGACGTTCAGAGCTGTGACCTCCTAACTTCCACTTCCCCGCTCACTGTTTCTCTCTCCTTCCTTCTTCTTCTTTCAGGTGTTTCGCAGCGCTGGGCGACGTCTCCACCTTACGCTTCCTCCACCAGACCAACCAGATCGCTGACAAAGTCTCACAGGAAATGGTGCGTTTCATATCGACGGCACGTCTCTCTAAGGGTGGTGCTGACTGTGGCTAAATATCTGTATCTTACACTCATGTTCAATAGCACATCAAATTATTGGATTCATTTACTTTAAAGGTACCGTGTGTATCTAAGAGTTTGACTCTGAGTCCAATTAAACCAAATAAACTCACAGAAAGTGAACAAATGAAATATTCCGAACAGAAAAATTCAACAATAAATCTCCAGAATTCGAGTTTCTCTGTTGATAACTCGTCATAAAACACATTCAGACTCAGCGAAGCGTCCCGGTCAGTCTGTTCTGACAGCCCTCGCCTCCGCTTCAGTACAAACAAACATTTTATTCACAGTTCGATGTGAAAATATTCTGGCTCAACATTCTCTGATGCCCTCTGGCTCCTCCTCCGCTCGATGACCTCCTGGTCGGCCTCTGTCTTTCCCGATCCGGTCTTTATCACTCGGAGGCTGCTGAGCCCGGTACTGTTGCCAACTCGACCCACTGTGTGTGTGTTTGTGTCTTCTGACCAGGGAGGAGATGGAACGGAGTTTTTCCAAGTCCAAGCTCACGTGGCGATGCTGGATAAGAACTTCAAACTGGCTGAGATGCATTACATGGAGCAGGTCGGTGTCACACACACACACACACACACACACACACACGCTACTATACAAGCCATATACTATATTTGTATATCATTTAATCCTGTTTCTGCAGAATGCCATCGATGAAGCTATAGAGATGTACCAGGAGCTCCACATGTGGGACGACTGCATCGCTGTGGCTGAGGCAAAGGTAACAAACAGCGAGATTCATCATGCTGCATCGCGCTGCGAGAACTATGGCTACAATTAACGATTAATCTCGCCCTCGACCTCTAGGGCCACCCGAAGCTGGACAACCTGCGCGGGAACTATTACCAGTGGTTAACGGAGACGGGTCAGGACGAGAAGGCCGGGGAGGTGAAGGAGAACGAGGGAGACTTCCAGGGAGCCATCAACCTCTACCTGAAGGCCGGACTGCCGGCTAAAGCCGCCCGCCTGGCCCTCAGCCGGCCGGAGATCACCAGCAACAGCGACACCGTCAGCCGCATCGCCGCCAGTCTCATCAAGGGAGAGTTTTACGAGCGGGTGAGTGGACAGAATCACAGCCGGTGCTGGTGAATCTCCTCCTCCTCCTCCTCCTCCTCCTCCATGTTCCTCCTTTTCAGAGACCTCATCTCACTCTCTTCTCCTAACAGATGCCAGCAGAGGCATCAACAGAGGAACATCTCTTCTTTGTTTATTCACTTTTTACTCTCGCTCCATCTGTCTCTGGTTTCTCTTTCTTAAGCCGCTCCGTTCTTCTCCTCGAGCCACTTGTGTTCACGTCAACAGTTTCTCATCCACCTTGCGTGCACAAGCTGATCGATCCATACTATCTTATACTGATGTTCTCTGTGTGTCCTCCACCCAGGCTGGAGATCTGTACGAGCAGGTCAGAAACAACCAGAGAGCTCTGGAGTGCTACTGCAAAGGAGGTGCCTTCAGGAAAGGTAAACCACATGACCATGTTCAACCTGGAGTATAAATATCTACCATAATGTCTGTTTGTCTGAGTTTTGTCCCTCCTGCTTCCCATAGCGGTGGAGCTGGCTCGCCTCGCCTTCCCCGCCGAGGTGGTGAAACTGGAGGAGGCCTGGGGAGACTACCTCGTCCAGCAGAAACAGATGGACGCCGCCATCAACCACTTCATTGAAGCCGGGTACGTCGAGTAGAAGGAGCGATGAGACAGACAAAGATCCGGGCAGATGGAGAGGAGGAAAGATGACACATAACAAACATAAAAAAAAAAAAAACAATCCAACAGAGACGGCCAACAGTTTGTTTTTTTAAATCATCACAGGACCATAACAGAGATGAGAGGAGATTATTTCCCAAAAATACAGAATAAAGACAGATAATCAGCAGCCAGATTTTTATTCTGTCCAGATTGAAAAGACATCTGAAGCTGAAACTCTCAAAGGTTTTAAAAATACGACTTCCGCTCATCATTTCTCCTGCCAGCAAAGTTTCAATCTGAGCCTCAGTCCTGACAAAATGATTTGGTTTGACTCGGTGCAGCGACAGAACAAGTGTCTAAACACATAATCGAGATTTCAGGGGTTAAACACGCCGTCTCGTCTTTCTCCTTTCCCCCTCGTAGCTGCTCGCTTAAGGCCATCGAGGCGGCCATCGCGGCCCGCCAGTGGAAGAAAGCCGTCCACATCCTGGAGCTGCAGGAGGATTCGTCGGCTGAGAAGTACTACGTGAAGATCGCTCAGTACTACGCCTCCTTACAGGACCACGAGGTGAGACGACGTGATGTGTTTGAAATCAGCAGCTAAGGTCAAAGGTCTGGAGCCAGCCTCAAGTGGACGTTAGAGGAACTGCAGTTTCAGGAGTCGAATACAGTGGACCTTTAAGTTGTTTTTTGGTATCTGGCGTGAAACCCGGTGAGAGTTTGTGGTTGCAAACACTCTGAGGTTTAAGGTCTTAAAGGTGCAGCGTGCAGCCCAGAACAAACTAGACACGGCTTTTTGATTTAGCTTGAAACAGGATGGCGGGTGGAGGAGGTTACAGTCCACAACTACACCACTAGATGCTGCTAAACCCCGCCTCTGTTATTCTCTGTGAATTATATATAAATTCTGCGTGCTCCAGCTTAAATATGTGAATGTTTGGCTTCGAATTTGTGCGAGCGAGGTTAGTTTTTCTTGCTGAACAACATCGGACAGGCAGCCGGAGGGATGAAGTGGCATTTTGCCACCGGCAATTAATTTCTGCACATCGCTCTGGGATATATACTGTCACCCACAACACACACACACACACACACGTGTGTAGGCGCACATACACACAAACTTTAGTCCGGTCTCTGTGGTGCATCGTGGGCTGTGTTTGCTCGAGGGCGCACTGGCAGTAATGACAAGTTGGACGGTCGCAGCAAAAGTTGCCTAAATACCAAAAATACAGGACTGCTGGAGAGGAGACGAGAAATCTGGTGTTAATACAAAGAGAAGGAAGTGATGATGATGACGATGATGATGGTGGTGATGATGATGGTGGAGCTCAGCGTGCTCTGCTTTATTCTGATGAGCTCAGCTGAGCCAAACAGCCTCCGCAGACTGCCAGCCTTCTGAAAATAGCAGGGCCATTTCGGTCTTGTTTGCTCTACGGGCACATTCACAGAAAGTAATTAAGATAACAAGCTCTTTGCTTTCCAGCTCGTGGAAGTGAGAGAGAGAGAGAGAGAGGAGGGGAAAAAAGTAATAATTTGGTGTGAAGTCAAACAATGAAGGCAGCACACACCTGTGAGTTCAATACAGAAATTATCAGGGAGGAAAGAAACAATGACTAAACGCTTTTTAATCAGGACGGACGCACAAACTGCACGAACGTTAGTTCAGCTCCAAGGAAATCTGTTCACATCGAAGAGGTCTCTGCAATCTCCTCAAAACCCCCGACAGTCACACGTTTACGTCACCGCTTACCTGTTAAAAACTTTCTGTGACTCAGCGGAGGTCGTCTGGTCCTGGACTCGGTCCTGGACTCGGTCCTGGACTCTGTCCTGGACTCAGAGAGGAAGTGACGTCCGTGACCATCCTGATGATTTCTGAGTATTTTATTATGAATCTGTGAACACGAGCTGCCGTGATGAGAGGGATCATTGGGATCATTAAAGCCTGTCTTAGCTTAGCTTAGCTAATCTTAAAGCTTAGCTCATGTTAGCTAATCTTATCCTAACTTATCTTATCCTATCTTATCATTTATTAGCTTAGCTTATCTAAACTTAACTTAGCCTAACTTAAGTACCTTAGCTTATCAGATATTAGCTTAGCTCATCTTAGCTCATCTTAGCTTAGTTTATCTTATTGTAGCTTAGCTTATCTTAGTTTATCATATATTAGCTTATTATCTTATCTTATCCTATATTTCTGTTGTTTTAGGACCGCTAGCTTCTTAGTTATTCTTATTTTCTCGTTGGCTTTCACAAAATAAAGTCAGTGAGCTTCCATGTGTCGACCTTCAGGATTGTTTTTTTTATATTTTCTGAGTGTGTGTGTGTGTGTGTGTGTGTGTGTGTGTGTGTTTTATTGGCCTGCAGGTGGCGGAGCAGCTGTTTGTGAAAGGAGGTCGCATCAAAGATGCTATCGACATGTACACCGCCGCGGGCCGCTGGGAGGAGGCTCACAAGGTTAGAGCGGAGACGAGCGTGTTAAGTACAGATGTGTGATTTTTGTGGCAGGTTGATGCATTAAAATTCAACTTTGTCTGCAGTTGGCGGTGAAGTGTATGACCGAGGAGGAAGTTCTGGCTCTGTACGTCAGCAGAGCTCAGGAGCTGGAGAGAGACGGAAAATTCAAGGAGGCAGAGAGGTAATAAAAAAAAAAACAGGAGCTTTAATGTCTTTAAACTAAGTTTAATTAGTTTAATTAATAATTAATTATTTAATGTTTGTCTGTGTGTGTGTGTGTGTGTGCAGGTTGTTTGCCACGGTGAAGCAGATCGACCTCGCCATAACCATGTACAAGAAGAACCGGATGTTCAACGACGTCATTCGCCTGGTGGCCAAACATCACCCCGACCTGCTGACAGAGACCCACCTGCACCTCGCCAAGGTATTCAGCAGCCTGCGATCACGACTGGAGCACGATTCAGAGCTGACCACGACAAACGTTCCTTTAAGAGGCTGAACCCGGATTCACACAGACTCTCTCACAATGTAAATGTTTCTTGTAGGAGCTGGAGGCTGAGTCCAGGTTCTCGGAGGCAGAGTACCACTTCATGGAGGCTGAAGAGTGGAAAGCTGCCGTCCACATGTACAGAGTCCACGACATGTGGGAGGAGGCGTACAGGGTGCGTTTGTTTTGTTGGCTGTTGATACGCGGAGTTTCTGAACGTGCTCACAGCTGTTTATAGCTACACAGCAGTGTGTGTTAAATGTTTAAATACTGCTTTTAAATGCAGTAAACAGTTAACTGAGAGGCTTCACGGGCGCAGCGTTACTACAACCGCCTGCCTCCCTGTTGACGGTGTTTATTGCTGCTGTTGTGTTGGGAGCACGGTGCAGCTTTATAGCTTCTATCAAATGTTTTTCTCTGCGATGATCTCTGCTGAGGGAAACCGCTGCAGGACCTCTATAGAGATATATATATGTGTGTGTGTGTGTGTGTGTGTCAGGTGGCTAAGAGCCATGGAGGTGCCGATGCTCAGAAGCAGGTGGCCTACGTCTGGGCCAGGAGTCTGGGAGGAGAGGCGGCTGTCAAGCTGCTCAACAAATTCGGCCTCCTGGAATATGCCATCGAGTCAGCGTCGAATAACTTGTGAGCTGCAGCGCAACACACACACACACACACACACACACACACACAGAAGTTTCTGCACATGGAGAGAACATCATCTCTGCAGCAGCTGGCTTTAATGAATTCACCGGACTTGATTTGTTCGTCTTTATTTTCTCCCGCAGCTTGTTCGACTTTGCCTTCGATTTGGCTCGTCTCTCGTGTAAAGAAAAAATCCCTGAGATTCACCTCAAACACGCCATTTACCTGGAGGACGAGGTACGTCTGTCAGCACACGTGTTTCCTCACGTGTAACGTGCCGTGCATCGTGTGTGTGCTGATTTTCTGTCACTGTTTCAGGGTAAATTTCCAGAGGCTGAGGTCGAGTTCATCAAAGCGGGGAAACCCAAAGAGGCCGTGTTCATGTGAGCGTCCCCGACAAACAACAGCTGTCTGCGTCAAGTACTTTCACTGTTAGGTACAGTTTCCTGTTTCATGTGTGTGTGTGTGTGTGTGTGTGTGGTGCAGGTACGTCCACAACAAGGACTGGGCCGGTGCACAGCGGGTGGCCGAGGGCCACGACCCTGAGAGCATGCCCGAGGTTCTGGTCGGCCAGGCCAAGTCCTCCTTCGAGCAGAAAGAGTTCCAGAAGGCTGAAGCGCTGCTGCTCCGAGCCCAGAGGCCCGAGCTGGCTGTTAAATATTACAAGGTAAACAGAAGAACAGAAACATCGTCCTCACGTCAGTGAATCATTTTATTCATTCATGTTCTGTCTGTTTGTCAGGATGCAGACATGTGGAGCGACGCCATGCGGATCTGTAAGGAGTATCTACCCAACAAGCTGTCGCTCCTCCAGGAGGAGTACGAGAAGGAGACCTCGAAGAGAGGAGTCCGGTGATTCAAGCAGACAAACGAGCTCTTTGCTCTCGTTAACTTTAACTGTTTATGTGTTTGAAAGGTGAATGTACACAAAGATGGCGACAAACAAAAGAGCACGAGGAGGAAGGCCGAGCTGCAGGCCAGATGTTAAATAGGACGCACGCAGATCAGCTGTAGTCGATGAAGATTAAAAGATAGACGACATCACATTAACGAGATGATGATGGAGAAGGCGAGGTCGCGTTTTGAGCCTCGACCTTTGGAACAATCAGAAGTGATCCGCCCGAGGAGCTGAAGCCGCAAACTGGAGCTTTAAAAGTGATCAGTAAAATCTTAAAATCAATCCTGAAACTCACAGGAAGCTAAAATCAGTGAAACGTGACTGTCTGTTTAAAAAAACAATAATCCATCAGTGACTGATTCACCTTCAAGTGTTTAAATCTGCGACTAAAAGATTTCGCCTCGTCGAGTTTTCTGTTTGATTCGTTCGACCTGTGACGCCTTCACGGGCCGGAGGGAAACCACAAAACTCGACCGTGAACATTTTACCAGGCGCTCCGCCCGCCCAGCGGCCTGATCTATGCACAAAGACTCAGTTTGATCCTTTATTTAAAAACTGACACCGCCGACGAGGAACAGCTCGTTAGTTTAGCCAGCGGACCGGCAGCTCTTATCCTGCTCCAGTCACTTCTCCCTCTTTAATGACTCGTGGGAGAAAACATCAAAAGTTGCCAATGGAAACGCACGAGAGGGTTAAAGTGAGAAAACGCTGCTGCAGATAGATGCACGTGACTTTAATCTCAATAACGAGAAGGGAAGGCGATGAGAAAGACGGAGATCAAGAACAAGAAATAAATCTCCTCCCTGATTAAGAAAGGCTGAGCCGTGGACGTGACTCCTGCTCGTTAGGCGCCGTGATCATCTGCAAATGTTTCCTAATTAGCCCAGATATCCCAGAGCCTGTCACTCAGGGTGCGTTTGTTTTTGGCGTTTCAGGGGCGTGGAGGGCCTGCTGGAACAGGCCAGGGAGTGGGAGCAGTCGGGCGAATACTCCCGAGCCGTGGAGTGTTACCTGAAGGTGAAGGACGGCTCCAACACCACCCTGATGGAGAAGTGCTGGATGAAGGTAGACGATAGATTTACAATAAGTCCGATCAGCACAAACTCACTCACCTTTCACCTTTCACTGCCGCTCAGGAAGGACAGTCGTCCCCGGATTGTCCCCCGGGCGAGCGAAAGGGAAAAGGTCGCCGACGTCGATAGGTTACGTTGCGGGGGCGTTATTGATCAGATGATTTGAAATTTGAATGGTCAGCGTGAGAAGAGAAAAGGTCAGCAGGTCGAGGAGATCGATAGTTTTTCTTTTTTCCTTTCTTGAGTTTGATTAACCGGCGTGAGACGGAGAAAGACGGAGTGTTCCCACTGAGACGTGTGTTTGAGGAAAGGTGACGGGGTCAGCTGAGTCGATAGGTGGCTGAACAAAGAAACCCCCAGCCCATCACTGCCATTAAAATAAGTGTTTTGTGTGTGTGTGTGTGTGTGTGTGTGTGCCCAGGCTGTGGAGTTGTCCATGAAGTTCCTCAGTGGAGATCGGGCGTTGGAGGTTGTTAAGGTGGTCGGACCGCGACTCACACAGCTGAGGAAGTACAACGCTGTGAGTGAACGCACACACACACACATCCCAGTGTGTAAACAGCTGTTCATCACACGGAGTGTGTTTAATGTTCCCGCTCTGAAGGCCGCCGAGGTCTACCTGAACATGGACCTCATCAAAGAGGCCATCGACGTCTTCATCGAGGGGGAGGAGTGGAACAAAGCCAAGAAGGTCGCCAAGGAGCTGGAGCCGAGGTTTAGAGGCGAACACACACTCACACACACTCACACACACTTTAATGAGCCGAACTCAGGAGACACTTCAGATACACTCACAGAGCTGCAGCACGATAATTAGTGTCTTTGCTCAGGTACGAGGAGTACGTGGACCAGAAATACAAAGAGCACCTGAAGAACCAAGGCAAAGTCGACTCTGTACGTACGAGCGTGTCATCCGCAGTTCGAGCTCCACGTTGTCGTTCCTGAAGCTGAAAATCAGTTTTCTTTCCGTCTGTCTGCTCAGCTGGTGGGCGTGGACGTGATCGCAGCCCTGGACATGTACGCCGAGCGAGGCCAGTGGGAGAAATGTGTGGAAACGGCAGCTAAACAGGTACCGGAGCACAGGTATGGGTCATGACAGCAGCCTCACCGTGACATCAGCCTCATCGTCTCTGCTGTGTTTCTGTCAGAACTTTAAGATCCTCCACAAGTACGTCGCTCTGTACGCGACGCACCTCATCAAGGAGGACAAAGCTGTGAAGGCTCTGCAGCTGTACGTGCAGCACGGAGCGCCGCCCAACCCGCAGGTACCGTATACAGCCGCTGCTGGACAGTTTAACATGGAGTGGACCTCACGTCTGATCTGAAGGTCGCCTTTCGTTCTCTCCCAGAACTTCAACATCTACAAGCGTCTCTTCTTGGACCTGATCAACCTTCCCGACACCGACGGGCCAGAATCTTACCGGATGTGGGCCGACCTCCGCACCTTCCTGCTGCAGCTGGTAAACCAACAGATTTTAAGTTTTAGCGGGTCGCTCCTGGTACTCTGCTCTCGCGTGAACCCGGTTCCTCTTGCTTTTATTTCAGTGTGAGAACTTGTCCAGGTCAGCTGAGGCCAACACTCCGGCTCACGAAGACTTTGAACAGATGCTGCTGATCGTTCATTACTACGCCACGAGATCCGCCGCCAAGGGAGTCGAGCAGCTGGTACACGGCTCACGGAAACATCACAGAGAGCTTCATCTTTAAAACTCAAACCTCTGATAGGCCACTGATCTTTTTTAACATCACTTCTGTCTTAAACTCAAACCTTCTGCTGCTTTTCAGGCCGGCGTCGCAGCGAGGCTGTCCGTGTCTCTGCTGCGTCACACCGAGCTCATTCCTGCAGATAAAGCTTTCTACGAGGCCGGCCTGGCCTGCAGGGTGAGTCCACCAACGAGACGAGTATTTAAATCATTCCAAAGTAAACTTTAATGTTCTTCGTCTCAGGATCAGGTCAGGATCTTTGATACTTGAGGTTTTTGGAGCATGTTGGGTCCATCCTTGGATTTATATCTTCACAAACGTTTGTTCTTGAAGTCATGCGTCACAGATTCATGATTTTTTTTTTTTCCCTGGCAGGAGGTCGGCTGGGAGAACATGGCCTTCATCTTCCTCAACCACTTCCTGGACCTGTGTGATGTGAGTAAACCTTCAGAACTCAACACCAGACTTAAAAACACCTGTTTTCACTCCTGATTGGTTGATTCCCGCCTGCAGGCGATCGACGAGGGGACCCTCGATGCTCTGGACCACTCTGACTTCCTGGACACCGACATTCCCTTTGAGGTTCCAATTCCCAACAAACTCTGCGTCAACGTAAGACGTCCGACCACCGAACAGACAAACGCACTTTAAAATCCGTCTCGGCTCAGTAAATGTTCTGATCTCCTGTTTGCTTCAGGACGCCCAGCGGGAGCAGATCCGTGACTGGGTGCTGATGGTGTCCATGGACAACCGGCTGGAGCAAGTCCTGCCGCGCGACGAGAGGAACACGTATGAAGCGTCGCTGGTGGCCGCCAACACGGGCCTCCGATCTCTGCCGTGTATTCTCACAGGTACCACGAGCACACACGTATTTACACCACGTATACGTCGTAAAACAGCTTCACGCTTCACGTTGACTTCCCAGCGAGCGCTCACCCGCTCTGTGATGTTTCTGCCTCCAGGCTACCCCGTGCTGAGGAGCAAGGTCGACTTCTCGCCCGCTGGCAGAGCGGCCAACAAGGAGGACTGGAACAAGTTCCTCATGGCCACGAAGGTGAGAACAGACAACACGCTGAGAGAGGAGAAGTACTTTGATTCAAATTAAAGCTTCTGCTTCTACTTTTACTCGAGTAATCTGAATACTTCCTCCACCACCTCCGTTTCCTTCTCCACACACACACTAAAGTCAAACTCATTTCACTCAGTTTCATCATCTCTCTCTCTCTGCACATTTTCTGTGAATCAGCAGTCGACTAATCGCAGCATCATCATCTCACACACACACACACACACCTTTCTACCTACAACTGTGTGTGTGTGTGCGTGTGTGTTGAATCTTCACGTTGTGATTGGTCGTCTTTCTCCCTCTCCCTGCAGACCACTCACAGCCCGGAGTGTCAGGACGTCCTCGAGTTCATCAGCCAATGGTGCGGCGGCCTGTCGGCGTCCGGATTCTCCTTCCGCTGATGAACACACACACACACACACACACACTTCCATTTTAGCTGCAAACTGGTCATCCGTCGGTCCGTCTGCCCTCCTTCACCTCGACAAACTACAGTTCATTTATTTATTTATTTATTCGTCTCATTTTAAACATTTTAATCTCAATAAAACAGAACCAGCCTTAAAATCCGACACGTCAACACGTGGAAACATTCGACTTCACGTTTGGTTAAAGTTACCTGATGAAGCTACGCGCTTTTAACTGATTCGGTCTTTTCATCGTGTTCGTCAACGTTAAGAAACATTCAAATATTGACTTTTTTATGCTGAGCCGTCGCCATGGAAACATTCCTCCACCTCTCCGTCTGTCTCTTTCCTCATCTGAAGGATTTTCTCTCAGGACGGCCTCGCGGAATAAAAGAGCCAAAGGTTTCCGTCAGATTCCCATAATCTAAATCTTTAACGTGTCGACTGACGTGAAGCGTGTGTGTGTTCAGACGCCTCACTGTGTGTTTGATATGGAGTGTATTTTGTTTAATAAAGCTCAAATTAAAAAAAATTGTTTTCAACCTTTTCCCGAGCGCTGCTCTTCATTTCAGTTATTAAATCGTTACGTAACGTCAGCCCGAGTCTTTGAGGACAGAAACCGGGTCACTGCGGCGAAGTCTTCAGAACATCGACCCAGCGACCATGACTCGACTTATTCCAACTGATGACTCGGCTCGATGAAGAAAAAATGACTCGGGACTTGGACCAAATACTTTGAGTCACTTTAATTGGCTCATTAAATATAGAATTATAATAAATTAATAATAATATAATTAAATACTATTTAATTTATCATTTAACACAAAGGTATGTTGGGTCATATTTTATCAATGTTGAACAATCATCATGTTTATTAATAATTAAATTAATAAATCTGTAAAACCAGAAGAAGAAAGACAAAAAGCAGCACAGGGAATCATCGATCATCATCATTTCTTTATTTCATTCTTATAAAACACGCCACACATGAAGTCATTGAGGAAATATTCAAACACTCAGATGAGAATTCATTTCAAACAACTGAAGAACCAGATTATTCTGTTTTCCTCCATCAGCTCATCACGATCACGTCAAGAAAAAAGTCCAACAGTTAAATAATCAGGAGAATTCAGAACGTCTGTTTACTCTTTAATTCAATGAATTATGGACACGTCATCGTCTTTGTCAATATTAAATCATGCTGTCCTCGTCTATAATAACAGACGTCAGCTCAGACGTCTCTTCATACACTACATGTTCCTGCTGCTTCATGAAAATCAACAATTAATGTTTAAAAATTCAGATTTTTTTGCAGAAAAAACGTCCTAGATGAACGTAGATGAAGTCAAATTATAGTAATTATTAAATTTGTTCAAATCGTTTCCATAAAATCAAAAATTAAAACTCAATTCAACTTTTTAGGAGCTCGAACAAAGTTTAAAAATGTCTGACATGACGTCCGGCCTCATCGTGGTTTCACTGTTTCTACTGTACGTATCCGGCTGGACGCGCCGCCTCCTTTCCCAGCAGAGCTCCTGCACATCCGCAATCGATACGTGAAAGCCTGAGTGTGTGTGTGTGTGTGTGTTTGGGGAAAATGCATTAGTAAGTGATAACTCAGGAGATTTCCTGCTCGCTCTGCTGACGGCTCGGTGTCTCCTGAACCCAAACGTACTCACCGACACCGCTGAGACACGAGACGTGATTTAAGACAGACGCTGGACTAAAATACAGACGCTTTATTAGAAAGAACATGATCTCTGGACATGCTGAGGCTCCTAAATCTGCATTTTACTTGAAGGATTCATCGACTAGAGAGTGTTTGTCGTTAAATATTCAGCTTCCTGGTGATGCTGAAGCAAAAAAAGCCAATGTGGACTCATGCAGCCAGACAGGAACTGCAGATTAACTCCCCCTGTGAACATGTTACTGTCACTATAATCCTGCTTTAACATTTCCCAGATTATCTGGACCCGGCCTTCAGTGAATCCACGTTTCTTAGAGGTCATCTGAACGTTAGTTTCACGTAACTTTGAGTTATCATATTACCCTGAAAGCTCGAGCCGCGCTCACGCCTCCTCTAAGTTAACTTACAAATCCCAGCTGAGAGCTGAAACTCGATCAGACGTAGCGGTGAGGACTCTTTAGTCGGGCAGTCTGGACGTCTTGGAGATTACGTTTGATGGTTTGAGGAGGGTGATGTAAGAGAGATGCAACAGAGCAGCACAAACAAACTATGACGGTGGCGATGGAGCAGAGAGGCGAGAATGAATGAAGCGACGTTTCAGGCCTTTACGGAATCATGTGGACAGATTTTTCTCCTGTTCATCGTATCTGGTTGAAAACATCCCTGACTGTGACTTTTTATTATTTGAAGAAAACACAAACGAGGCGACTTTCTGTCAGGGCCCCGGATTTCTTTCTTCTGCCTGAAAGTGTCCACAAACTGCAGTTCCTCTAACGTCCACTTGAGGCTGGCTGCAGAAGTGAGTCAGTCTCCATAAGTCCCCATGTTAGACAGCAGAAATAAACATGTTTACAGCCTGGTACAAAAACAGTTTTGGTCTCTGTAGCTAATTTCCGCGTTCATGACAACTGTACTGAGGGTGAATTTATATACAACTCACCTGTTCACATTATATTAAGGCTTAAAGTTATGCAGGATTCAGAGCGTGGACGCTTTGATTGACAGGTGGCTTGTTTGAGCAACTAGGTGTCAAGTCAGCTGATGATCCATGTCTTCGAGACCCAGACGTGTTAAAAAGGGTTAAATTTACTCGACACCTGAGTTTGTTACATCAGCTGGACTTGGGGATTCTTGGAGCACCGCCTAGTGTCCATCAGCGGTACTGCATCAGCACAAAACGGCACAGAAATCCACCGTGAATCCATGTCGGTGACCTTCAAAGTTTCAGCGGCCTCTCGTGGGTTTCTCAGCCGCTCTCTTGGCATTCACCGCGTGCCTTAATTGTATGGACATTTAAATCAAGGTCCGCTGTGAACACGAGGAGAGGCGACCCACATTCTGCTTCCTCTTCCTGCACGCTGTGGCCTGATTGTCCCGCTGTGTCAGCCTCACCTAGTTTCTTCTTGTTTCTTCACACCTCTGCTCCAGTTTGTCTCATGTGTGTTGCCTTCAAACCTCCAGTCCTACTTTACTCCTTCATATCTCCGTGCTCAGCTTCGCTTCGTCCCTTCCACCCCCCGAACTGCTTAAATGCATTTTTATAAAGAATATAATCGACTGTTTTCACTGTGTCAAGCCTGAAACTCCAACTTTGGGGGTCACACAGGCTGTGTAGGCCTGAACACATCGACTGTTTGTGTGGTTAACTACACACAGGCGACAATCTGGTGACTACACCATGAAATCACAGTGATAAAAGCATTTCTAACACCGCCACGGCTGCTCGGACTGCATATTTTAATCACGCTGACGACAAACACTCACAGTACATCGTGTATATTTCGACAGTCGTGGCTCAGGGTCTGACTCTGCGTGTCGTCTAAAGACAGACGAGCAGCTCGTTTCCAGGTATGCCGTCGGCCTCGTGATGATAAACCGCCGAGGATGTGCCGCTGACCTCCATGCACGCTGGAGGACGAAAACTGACAACAAGGACTTCATCTTCGGTCTGTGCTGACGTTTAAAGATGAATATATACGAACCATGAGAGGACACGAGCAGCGTCTTTTAGTCCTTTTTAGGCTCTAATTTCTCACCTTTTTGGTGTGAAAATCAGTTTTCAGACACCTGAACGCATCGTTCTGACCTCCTTTTAAAGGAATCATCTGTTTCTGCACGTCAGACTGGACGAATTCAACCAGATCTTTTGTGTTTGCTGCATTTTGAAGCCTCTAAGGAGGTCAGAGAGCGCAAGAAAACGGCAGAAATGTTTCCTCTTTAATCGTGGCTCACTCAAACCGACAACGGCTTCCTGGAAAAGAGAAAAATAAAACGTAGAAATGCAGCGTGAGGAGGGAAATGACTGAGAGTGATGCTCCTCTAAGCAGCACTGCACCATTAAAGCATTATCCAGCAGCGGCGGCGGCGGCGGCCATAATGCACGTTCTTATACACCACTGCATTAATGACACAGCTGCAGGGGAGGAAGCTGCTGCTGCTGATTTTACTCCTCATCCCACATGAACAGCTCCAAAAACATTATGTCATGTTGCATTAGAGCGGCTGCAGATGAAGCTCAGATCAGTGCTGCTCAAAGGCTCTCCGGCAGAGGAGGAGGAGGAGGAGGAGGAGGAGGACCCATCTGCAGCCTCATTACCAGCTCAAATGCTAATGACCCAGATAGCTCATGTAGGCTAAAATGCAGAGGGGATGGGAGGAGGAGGAGGAGGAGGAGGAGGGGGGTGATGGTGGTGGTGGTGGCTGCCTTTGTGGGGGTCGGGCGTATGTGTGTGTTAAACTCACCTTATAGGCCTGCACAGAATATCTTAATCATAAGATAATGGAGAGCTCAGCATGTTACATCATGATAAATGAGAGGCTGATAATAAACATTAAGGTGGTATTCACGCAATTAGATCACCACGACTACCTTAAAACACCTCCGCCTGAGTGAAAATGCGTTTTATGGCGTTGTTTGGGTGTGTGTGTGTGTGTGTGTGTGTGTGTGTGCTGGGTGTCGCTCATATTTCATAAATAAGAAGTTCCGCAGAGCACGACAGCACACTGCGGCTATTTCTGGAGCAGATTTAGCGCAGATGATGGAGGCTGATGGAGGCTGATGGAGGTTTGAAAAAGGCCTGATGACATGTATTAGATGCAGATGAACAAACATGTGGAAGAAGCAGAACAATACCTTTGATCGGAGGACAAATGGCGCAGATTTCTTTTTTTTTACCGAGCCCCCCACCCCCACCCCGAAAAAAGCTCCATCAAACACACCGATGCTGGAGGTTTTGTTTGTCCGCCCATAGAGCGCTTTAACCCGGCTTGATTTGCGTGCGTCCTCCCGGTCCGCGGTGCTCTCCTCTCCTCCGTGGAGGTCCATGCAGAGGGATGCTGAGGATGCGGAGGACGCGGAGGGGATGCTGCGGGGGATGCGGAGGTCGCTCCGTCCTTCTTTCTGCAGCTAAAACAAAATCTCCTCCTTCTCTCTCCTCCTCTCTCTCCTTCTCTCTCTGTAGATGAACTCTTCAAACACAAATAGTCCAAACGCAGAAGCAACATCCCCAAAACCCTAGAAAAAGAGGTTTTGTGTGTGCTGGGTGCAGTCAGGAGGTGGATACAGTAGCTGAATGGATGGAGATGGAGGGAGAGAAGTTGGGTGCAGTCAGAGAGGAGAGAGGAGGAGAGGAGGGGGTGGTCCTCCTGAGAGAGAGAGGAGAGAGAGAGAGGGAGTCAGATGTTTTTTTTTTTTTTTTACATCCTCAGCTTCCAGCTTCCAGCTCGGTCCTCCCTCTGCTCTCCATCCAGCTCTGATGATGGAGGGAGGCAGAGAAAGAAAGAGTGTGAACATCTGCCGCAAACAAACTGAACTGACTTCACCTAAATTACACACAGCTCCTCTCCGGTTCACCAGGAGCCTCGGTGAGGAGGTCTCTCTGACGCTGGTCGGGCTCTCAGTTGGTGTTCATGTTGGATGGGGTTGAAGTCAGCCTCCTTCTTCATGGACCTGGTTTAGAAAGGGATCCACAAGGCTGGAAACACAGTCCTGTCTAAACGATCATTACGAGGTGTAGCGGTCAGATTTGTTCCCGTACAAAAAGCTGGACATGAGTGTCCACACATTTTTGGCCATATTGCCAATATAGATTATCTATAATGTGTTTACTGGACAATAGGATCTCAGTTTAACCAGTGTATTCAGTTGACTAAAGATGCTAAGCTAGGCTAAACTAGCTTGGCCCAAACAGTTAAAGCAGAAGAATGTGGCTAGCCTAGCATTAGCTTACATTATATATTTTGTCTATACCTATATCTGAATAGATTTAAAGTTCCACTAGCATCAGAATTTCAGCTATTATTCTCTTTTTAAGTAGGCTAACTGTAAGCTAGGCTAAACTAGCTTAGCCTAACCGTTGAAGCAGAAGAATGTAGCTAGCCTAACCGTAGCTTCACCAACAGCTACGGCTGTCTTAGGTTTATGTATTTTGTGTATTTAAAAGGCTCAACGGCTAAACCTGTCTTAGTTTATCTTAACAAATGGAAATCAAGACATTGTGATTTAAGGAGTTATTAGCGTTAGCATTCAAGCTATTATTCTCTTTTGGCAGAGGCAAACTTTCCGCTAACGTGTTTGTGGTCTGCTATGCTAGGCTAAACTAGCTTAGCCCAGTATATAGCTAGCCTCACTTTAATTCATCAAACAAATAAAATCTGTCTTACTGTGTACATTTTGTAACACATAAACACCGGTTTAATGAGCTGTTAGCTTTATTTTCTGTTTTGATGGAATCTCCATGTTTTAGTGTGCTAAGGCTAATATAGTGGACCAAATGAGTATTTCCCAAAATTACATTTGGAAAAAAAATTCCATTTAAATTCATTAACTTGAGTGATTTTAGGATTATATATGTGTGTTTTTCATAAATGTATAAAATGTGTACAACCATACCAGTCAGTATTTCAGACAGAAAACGCCCAGTGTAACCATTTTATTTGTCAGTTGCATGAGGCTCAGTAGTTTTTAATCTCATAAAAGCATAACAGATTTTTGATTAGTGGTTCGGTTGTCTGCTTTGTTTTATCCGCCGCCCAAACGTTGCATTTGAGTCTTGTCTGCATGTGACATCTTCACAGAGACGACTTGCACAAACCTGAAACATTTCTGAGGTAACACATTGAACTGTATTCCCATCTACTCGACAACTCCCCTCTTGCTCTTTGGTGGAATGTAAAATTATGCACAGGCCTCCTGAATTATTGATGATTCTCACCTTCATACAGGGATAATCAGACGCTGAAATTAATATTTCTCCAACGCGAGCGGCGTTCCTCCTGGGTTCTTCCATATGGCTCGTCATCTGTCTCCCCTCCATCCCTTCCCCCCGCTAACCCAGCGTACTGGGAACCAGTAGACTGATGGGGGGCTGTTGTGCACTCGTTTGACTGCACCATTACAGCCACAAACCATGAAATAATCAGTGGCCTCCATCTTGTGGAGCCTCATTTCCTCCAACCAACGTGTGAGTTTTATTAGTCAGAGTCAGAGCAATGAAAAAGGACCATTTGAAGGTTTTATTTGGAGGCCTGATGTCAGTGATGCACGTTTACACATCATATATATCTATATGCATATTCATTTATTTGGTTTTATCCAGTTCAATCATGAATCATAAACCGTCTGACAGTTTTAAACAGTCTTCATGTGTGTAAAGCTACATTTCCATCTGCAACTGACTGTCTGATTGTCTGACTCAGAGTTATGTTTTATATTTATAGTTCATATCTAAATGGATGTGTGGTTAGCACAGAAAGCAGAAGGAAACAGGAGGAACTCTGTGCTGATTGCCTCAAACACGATGACACAATCACATTAGGACATGACAGCACACGAATGTGTTACTTCATCCACTTCTGCTTCATAACTTGGCACATTTATGATGTTTTAATGCCTAATAACATGCTGCTGCAATAGCATGACTGTACAATAATCTAAGGTGTGTTAATAAAGTCATGTTCACATTAAAGAGTCTAATTATGTTCAAATAAGACTAATAATATGACTTTACTGTGATATAAAGACTGTAGGTCAAACTAACAGTCCTTGAGACAGCTTTCAGTGTCTGATTTATGATTAACAATATTCCACATTGAAAAAGATTAATGTACAGCTTTGGTTCTAGGAGCTACTGTTAATATGACAACTGTCTGTAACCAAAAACAACCACAGGAAGGTTACACTGTAAAGAACAGTGTACAGTAGAATACAGGCTGCTATGGTTAGAAGAATGTTAAAGTAATAAATACAGTACAACTTCTAATAATATCACGGTAAAAGGATGTTAGGGCGATTGGTTAAATATTTTATTCCAAAATTTAAAATTTCAACAGTAAAAGATGTAAAATGTGGCATTAAACATACAGTGAAACTCACATTAAAGTCATATTTGACACTTTTTTCTAAGTGTGTTCTGGACAGACTGTGGATTATCTAGCAGCACCAAACTCCATTCACAAATCTAATAATTTAATGTAATTTTACTTATTAGTGATGTTACACATGTGCAAAGTGTACCATCAACTAAATTAAGAACTAAAGAGTTTTTCTGGTGAGTTCGGCGCACGTGATGATAATTAAATGGCGTAAAATAATAAATAAAGTTTTTAATTCTCTGAATAATTAAAGGAAAGTCTAACCTGTGTTTGGTTTTTGACTGACAGATGTTGACATCATGTTTTATGTTTGCATGTTATATATTATTTATGTTCCGTCATGTTTTGTTGATGCTCACGAACACGTGGGAACCTTAACGTTGCATAAACGTTGTGTGGACGTTAGGTAAACTCGCAGCTGGGTTAGGTAACAGCAGCTAACTGAGCCGCAGGAGTGTGTCGGAGGTGCCGCTGTGTGTGTGAATGGTCTCCTCCTCCAGACTCCGTCTGGCCTGGCGTCATTTCATCAACAGTAGGATGGGGGACATGGCCACCAAAGCTCAGATGCCGACCCCAGAGACAGCGCTGCCCGGCCGGACTGACGGCGTCAAAGTCTCCGGTAAGAGAACCAATGCTAACTCTGTTAGCATCGTCACTTTATGACACAACAGTGTTGGATAACGAACCGAACCGAACAGTTTGCTGCTTCATCTAACGTCCTGGTTACGCCTGACTAACGTTCGCCTCGTTATCTTTCCCCCACGACGCGATGAGATGAAGTTATAAAAACAT
Organism: Nibea coibor; assembly: GCA_023373845.1. Classification (NCBI taxonomy): domain Eukaryota; kingdom Metazoa; phylum Chordata; class Actinopteri; family Sciaenidae; genus Nibea; species Nibea coibor. Next base: position 20,035,263 of record CM041730.1, read on the forward strand.
AAACGAGTTAAATTAAAGTTAGCTGCTAGCACCTGCTGCTAACTCCTACTGCGCATGCGCACATGAATAACATGGTTAAACATGTAAACAGAAAAGCAGAAAGACAAAAACACAAAATACACGATAAAAAACATCATTTCCCCTTTATTCTTCATTATATTTACTCTCTGTCACGTCTACTGCATTTATTACTACAGCAGCACTCTGTTAAATCGTCTATAATAGAGTATAAATAATAAATAAAGATGAAAATAATAAAAAAATAAAACTATCTGGTACAATCAGATGTGTTCTCTGCCATAAATTCAGCCAGAGGGAGATTCATTTAACTGTAATCTCCATTATCGCAGGTTGTAGTTAAACTGGACTGCATTATCATGAGAGGTGTTTCTAATATTTTGGCCCTCTCACGTATGTAAACGTGCCAAAGTATTAGAAACATACGTTTATATGTAAAACGAAAACTTAATATCCTATTGTATTATTCACAAAATAATATAATACTCATTTGTGTTTAATCACCTGAAAATAAGAATAATTATGTTTTTGTTACCTTAGAATGAGACTTCTAGATCTGCAGACGCTGTAGGTCCTTTTTAATGGAGTGCGCCATGTTTCTACGGTAGCCCAGAATGGACAAACCATTAAACCATAATGGGCATTTTTTGCAGCCACCATAGTTTCTCTCTTTTGATGTAACACTGGACCTTTAATTATAATTTTCTCAGTATTAGAAATATATTGTAAAACTCTGTAAATAATCTCACTTAAAGTCAATATCGAATTATTGCTGCGTCTTAATTTGAAGGCACTGAATCAGAATATTGACAATAAATATCAAATATTAGCAGTTTTGGTGTCCATACATCTGTTGATTTATGTATTTATTTTAAAGGATAACCGTCGCTCTTAACGTGTAAACGACTCAAACAAAGTGTGTGTTTGTGAGCTGGAGAGTTTTCTGTGTGTGCAAACAGACCGACAGCAGCACTAAGTTGGCAGTCGGGGCAGTTGGCACCGATCTGCCCCCTCTTCACTACAAGTGAGGGTGCCGAGTCTTGGCACATGATGAATAGATCTGCACTGGCACTGAACAAAAGACACAACACACACTCACACACACACACTCTCACACTCGCTGTGGTTTAACATTAAGCAGAGAAAGATGACAGGAGTAAGTGTAAAGGTTGTGTGGAGAAGATGTATCGACTCGGGGTGTTTGGGTTCAGAGGAGCGATGAGTCAAACGTTTGTGTTTGATTTTTAAATTTTTCGTGGAGAGGGTTGGACGGGGGAAGGAGGATGTGGTGGGTGTGGAGGGGTTAGGAGGGCGGGGGTCCACTGTGCAAGGACGTTTGGGATGGATGGATGGATGGGAAGGCTTCAGACGGAGTGGCAGACATGCTGGAGGATCGCCAAAGCTTTCTCGGGAACGTTGCCACAATCGAGGGAGACGAAGAAGAAAGAGCGAGAGGGAGCAGAGAGGAGAAGGAAAAGCCATGCCTGCAGTGGAGAGACTTGGCAGGGCTTCCCCTCCTTTGTCTGTCTGGCTCAGGGCTGCAGCGCCAGAGGAAATCAAGAAATGTCCAGGCGTGGTGGTGGTGGTGGTGGATGGGGAAGAGCTCTGCCTCAGCTCCGGAAAGACGAAGAGAAAAAGTACTTTGAAACGAGTGAAAACTCGACGTCTGAAAGGGCTACAAACGAAACAAGCGATTTTCTCTTTTTGAACGATATTACGCATCCAAGACATCGGACACGACCAGGTTTTCGGAGACAAAGTGAAACTCTCAATGTCCGGTAATTCCACCTGTAATTTTATTGCCAACAAAATCGCATATGAATCGTCAAACGTTTCCAAACTGGACTACGACGGATGTTTGACTACTTCTAGCCAGAGGAAGGCCAACCCTGCGCGAAGCAAGAGGTTTGTTCATGAATGCTTGTTCGGGTTTCGAAACCAAATCCATTGGATCACTGTTAAATAATCTGGAAAATCACGTCAGTTTAAGCACTAAATCTTATTGCGTGAGTTGAAATGCCGAGATGTGTCTGTTTTTTCCTTAATGTGATGACTTGTTTTGTCTGCAAACTGACCTGAACGGATACAAAGCAGGCCAAATCAGGCCAGAAGCCTCGACTAAAGACCAAACCAGGTCTTGAATATCTTTACGAAGTTGACTTGGTTGATATTGACATGGAGTCTTTAGATTCAGAACTGTAAAACAGTAAAACAGAACTGCAAACAGTTTGACAGATTGGACTGAAAGTTGATTATTCACCAGTTTAGGTCCATTTAGTAGACGTTCTGGAGCTTTTAATCGTAGCAATTGATGCTTATAGGCAGATGGAGTTCATCACAGATCTATAGACGCTCAGATTTCCACTTTAAAGAGTATAGAAGCAGTGTTTCATTGCCCTGTTTCATCGAAAGTTTCCTGCTTGTTCACCTCCAAAACCACACCCATCAGTGATGTCACGGCGTCTTGAGGTACACTTTTACATCACTGTAGAAAGGTGAAAATATAAACCACCAGAGGTCAGCAAAAACAGGAGGGGTTTCAGTTACTCTTTAAAGAAATTCAGATTCAGTAATAAAACATAAAAATACAAAGTCTCTGAATCAATGTAAATATAGAATGTGTCCATTTACAGGCCTCATTCCCCTTTTTAGCCACAGTAATACTTTGTGTTTTTGTCACTAAGTCACACTGACTGGTGTAAAAGGTGTATGACTGTGTTACAGTTTGGTTATATTTCAATAACCCTCGTCTTTGTTTTTAGACATTCAGTCTGTTCGTCTGTGTATCCTTAAATATTTAAATATCGTATAAAACTCATTAGCAGGATTTGTGTTTGGGGTCAAAGGTTAACAGCTGAGTACTTGTTACTTGTTACCTGGACAGTACTTCTCCGAGTTGACTTCTTGCTAACACTTTAATTCCACCCTGTGAACCCTGCTCGCCCGCCACACCCACACACAGATGGAGTAAAGTGAAAACAAAAGCCTAATCAAGGAGTTAATGTCATCCTCATCACAGCTTAATGCAGATGCGTTCAGACACGCAGCAGCTGGTCTTTTAATTAGCAGGTGTAAATCATTATTATTGCAGCTCGCTGCGGTGGAACAGGGATTATCTGAGGTTGACATAAAATAGCAGAAGTGATATTATGGTTATAAGATATCAGATTTATTTAACACACCAAAACACACTGAGAGCTGAAAGCTGCAGCTCAGTTGGAAAAAAAAAACAACCTTTTGATCAGCTGGTTTAATTCCCTCCATATCAGCAGCTCACAGCAGCTCCAGATGCAGTCCAAGTTACAGTCAGGCAGTAACTCAGTCAGCTTAAGCTGTTTTGATTTGGCACCTCAGAGGCAGAGAAAAGGTGTGACTACGATGAACAGTTCTCTGACAAAGAGCGTGCCAATATAGATAGATTTAAAATGGTTTATTGCGTATTATAGGACAGTTAGTTCAGAAGAGTCCTTCATGAGTGCTGATATAGAGAATAACGGCACTGAGACTTCGCACCGCTCTGCAGGTGTTCTAACGACCGTGCCATTATCAGTCGTAACAGTCGTCCGCTTAAAGAGACATGGGACACAGAGACACAGATTTAGAGTCACATTATTATTGATATTTCTATTGTTTTATTTCTTCGTTTATCTTAATTTTTCCTTATTTTTATGTATTTATTTTTTTATTTTATAATTACTTATTTATTTAATCTACTTCTTCTCCATGATGTAATGATTTTATATACCTTTCCTTTTATTTTATTATCTTTTTATTATTTTATCTGTTTATTTTTATTCTTAGTATTTAACTCATACTTTATTTCATGAAGGCCTATGTCAGGAAATGTTATTATTTCCTGACATACATAGCGCCAAATCATAAATATTATGATTTGGCGCTATGTAAATAAAACTGAATTTCGATGCACAGATCAGGTGACTCTGGTGTTGTAAACCTCTCAGTCTCCTGACTGACTGTGCAGTGTTATCAGGTTCACACTGACACTCCTCAGTCCATCTACCTTTGTCACAGCTGTTACCACGACAACGCAGAGGGATTCCAGTGTATGAATGTGTGCGTGTGTGTGTGTGATCCCATCAGCTGACCTCTTAGTGGCTTACACAGCGAGCCCGATAACCTTGAAGGGCGCGAAATGGCGGCGTTTAGGGGAGAATGTGAGTCACATGATGGACGAGAGAGGAAGCGAGGTGGAGATGAAAAGATGGAGGGAGAGAGAGACGGACGCTTGGAGGTTAACTGTGTTTTACCTTTAAATATTCAACGTTAATGTTGTTTTATCTGGTTCAATCACTAAACAGAAGACGGATTCGACTTTACGTGTCAGGGCTGTTTGTCAGCTTGTTACAGGCACCTTAAAGCCCCAAAATAGATGAATCAGACTCACAAAATGACATTTATTTGATCATTTGAATCCAAATCTGCCTTCAGAAACCAACTTTGCCATGTCTGGTGTAATAAATAAACTCAGAAATGTCAGGAAAGGAAATATTCTCACACCTGTTTTCATCAATAGACCTTAAAACAGTCTTTTACTTTTTGTTCTGTCTGTCATGCGTTTATATGGATCGGACATTTTTGTAAAGTCCAGATGGACCAGGATTTAGTGGCATCCAGTGGTGGTGTGCTGTAGTTGCTAATTGTATCCCCCGTTGATTCCCCCGTGAAGTCAAAATTAATGTTGAAGTACGGTATGTTTGCTCAGTTCAAGACTAAATACTTCAGGATCTCGCTCAAAAGAGAGATGCTTTGAGGTGAAATTGAAGAAGAGCTCTTCAAAGAACCAGAATTTCCAGAAAAATCTCAAGTTTGAAGTTTTATAATGACAACAAACATGTTACATTAATAGAAACAGAACATGTGCATCACTGTTTAATGCCTCTGCCTCCCTGTATGTGAACCCCTCCAGAACAACCTTGATCGGTTTTAAGACCGTTGAGTGTTTTCAGGATTCGGCCCTCCTCGTTCACGTACACATGGAAGCAGCAACCTTCAGCATTGTGTCTGAACCGTGTTGAAGCTCCTGAAGCAGTTTGTTTTCCCAACAGAAAACAATCACTATTTATTTAAAAAACTGAATAATTGAAGCGAGCGTGCGGCTTCCTCGAGACGTCCTGCGTGTTTGCGAGCGCAGTCGTCCCTCAGCGGCAGAACAATGAGGATAACGGCGATGGTCGTAATGATGGGCGGTTAATAAAAACGATGATGGCAATCAGAGAGACTGATTGAGAGGCTCGGATGGAGGGGAGGGAGGAACACTAAAGCAGGGTGTAGGAGGGAGATGTAAAGGGAGGATGAGGGGGAAGATGAAGAAACCAGGCAATCAGGGAGAGAGACACAGGCGGAGGAGAGGGTGGTGGTGGTGGGGTTACTTTGTAGACTTAATTGCAGAGCAGTTGAGGCAATCTTTTCTGTGTGTGTGTGTGTGTGTGTGTGTGTGTGTGTAGATGCTCCAATATCCCCCAGCCAGACATTAGCTGCAGTGTTTCATTTATCACTGTCAGGTCTGGAGCTCCAGGGGGAGGAGAAGGGGGGAGTCCTTGGACGTTCAGGCCAGGTTGTAGCTCGTTTTCCAGGGCCAGGGAAGTGTTGTGAGGCACCAGGTCTGATCTTTTAATTTGCAGCAAGCAGGCAGAGAAGTGAGAAGCAGAGGTAGAAAATGACTGTAGCTATGGATGCTAATGCCGAGCTTCTTCAGTTTGATGTGAAATTAATACTTGAGCCTGGTTACATTGCCCAGCTCCAGTTCTGGCATGACACTGCTTAGACAATAACAATAACGCTCGCCCCAGTGCTAGCTGAAAAGCTAAAAGCAGCTAACAAACTGAGCTAACAGCAGCTAGAAAACTGAGCTAACATTAGCTAACAGCAGCTAACATATTACATAAAGGTACAGTACAGATAATCCCTGTGGGCGTCCATGTGGTTTAGAGGATGAACGGTGGCGTTTGAACTACATGCTCGTAAAGATAACTTAAAGGACCAGTGTGTAGTTTAGTTTGTTTTCGAGCCTGTCCTGTGAACTTCGTGACCTCGTCGGTCTCCACTCGTTTCCCGTGAACTCTGTGCTCTCAGTGAAGGCAGAAGGAGAGTGTGCATTAGTGCAGCGTTGATACACTTTGAGGTTGTTCTTGCTGCAGCCGTAATGGTTTTCATTTTGCTTCTGATGAACAATGGGACTGAAAAAAGTTTAGAATAGAGTGACGCAGGCGTCTGAGTCAGCACTTTGTTCAGCTCCGTGCAGGATGACGTAAAGTCGCTTTGTCTTCGGGTTTATCTCGGGAAGCTGAGATGTTTCCGTGCAGAATAATTCACCCGCAGCTGATCTGCTGACGGACGTCTTCGAGATGCAGCTTTACAGACTCGTAACGTTCATTTTACTCATTTTTCTCTGTTTGATTATCTGCCATGAAGGACGCAGACCGAGTGCTGATTGGCTGATTCTGGAGCAGCCCTGACTGCCTTCACACACACACACATGTAGGCCTGAGCTGAAATAGAGCAGCACTAATGGAGAAACTGTGTGTGTGTTTGTGTGCCACAGATGTCGCCGTGGATAAAAGGCCTGTTCTGTGATCAGCCTTATTATTATGACAGGATTCATGGGGGGATGGAGAAGAGAGACCGGGAGGCAGCAGGCTGGTTACTCACACACACTCTGTACGCTGTTTAATGTGAAGAGCTTTCTAACCTCTTTCACTGCTCTTTACCACCTAATAAAAGAAAATTAGTTGCCAGTATGAACAGTCAGAAACTGGCTTTTAATGAAGTTGAAATAAAAATTAAAACATGGATCCCGACCCACCGTGCAGAGCGGACAGTAAGCAAGCGAAGGGCCTCACCCGGCTCGCGCTGCCGAAACACAGGAGAGTTCACCGAAGAGTCGGCAGGGAGGACTGACTGGGTCGTGGGGACTTTTCCACATATAAATTGGTCATTGCAAATAGATATTTCCTTTAGAAGAACAAACAACAGTCCAGCTACATGAAGAAAACAAACAAATGACCAATTTATATGTGCAAAAGTCCCAATGACCCAGTCAGTCCTCCCTGCCGACTCTTCGGTGAACTTCCCCCTGGAAAACAGCCTCCGGTTTCTCATGTAGCTGGACTGTTGTTTGTTCTTCTAAAGGAAATATCAACAGTTTTAACACTGAAAGTATTGAATCAAACTCAAAAGCTTTTCATTGGCTGTTTGTGGAGGAGAAAATGTTCATTTGAGTTCTCTCTGGATGATT